>VWZG01000745.1:364794-530188 GCA_013396735.1 Grallaria varia
GCGGAGCAGATCCCGGCGAGGGAGGCGGCAGCGTGCGGTGAGCGGTGCGGGGGGCGCGTTCCGGGGGCTGCCGCAGCCCCGCGGCCTCGGGGACCCCGCCGTGCCCGCAGCGGGGCGAGCGGGAGGGCGTGCGGGGCGCGGGGCGTCTGTCGGTGCCGGCGTGTCCCCAGCTCCCTGGTCCCACGGGCGTGGGGCGCGGGATTTTTGGGAAAGGCTGGGATTTTGGAGGAAGGCTCGGGGTTTTTCCGGGAAAGGTTAGGTTTTTCCCTCTCTTGGGATTTCTTCAGTTTTATTCCTGCTCTGGTCCCGCCCGAGGGTGCAAAGGTGCTTCTCAGCACCTCTGCCCGCCAGTCCCACTGGTCCTCTCCAGCTCTTCCACTTTGGGGATGAAGTTCTCAAGGAAGCTCCCCATTCCCCTCCCAGTAATTCATAAATGACATGACTGCCACCAGATGAGTTTGGGACCGTCCTTATGTGACAGGCAACTCCCCTTCCCACTACCACCAGGCCTTTCTTGTATTGATCAGACTTGCAAAAAAAAAAAAAAAAAAAAAAGAAGCCGGGGGAAAAAAAAAGAGATGCTGGAGGTAAGAAGAAGAGAATGAGTCACAGCCCCTGTTGAGATGCTCACACCAAAATCACAAGAGAAGCATTTTTCCAAATGACTCGAGCTGTGCGCTGCCTGCTGGAAGGGGGGGTGGCAGGAGCAAGGGACAGGCCTTTTGCTTTGTGATGAGGGCCAGCTCTAAGGGTGCCACTCCTGTTATCAATGAGCTGCAAGTTTCATGTCTGTTCTTATTCCAAGGGAGAGGGCAGGAGCCCGTGAGGCACCAGAGAAATGGCTGTTGCAGAGGGTGTGTTCCCACCCACCAACCTCACCTCTGGCAACCAGAGCAGTTGCAACGTGCACAACCACCACTTCTCCACCAAAGTCACCTTCTCCCTCTTCTACACCACCCTGCTGGTGTTCGGCGCCTGTGGGAATGTCTTGGCCCTCTGTATCACCTTCCAGCGCAGGAAGAAGAAACTCAACTCTACCGACCTCTACCTGGTGAACCTGGCCCTCTCTGATGCCCTCTTCACCCTGGCACTGCCAGGCAGGATCGCCTACTACATCCTGGAGTCTGACTGGCCCTTTGGGGACTGGTTCTGCCGGGCCACAGCTTTCATTTTCTACATGAACACCTATGTGAGCATCTACTTCATGACCTGTGTGAGCGTGGACCGCTACGTTGCCGTGGTGCGCACCAAGCACCCTGGCAGGATTCGGAAGATGAGCCGTGCCAGGGGCATCTGTGTCCTCATCTGGTCCTTGGTGTTCCTGCAGACAGCACCTCTGCTTCTGCGGCCCATGACGCGGCGGATGGGGGACAAGCTGACGTGCATGGAGTACTTCAACTTTGAGGAGATTCCCAAGCTGCCCTACCTGCTCCTGGTGGCCTGTGTGCTTGGCTTCTTCCTGCCTGTTGGCATCATCTTGGTGTGCTACGTGAGGATCAACCTCAAGCTCTGCCAGACGGCCAAGGAGAATCCGCTGACTGTGAAGAACGGGCACCACCACCGGGCCTTCACTGTCATCCTGGTGGTGCTGCTGGCTGTCCTGCTCTGCTTCAGTCCCTACCACCTCAACATCGTCCAGTTCATGGTTCGGAAGATCCTCTACCAGCCGTCGTGCCGTGAGCAGCAAGCCTTCAAGATGTCCCTGCAAATCACTGTGGCATTCATGAACTTCAACTGCTGCATTGACCCCATCATCTACTTCTTCGCCTTCCGAGGTTACAAGCGGAGGCTGCTCCGGATCTTTAGGAACAGTGGCTCGCTGGCCACCTCCTCCACTGCCAAGACCCCCTCCGAGAGCAACAGCAACAGCCAGCCACCCGGCTCCACCTCTGTCTAGCAGCACAACCCACTCCCTTTTGGTCTGGCCTGTGACTTTATAGACCACCCCAGATGGCAGGAGCCAGACTTGAGCTGCAGGAGCAGCACCATCAACAAGCTTCCTTGGTTTCATGCCTGGAGCCAGGGGCTCTCACAAAGCCAGCCTGTCTGGGACACAGCTCTGCCTGGCTCTGCATAGACCTGTGCTCAGCACTGCTGCACCTGCCATCCTGAAGCACAGAGAGAGGGGCACATTTTCATCCCAGCCTCAGAGGAAGCAACTATTGCAGCTGCTCTGGCTGGCAAACCCAGCTAGATGTTTCCCAGCATTGCACTGCACTCCCATCCCATGCCTGTCTCGCATCCCCTGTGGGTCTGCAGACTGCTGGTAACTACCATGGCTGTACCTCTGTCTCCCTGCATTGCCCCTGGAGGGCTGGAGCATCCCTGCAGGCCTCAGGGCAGCCTACATGGAGCAGTCAGACTCAGGGCATTTCAGGAGGAGGCTGGGATGTCATTTCTGTCCACAAAATGGCCTATAGCTCCTTCTCCACAAACAGCAGCTCCTCTCTAGAGCTCTCCGCCCAGCATCCTGTTCCTGCCCCCGGGCTCTGCCTGTGGGAGCTGCTGGAAAAGCCCTTCCTCAATGGAGAGGGGTGAGGATGTGAATCTATAGAGCTCCCAGGAGTGCTGTTGCCTGTGTCCTCTCTCTCAGGTGGCTGCTTCTTCCCCAGGGAGCCCTTCCTCACACCTGATGGCACTGCAGTCACCGTGGAACCCACTGCTAGGAAGGGGATAGCGGGAATGGCCTGGCTCCCAGCTCGGTCCTACAGCTGCAAACCTCCCCCGGACGTACTCACTGGGGAAATCTTCCCATGACTCCTTAATTTGAAGGGAGTGGCGGAACAGAGACAAGAGGATGAGGACAGGTGGCCTTACATGACCTTGACCAACCCTTGCTTGAAGCTGGTGCCCTGAGGAGTCCAAGAGCTTTGCCAAGGGCAGGTTAAGGGTAACTATTGCCAGACCAAGAGGTGGAGCCCGAGCCCTGAGACATTTGGTCCCTGTTGAGGTTTGTGCCTGTGAAACAAGGAGAAAGTTGGCAGGATTCTCCTCAGCTCTTTTCTGAAGTCACTGGACTACAATTAAAAAAACTCACATGTAGGATTTCACAGTTTCTGGGATGTCTGGCCTTTTGTTTGAGGTTGGAAGGGACAGAGACATGAACAGAGACATGAAGAGGGAAAAAAAAAGCTGCTTTCTTTTGCTGAAAAGTGTACCTGAAGAAGTTTCATGAAGGGACACTTTTGATTAATACAAATCATTCTTTAAGGTAACATTATGCCTAGAAAGTTAATAATAGTCACATGCAGCCCTTTATTGTCCTTAACATGCATGAGTGAGATTTTGGATGATGATGGTTTTACTTATGGTATAAGTAACTGTAACATCCTGAAGGTTGACTAAGAGGGATGCCTAAAATAACTCAGATGAAATGGAACTCCATTAGGTCCTTTCCAAAGACCATCTGAGCCCTCCTCAAAGCAATTCTAACCCCAGTTCGGCATAGAGTCTTTATTCTATAAAGCATATTACAATGGACAAGGAAGAGCTAGGATGTAATAATAATAGAAGGATATCAGTGGTCTGATATTACCATAACCCCATTTGGTCCTTATTTGGCTCTGTTTTTATCAAAAGTACTTTATTAACAAAGGTATTTCCACCTTTCATTGTCTTGGCACCAGTAGGAGCCTCTGGAGTCGGCAACAGGTGAATAGTTGGGTGCAGTGCTTCAAAATGTAGGAGGCATCTGGCCTCCCTCCTCTGGAATGCCAGTCTGGGGCCCTTTGCTTTTGAAAATACCCACCCAGGGAGAGTAGGCAATTACCTGGAGCTGAGGGAACATCCATGGAATGGCGAGGGAAGGGACTTGGGCAGAATAGGTCAAGAGGAATCTGGGCAAAGAACTCTAAGGAACCCTGTAACACCCAGACTAGCTGGGCAGACCACCTGGGGGTGCTCCCTGGCTGTTTGAAAGTAGAGTATTTCACTAAAATTGAAGAGAAACCATACAGAGCATTTTGTCTATAGAGGCATAGTAACACACTTTTTCTACACTTCATCATTCCCCCGCTCAATCCAAGCTCCTCGCATGATGCTCCCCGTACCCTGCTGGCCAAGCAGCTACTGCCCACTGCCACGGGCAAACCCTCGGCATCAGAGAAGCACAGAATCCCAGAGTCTTTTGTGTTGGAAAAGACCTCTGAGATCATCAAGTCCAACCACTAACGCAGCACTGCCAAGGCCACCACCAAACCATGTCCCTAAGTGCAATAGCTACATGACTTTTAAACACCAGTCCATGACTCTGTCTGGCTGCTGCTCCTGCCTTGCCTCTGACTCCACCAGGTGCAAATGCCCCAGAGCTCCCCGGCTGCTGCCCAGGGCAAGGGTACCTGTGTTGGAGAGAGCCCCAGGGCACAGCGCCTACCCCGACGATGCCACGGGGGCGAGAGGGACAACACTGGTTCCTGCCGAAAGAGGGAGTCGAAACCTTTGTTCGGTGTGACACGAACACGAATCTAAGAAAATAATGACTGCTGCAGGCGGTGCTCCCCCCACACATCTGCTGCCACTTACCAGTGTGGCACCTCCCACAAGTCGTGTGGTTGTGGAGTGTATAGGAAGCACTCGACAGCACACTGGGATCCAAAGGCATTCCATGCAGAGACTTATTACTGCACAGTACGCAGGTATTTCTTGGTTTTCTGCAGCCTACTGCTGCCAAACTGTCTTCTAAGAAGAGAAAATTGCACTTTCATCTAAGGCAGAGTGTACAGTTTGTAGACACAAAACACATGCAGGTGATACATGTACAGATATAGGATACAGCACATACTGGCTGCATCAGAAGAGTATCCTGGGCTGTATCAAAAGCAGCACAGCTAGCAGGCCAAGGGAGGTGATTTTCTCCCTCTCCTCCTCTTTGGTGAGATCCACCCTGGAGCACTGCATTCCACTCTGGGGTCCCCAGCACAGCAAAGACATGGACCTGACAAGTCCAGCAGATGATGCAACGTCTGAAGCACCTCCCCTACCAAGACAGGATGAGAGAGTCAGGGTTGTTCAGCTTGAAGAAGAATCCAGGGAGACCTCAGAGCAGCCTTCCAGTATCGGAATGGTACTGGAAATCTAGGCACCTAAGGCCTACAAGAAGGCCAGAGAAGGACTTTTGACAAGAGCATGCAGTGACAGGACACGGGAGAATGGCTTCAAACTGTAAATGGGCAGGTTCAGTTAAGATACTAAGATGAAATTCTTTACTGTGAGGGGGGTGAGGCACTAGAACAGGTGGCCCTGAGAAGTTGCAGATGCCCCATCCCTGGAGGTGTTCAAGAGCTGGCTGGATGCAGCGCTGAGCAATCTGATCTAGTGGAAAGTGTCCCTGTCTGTGGCAGGAGGGTTGGACAGAGCTTGAACAGCTTTGCTTTTTCCCTTAGTGATGGTTCCCAACTTAAGCTTTCAACTAAAAGCAAAAATTTCCAGGAAGGAGAGCACTGGGGGACAACAGCTCCTGGTTGCAGTCACACATTATTTGTTAGTAAACATCCTGTGCTGTGCAACACACCTCTTCAGTCTGTGCTTTAAATTGTCCTCAGTTGAAGCTGTTGCATTCATACATAGTCATTTTTGTAAGCCAGTAAAATACTGTAATGTAAAAATGCACATATCTCCTAAAAATAAAAGCTTCTTGTGGCTGAGTAAAGAGTCCTGGTGTGATTGATCAGGCCAGGCGATGTGGGCAACTGTCTTTGTCTCAGAGGTGCACATGTGCCTCTGCCCTCCACAAGCAAACGCTCAGAAGCAGCGAGGGGCAAGCACAAGCTCTCGATCCATGCCCTTTATGCAGGACACTTGTTTCTGCAGGAAGGTGGTGTGCTCTCACGGCAAGGGGATTTATAAATCATCTTTGGTGGGAAAAGCAGTGGGACCTGTGAGGAGCTCTGTTGTTTCTGGAGGAGTTCACTCCACAGCTGGGATGGGGTGCCAGGAGGAGTCAGGTTAGCCATACTCTGAAAACCAGAAACATCTGTGTTCTCACACACTGAAGTGGCTCCAGGGTTCGCTTCACTGCCCAGTTGCCGGGACTACACTGTTTTCACTCTTGCTATCTGCACCACCTCCTGCAAAACGGACCAAGTAAAATGGAAGGATTCTCCTATCAGACACCCCTGGAAAAAGAGTGGATTTTCAGTATACAATTAGCCACTATATTGTGTATTTTCATTTTCCACATGGAATCCGGTGAATTATTTCAAAACTGAATTAAGTGCAATGTGACATTCTGTCCCCCTTTTCCTAGCAGGTCCTTTCTTTCCGTCCTTTGAGTTCTATATGCTAATTAGCTCCTTTTCTGTAAACTCTGTTTTGCTCAGCTCCACATCCCTCATCTCCCTTGAGTCCTCTCCTTTGCTAATGTTAAATGACACTTATAATCCCTACCAGCTCTCGTCAAAAGGCCAGATCCGGCTTTCAGTTTAGCCATGATCCTGGAATTTTTCATCCATTTTTAAAGTATGTATATTCCTTTGCTTTCTCCATTGCAACCACTCAGGTTTAGAAACAGCCTCCTACAAATGTGTCAGTCCAAGTAGTTCCTCTTTTTTCTTAAAACTCTCCTCTGGAAAACAAACCACAACAGCTGAACTACCAAATTGTTGAGATTCTCACCAGTCACACCCATTTGTCTGGTTGTACCATTCCTCTGCTCCTGTCACTGGTGTCTTGTCTCGTATTTGGACTAAACACTGTTGGTAGCACATACCCTCTTTCTGAGTTTCGGAATGGGCTTTCTGTGGCCCAAGCATCCCTTTATATATGGAAACAGGAGGAATGTAATCCTACTAAATATTAAACCAAACCCAGTATTTTTTAAGTAAACAGACACAAAAACATTTTATATATATAAATATGCATGCATGTGTATATATATGAACACATATAGTGTTTGTGTGTTCATGTGACTCTCTCAGTAAAATGGTGCTTATATTCATTTATATAAAATACTGATTACTGTGGCTACCCAGGTAAAGAAAGCTAATCTCATTTAGGTTTTGCTTGTGGAAGAACACACACAAGAAAATAACTGCACACATATATCAAATCCCTCTTACTAATTCAAGTAAATGCTGTGCATTTATTTATCCTCAAAGAGATACAGTACCCCCCACAACCTGGGAGTTGTAGCTCTGAGTGTTTTCAAAGCTGTGTGCCTTTGCAACTGCACATACACAGGTCTGAGAGATGGGAGTCTTTGAATACAGACTTTTAATTTTCTTCAACAAACTCTTAACTCTCAGTCAAATTCAACAAACCAGTACATAAATATTTCTCACTTGCTCTCTGTCTATATAGATATATATATATATACACACACACACATACAAACAGGAGAGCCAGAAACACTGCCCTTTGCCCAGTACATTGCAATATGTTTTTCTGGTGTGTTCTTCTGTTTTAGACAAAAATAATGAGACTTTTTCTCTATTACATGTTGAAGAAGGCACTGATAAGCACTGGACAGCACAGGCTGGTGCATGAACCAGCTGCGACAGTCCCAGTGCTCACTAAGTTACAGACAACCTTTAGCACTTGTTTTGAGGGAGGAAAATGGTTTCGTTAGGTATGGAGCCAAATCAATCTGCATCTTAGCAAGAAGTTGAGGCTTGAGAACCTGAACCTGGTGGCTGTATTTCAAAGAATCACATAACTGTCTAGGAAAGTCCCCAATAACTTACTCCAATGCTGTCTCAAAAGACAACATTCCCAGTCTAGCAGAAGAATTTTAACAGCAGCAACTACTTTTATTACCAAATACCAAATACCGCCTTTACTAAAACCAGTGTGAATTTCCCAGGGACTTAAAATCCTCTCCATAGAAAGGTATTGTGTCTTCTCTTGCTGCCAAAAAATACTGCTTGTGTCACATAGAGAATAGAAACTGTGTGATGAGCTATTCAGGAACTGTATCAGACAACACTGTGTAGGCTGTGAAGAACATGCTCCTCGCATTTCCAGAAACAGTTCATGAAGTTTCACCATCAAGTGGAAACCAAGCTTTTTTCCAGCTCTAATGTGTAAATCTTTCTTCTATGGTTCTCGCATGAAAAAGGGAACTGTGTTCAACAGAATCTGAGACCCCTTTTTTTACCACTTCTTTTTTTTTTTTTGTTTTTTTAATTGTAAATCACAACCCTGGAAACATTTTGAGCACAAACTTTTCTCACAGAGGTCAAGGGGAGTTTTCAACTGACATCACCAAGACCTGCATTTTACCCTTTGTCTGACCATGTTTTGCAAAATGTTCAGCAAAATGGAATTTTCCCCACAACTGTGACATTTGGATACTCCTTGTACAGGACACAGTAAGAAAGGATTTAGATTTAGAGAACATGCACATACCCCAGGTGCCACTCAACGTGTGTTACAATTCCAAGGAATAAATGCTCCTCGTGCTTGTCTCTGGAACAGGACAATGTCTGAAAAGGCACAGGTCACATTTAATTTATCGTGGGCTAGGTGGACTTTATTTCCTACAGACAAAATTTGATTTCTGAAGTGATTCACTAGTCTTTATCGCTACTTTTTGACAAAATACTTATGAAGGAAGAACGTCTATGCTGCAAAATTAAAAACCTGTACTTGTTTCAAAACATTTACCTAGTCTGCATATACAGATTATCATAGTGATTGTTTTTATTACCTGTGTCCTTTCTTTTCTAAGACAGAAGGTTTCTGGAGTTTTCTAGGTACAGAAATGTCCATGGCCTACACACACATGCAGAGCCTCAGCTTCACAAACAAACCCTTTCATTTAAAAAGCAGATCCTGCCTAAATAATATGATCATAGCAACAAGGCAAATCCTGAAGGACATCGATCAAAGCCCAAGAAAACGCATGGTCCTTCAAAAAAACACCCTTCATGCACTGGAAAATACCAAAAAATACATACAGGACATGAACTTTATTAAAATTGTCACGTGGTGAAAGCTGCACAAATTTGATGTCATTTCTAGATACGGACTTGTGTACCTGAAGGATTTTTTTTAGTTTTATCAGCTAATTAAAAAAAGAAAATAAATGCATTTCTTTCTCCCTATTTTTTCCAGGCCAACGGAGACTGTGAAGATCTGTACTTTGGTACACATGTTCATTTGTATTTCCAAACATTGTTCTCTTTCCTGTACTCTTTCACCTTCTCCCCTCTGCACTGGCTATTGCCTTCTCTACTTTTTTATGACCTATGTCTTATGCTAAGCATATGTATGTATTAAATATGCCTGTGTGTATATAAATGGACACACATACACACACTATACAAACACAAGTACATACAGAAACATACATTAAATGCTTATGATACATGTGTAGACTCGTTTCACAGAGCTGCAGTTTGGAATCTTGTATTTCTTCAGCTTGGTTTCATACATATGTTCCCTCCTTTCCACCCCACCTCCGGCAACTCCTAAGGTGCTAATACTGAGTACTTCCAAGAGTCAAGCCAAGCAAGCTGATTTTCCAATCTAAACTTCAAACCCAGCACTGTAAGAGCTGGGCATTGCTGTCCTGTTACCTCCTATGCCAGCCTGAATCACCCCTAGGGTTAACCCCTGTGGTCAACACTAAGTTCCTCCAGACAGTGAGGATTCAGCAAATACAGGTCATCCTCATCTCTGACACTAGAAAACTAGAACTATACATAGAAAAGTTAGCTTCTTATAATTTTCTTTTAAGACAGTATGTAGCCGGCTGAAAAAAAGGAAAGCAGCACGTGGGACACAACATAGATCCATTGTTAGAGAATTCCTCTTTGAATTAGCCATGGAAATCATTCAAGTCATTCCAGTTCTAATCTTACTGCATCATTTGATTCACCTTTATTGCTTCCAGTGAGTATCTTCATGACCCGTATCTGAACAGCAATTCACTCAGTTTGCAAAAACTTAAATTTACAGTGGTCACTTACCATACCGTGCCATACACACATGAATTTTCTCTCATCCTATCTGTGTATTATGTGCTGAATGACAAATTTTATTTAAAAAGAAATTTGAGAAATGAAATATTATAGGCATTAATTAAACTTTGCAAAGAATGACATAATAGTCCCATAACCCTGTTGAAAATGATCTTCAAACCTCTTATTACTGTAATGAAAAATCAAGTACTGTAAAATAACATGTAAGCTAGAGAAATTAGACTTCTAAATGAAGAAAATATGATTTTTCTTGACAGGTAAATCTAGTTATTGTAGTTGTTGGAACTTCTTTTCCTAGTCATTAAGTCTGATACCACGACTAACAAGGATTTACAAGAAAAAACCCACCTATTTTATTTTTAAAATAAATTTAGGTGATATCCAGTAACAAGTAGAAACTAAAGTTACTTTGAAAAGGAAAACCAGACGAGAAACCACCAAGTGATCTGGAGGCTTGGGAACAGCTCACATTTCTTAACATCACTTTGAGTCACCAGTCATGCGGAACCAGTTTCTCTCTCCTGACGCCCTCGTGGGGCCGACCTTGGTGAGTCTGCCCAGCAGGTGGCTTTGATCCTCTTCCAAGCATGTACAAACCCATCAAGGCAAGTTCCTTCACACAGAGAACCATCAGTGCTGCAGTAGAAAATTAGTGGCTACATTTAAGTCATTATTTGAAGCCCTCAGAGCTTCTAGAGCATCTCCTCTGGAAAATCCCATTTCCATAAGTCGTGCAACCTGGAAAAGAAATAAAGTAACACTGCTTTAAAACTAGAATTTTATTCACTAGTGTGCACACTAGCCACGTTAAAATTGTGTCAGAAATCCCTTTTCCACTAATCAAAGATATATGTGGGACAGCACGCTTCAAAATGTTGCCACAGAGATGAGCAATTGATGACACTTCATTCAAAACTGATTGCAGAAAATGCCGCACATTATTTTCCTAGCTCGAGCGGTTTTGAAGAAGAGTAAAATCCAAAGTGTGGTACCACACACAACAACTACAGTCTGATTTGCTTGCTGCTCTCGACAAGAGCAGGATCTCAAGAAATCAGAACTGACCAAAAGATGGAATTTCGCAGCAGATGGGAAAACCTACCCAGACATCCTCAGCTCTGCTTTCCTTAAAAAGACATACTTCTCCAGAGGGCAATAAAAACCCCTCTAGATGTTTTAGGGTTTGGGGTTTTTTTTTAATAAACTGTCAAGTTAGCTCTAAAATAGAGGCAGTACAATACTTAAATGGGTTTAGTAAAATTCTTGGAAGGCTTCTACATATACTCAAAAAAGTACTTTTTAGCAAAAGACTTTTACTAAGCAAAAGTCATCTGATGGAGGAATTACATGCGAAAGCTCACACTGAGACATTTGACTATCCCTCTTTATAATATTATGTACTTGACACCTAACCTTTGTGCTAACAGATACTCAAATTGCCACACGTGAAAAGCAATGTATGCATAACCAAATTTCATTTATGGTTAAATTCCAACCTAAAGTACATTTAAAATCTACAATTCTCACTTTGGTATGACTGAAAGTCACAATGTAACTTTTCTAATTAATCTTCCAGAAAGTGGAAAACGGGGTGTGTGTGGGCAGGGACTAACATGTAAAATTAGCATAAAGGATTCCTCAGTCTGCTTCAAATGTCCTTGTGACCAGACACCACAGCTCCTGAACCTGCATCCTGGGCTACATTAGCTGTCTGAGAGCTACTGCTGTTCCTCCTCTGCTGGCAAGAGCCTGCAGCAGCAGAGTGGAGCTGAGCAGGAACACAGAGGAGGCTGTTTACATCTCAGGAGGAATCTTCCCAGGGCGCAAGAGTAATGTGCAGCACTAGTGCTGAAAGTACTTTAAACACCTTTTAAAAGAAAAGTGCCACCAAAAGCAGCTTTTCTTTCCCCTAAGACACCTCTAGAACTTTCAGTATTTTTAATCATCTCTGCTTTGGAGACTTACTGAGAAAGCTACAACTGCCAAGTATGCCCAGAGGTGCAGGTCCTCCTTTTCATAATATAAACACACCATCACAAAATGTTTGAGAACGGTTACCTTGGTTATCAGAACATCAACCTTAAAACCCAGTGCCAGTTTCTCACCTTCTTGTAGGAAGAGAAATGAATTGTTACTTTCAATAATAGTTTAATTTCAAACTCGATTTCATAACCTGCAACTTTCTGAAGTTTCCTCTGTCTGATTTTTCATCTAAGATTGTGCTTTTTATGTGAAAAGGGCAGGCAGTGGAACAAAAGCTAACCACAGAAACACATTTCAGAAGAAAGGTTTTTACTGCAGTTGCCACGAATTCTAACCTTAAGAAGCGGTGGACAGAACTGCAATGTTCCCGTTTACAGAAATATCCATGCAGCATCGTGGGGAATAGTAACAAAAAAAAAAATCTTGTTTCATCAGAGTATATTTTAATCGCAGGAACTGAATCCAGCTCCAGGAAACAGATGTATAACTGGCAACGGCAATTCAAGGAGCTAAAAACCCCAAAGAAATGCAGAGATTTTTGTATGAAAAGCATTGCAAATGCTCACAAACTTTAATCTGAAAAACAGATGAAACCCTTGCATTTCTGCCATTCCAAGACAACTTGTGTAGTTGTAAGCAGAGTCCTGAGAAATCAAAAGTGCTTCAATGACTTTTTCTTTGCAGGGTGACCACACAGCATTGCAAATAACAGCAATCAGGTGGGCTCTACAACCTCAGTGCATCAGAAAATATAAGCGCATATTGCCTTCATAAATCTGGGCCTCAAGGCTTTTGGTAAGAATCCAGTATAAGTCACACTAGTAACTAATTTATTAGTTCCAGTCCCCCTCCCAAAAAAGTTTCCATAAGCAGAATTCGTCAATAAAAAAAATAAATAAACCAGCCCAGCAGGGAAATCTTTAGGTTCATCCCATACGAGCACTGAGTAGGCTTTCAGGCCAGCCAAAATGAAATTTCTGGGTTTTGTCTCAGAAAGTGCTTTTTTGGTGTGGAGTTTTTATTTCTTTTTTGTTTGTTTGTTGTGGTTTGGTTTATTTGTTTGTTTGTTTCATTTTGGTTTTGTTTTTGTTGGTCTTTTGGGTTTTTGTGGGGTTTTTTTTTGTTGTTGGGTTTTTTTGCTGTTGTTTGGGGTTTTTTGTTTTTGTTATTTTCGGATGTAGCCCAGCAGGCTGGTAGTCAAATACACCAGAGCATTTAAAGTTTGGAACATTTTGAACCTAATCTAATACTGAATCAAAACTAGAAATCAGATCATAGCAAAAATTTCTGTTTGGGACAAGCTCATTTTAAACTAACTAAAAAGACGGTGTGGTGCTAGCAAGTGTTGATTTACTGCCTTTAAAAACAGGAAAAAGGGAAGGGAAAAGTCACCCTTGAAACCTACTCTTGTTCAAGGGCAGCAAAGACCTTAGACTACAAAATGGCCAATATAGCTAACTTCTGGTAGGCTACAAACTGGCGAACTTGATTGCAATAAACTCTGAATACATGTATAAGACTGATCTTAAATTCTTATATTTCTGAGCAAAAAAGTCTCTCTTTTGAAACAGAACTATCAACAAAAGTCTAGAATTCTAAACCTATATAGTCTGGCATAACATTCTTATTTCAAAAAAACTAAATTACTGAATTGGAAACTTAAGCTGGGTACTCCAGTGAAGAAGATATGCACAAGACAAATAATGAAATCTATGTGTCATTCTTCCTTCTTTGAAACATTTATTTTATCAGATTTGATTAGTTTCCACTAGTGAAACTATTGCATCTTTAAATACAAAATACAAGCGGTTACACATAAAAGCAGAAGGTCCCAAGTTGTTCTGTAATTCTAGTTTGGATGGTAATGATAATTTTGCTGTCTCTGTATTGTGACCATTACCTAATATTCTAATTTGTGGTGCTATAGAGAACATTTAAGGAACTGTATAAATAGATGATAAAAAATCAGTAGAGTTAATTTCTAACCATTTTTAATGCCATTTTAAAAAAGAAAAGTGTTTACCTGCTCTTCAGAAACCTCAGTAGGTGGAGGTATGCCTTGTTCAGACGGGCGATGATCTTGATAATTTGCGTTATGTCTGTGACGTAAAGGAGGAAATAGTCTGTTCCAGTTAATCATCCCACCCTGAAAGCAGACACTGCTGTTAGTCTTTGCAAAAAGAACTACAAATTTTTTTAGCAAAAAGATCATCCATACCACATAATATGAAAGGCAAATGTTTTAAGCCAAGTACTTAATTTTAAACTACAAAAGCTGCTGCAGTCTCTTATGAAGAAAAAATTGGACTTGTTACTGCTTTACTAGTTATTTGGAGTGATCACTGCAAATGACAGAAAAGTGCTAACAGAAGGAGGAAAGAATGTTTCACATCCATTGCCATAGATCTCATTTAGTACAGTGCTAGACTTCTGCAGCTCAAAGACCACAGTGTTTACTGGTAGGGATTTGCCTGGCAAGAGGTGCAACAGCAGGTTTTGCAAATGCTTTGCAAGGCTGTTGCTGGAGGTACCCAGGGAAAAAGAGTGCGAGAAATAAGTGAGGGGAAAAAAGCAAAAGGGGACTCTCAGTGCATCAGAAAAATCACATCAGGAAACTCAGAACAGACCCAGCCTTCAGGGTAGCTGTGATTTGCATGCAATTGCTTGCTTCTGTGACACCAATGCGACTTACAGACTCACACACCACCTCACCTAACTTCCACGTACTAAATATCATTGCAAAATCTGGCCATATTCCAGTGCCAAAACATCTTATAACTACAAATACACAGCAGTAACATAGGTACGGCGCAAATCACACAACTGACACTTTCTCTAAACAACCAAGCTTCAAGTCCTGTAATAACAAGCCATTTAGAATATAAAGTACAAATACCTAAAGTTGAACCTTTATAATTGTCCAGAAATAAAGAATTCTCATTTCACTAGCTTAAACAAACGTTTCTGTAAGGGATTTTGTATCACACCAAAACCACAGGTCCTGCAGGCAGGTCAGATCAACACCCAAATCTCTGTTTTCTATACAGTTTATTAAAACACCTTTTGCAGTTTGTGTTGTCCTTTTCCTCCTCCCCTGCTCCCCCTGTTACTACGGAGAAGATCCCCCTCCCTTTCTGTACATATAGGACACGGACTTCCTTCCTCTAGTTGCTCTATTTTAGTTCCATGTCATTTCTCAGAAGACCTTCCTCTTATGAGAGTTTTTTCTTTTCTTCTCTCACAGAGGGCTCTTCCTGCCTTTATGTACCCTTAGACCATTAAATCCTCTCTGCTCCAACAGATCAGCGACAGCTAAACTTGATCCTAGATCATAACAAAAATTTAAATTATTTAGTTTTCCTGCCCTTTCGTTTGCTTCCTTCCTTTCTCCCCAGAGGATGCCCAGACACCACAGGGGGCAGTAAAATTGCACACTTTAAAAAGCATTTGTGGAGTCATGAAATTTAAAACACCAGCTTGAGAACTGTTCTAGTCCCATATGTACTAGAGAGCATTTTTCCCTGTAAAGACATGTAATAGTTAAGAGTCATCACCCATTTGCAAGACATAGTTTCCACTGCTAGTGACTTTGAATTTAAAAATCATTATGTATCTACATTTCTCTTTTCCATACGGTATAAAACATTGGCTTAACATTCATGAGGTTTTAACCAAAGAATTCTGTATAAACCTGGCATTAGTCACACAGCATAGCATACCAAAAAGGAGAATTGGTTTGTAGTTTAAGCTCAAAGAGGCATCTCAGACCTTCTATTGACAGCACTGTCATCTTGGGAAATCATGTCCTGTACTTCCCCATCTGTAATTTCCCCTAATTCAGAATTATGTTGAGTTTCAATTTATGGACTTTGAATTTCTGAAAGTATACTAAGTTCTACAGTTCAGGAAAAACATTGCAATAATGCTGTTTTCCCTATTCTTATTATTTGGAGAAGACCTGAGGAGGAAAAGTAACACTGCCACAAGTCATTCACCTTAAACTGGTGAATTGAAAAATACTAACAGGACTATGACACATTCCTCTGAAGCATCGTAAGCCATATGGAACAATGTGTATCAAATACAAAATCTACAATAAATGTATTAATTTACCCATATGCCAGTGTAACTGAAGACTTTCCAGCTGTGCCCTCAGCTTCAATACTGAGCTGCCTATTACGGTTTGGTTTTGCATCCTCCTTGTCCTGTGCGCTGTCACCTAATACTACAAAGAGACTTGTTTTCTTTCTAACCTAAAACTTAGAATATATTTTAACATACACAGATTTCAGTACTTTCAATAAAAACTGCAGATTCCTTACAAATGTAACTATTTAGTTTTGAAGGTTTATAGCAGATATTTCAATAAAATACAGATGCTGACTGAAGCATTCAGAAGAGGTCCATGTGAAGACTGCTAACCTCTTCCCAGAAAAACAAGACACCTAGACAAATTACATCAAAAGAGTTGTGAGAAGATGTGCTCAGCTGTTCTCAAAATATTTCAATTACCTTTGAAAACTGTGACAAACTCTATCAGTTCTTGACTATATTAATGAGGGAAGAATATCCAAAATTTAATGATGTGTGGACATGGATGTTTAGGATTAATCCCAACACAATGGTACACTTCTCTTCTGTGTATTACTTTAAACTGCACCAAACCCAGGTACATTTGGCTTCTTAATCTTAACTGCAAGAAAATTGTTTCCCTTCACAGTCTTGCCTCTATTTAGATGATGGACATGCACAAAGGCTCAAAAGAGCAGGGATTTGAGGAACTGCAGCAGGAATCACAGGTCTGGTACTGTGGCCAACCTCACAGAGTAAAGGTATGGAAAAACTGGGAAGTGTGGCTAATGTCGTAGATCAGTAAGAGATGGAAATCAAGGCCATGGACTTCCAGTGTGGATGGTGACTGTGCAAAGGTCTGCAGACAACCTTAACTGTCACAGCAGAAATACACTAAGATCTGTGAATTTTGAGTCAAATCAAACACCAAATAATACCTTACATTAAGTAAATATCACAAATTCCAGTTAAAAAATCTGCAGCAAACTTCCAGACCAATGCTCCACCTTGCCTCAGAGAAATTATTTTGCAACCCTCCCCTTCATAATTTTACGATAATGTTTGTACTGCAGTGGTTTCACACTATTCTAACATACATACTTGTGAGAAGCCAGAAAGATCTCACACACAGATAGCCCATCTGATTTATTTAAATGATGCTTCTGAACCCTCTGAGAGTCCCTACCGGGGAATCAGCACACACACATTTGTGTATTTCACAACACACTTGAACCTCAGCATCAAACAGCACAGAGGAGCTCACATCAATCTCTCCACCTTCTTACAAGAGCTTTGTCTCAAGTAACAGAGCATTCTAGAGTGATGCAAAACATTAAGCAGTGGGGATACTCAAGGGTTCAGTATGTAAGTTCCTTTCCTGAGCAGCACCTTCAATGACAAATATCTGCCAGTCTAACACATTTAACAAGACCCAGGCAGTTCTGTGGTTCTGGTTTGTCGACTTGTTATAAAGAGAATTAACACTACAGGGTTTGGGGACTGGGACTTAATATGACTCAGGACTAGGTAAGGAGGGTCCATTAAACCTCTCCCATCTAGAGCCAGTTTCTGTAACTGACAGATTCAGGCTATCTTACACTGAGATTATCCCAGGGAATGTTTTCTTCATCCCGAACCTTAGTTGTCAGGGAGCAGAGAGTGCAGGTGAGAGAAGCGCTGAAAAATGGAGAATGAAAAGCACTGAAAAATTCAGTCTACAGACTATCATTCAGAAAAATACTGCTCACAAATTGATGTTTGGACCCTTATTTCTGTTCACAACATAGTCTTCAACATGTCATCAGGAAAAACACTGGACAAAAACATTGCTTCATAAATTATTCAACTAGAAGGATGACAGACACACCTAAAAAATGCCCATAAACCTTTCTCCCTCCCTTAATCCTACACTGTAGTTCTTTTAACTATAGAAAAATGCAGTTTCCTTTGGTTTGGCAGCACAAAGACTGGGTGAATTGGTCGATTGTAAATTCTTTGTTACTGCCTGATAGGAGAAAAGGTATCAAGGAGACTATTTTATTGGTTTCTAATAAATCACTACTAGAAGTGGATTAGGAGAACACTGGTGATGTTGGAACTTCCGTTACAGGAAGACACCAAACCGGTCACAAGTTTAGATGACCAGAGAAAGATTAAGGGAATGAGAAAACTGTAGCTCTTCCTCATGGAAAAGGTTGTAAGGAAATGCCATATTGATGATTTATTCTTGGACAGCTGCCAAGGCTTTATGTGCAGAAGCTGTGCCTTATGAGGTCACATCCTTGATGCCTTTTTTTGATTTGGGTTGCTGCTCTTTTTTAATGGTGCCTGGGACAATTCTGTCTACAAGAAAGAAGCATCCTTTTATACAGAATAAAGAAGAACTATCTAGAGCTAGCAAATGTGTCTGATTGGACAGCCTGCTATAACTCCAGTTATACCATTTCTTCTCACGCAATCTCTTCCCTTCCTTTTTTGAGAAACAGCTCAACTTTTTTCCCATGTACATACCTGCCATGGCATATTTTCTTACCCAAAGTTTGACAAATAAAAATGTTCTATTATGCATAGTTAACAAATATCCAGTTATGCAGGTTTCAGATATGCACATATTTTAATTTATTTCAAAAGAAATTAAAGAAAAATCTTTATGAAAGTCCTCTTGAAAGTGATGCATGTGGTTAAGATATTTTGATAACGTTATCTCATGTAGATGGTTAATGCCAGCTTGCCATCTGTTTGCACAAACAGGAAGCACCTCCTGATATCTGTCCTGTTCACCTTTTCTTGACATAACAACCGCAGTGAAAGAAAAGAAAAAGGAAATTGCTTTGCATTTCACCTTTTAAAGTAACATTTTAAGAGTTTGCTACTCTTCATAGGAGCCACTACTTGGTACAGAGATAAATATTGTCTTACTTCTTTCATCTAAAGCTTCATTAAAAAAAAGGTACTAAAAGCAAGAAACACTTATTTGCTGCTTTCTGACCTAAATTTTGCAACAATTTATTGACTCTAAAGTACACATACTGATGACAGTATCAAATTAAAAGCATAATCATGAATTACATGATACTTTTTGCCCTAAACATTGTATAAGAGATACCAATAGGAAAATTTCCAGTATATTTGTTCAAAAGTCTAGCTTGCTTCTTTTTGTGAGGACAAAACTTTCTGGCTTCTTTGTTGTTTCGGGTGTTATTTTTGTGTTTTATTTTCCTCTTACTTTAATAACTTCCTTCTTTTGAAAGGGGATAGAAATGTAACGGTATTGGCGTTCTAAGCATTGTTCTTAATGAAGGAAAGAATTCCAATTTCTCTGGAAATTTATCCTACAGACAAGTCTCTTCAGCCATGAGGCTCCGTCTCCAGCTCTTAGTTGCTGCATCCTGAACTTTGATGCCTGTATTGTCCCTGAGGAGCTCATGTGTCACAGAAGTTCAGAAATCCACATGTGGTCTTTTCTGAAGCCTCATCAGCTATTTCCTTTGAAATCTAGAAGGAACACCTTAACCTGGCCTCTGAAGCTGCCTGAGAGACAATGGAAGGGATTTCAGCACTGGCATACATTCACAGTAACAGAAGCCAGAAATGCCAATGGGCAGGCACATCTGCTCCTTGGAGGCAACGTGGGAATGGCTGCTTCTGCTACTGTGTTCAAGGGGGGTGTAGAGAGTAGCAAAAGCTGTCTCGAATAATTGTGTGTGCCCAAGGGCTTGGAACTGTAGAACTGCTGCTTGTCATGACGGAATGGGTGCTGTTATTTGGTTTGGACACACAGCTGCTGGTAGTATGTGAAGAGCTGCACAGGTACCCTCAAAAACTAGCTATTAGCTCAGAACTGTGCTGTGTTTTGGATTCAGCATGAGAATAATGTTGATAACACATAGATGTTTTGTGTTTTGCTAAACTGCATTTATTCTAAGTCAAGAATTTATTTTTGTTTAAATTTTTTGTGTCTCATGCTCTGCCAGTGAGGGGGTACACAAAAGAAACAAGGCTAGGAGGGAGCACAGCTGGGACAGGTGACTTGAACTGGCCAAAGGGATATTCCACAGTATGGAACATCATGTTCAGTAAACAAACTGTGGGAGTTACCCAAACGGAGGGCTGATCTGGATTTGGGAACAGGATCTGGCATCTGTCAGCAAGTGATAAACAATTGTATTGTGCATCACTTGCTTGGTTTTTTCCCTTTCTTTTTACTATCACTAACATTACTTACTATATTTTACTTTGTTTCAGTTATCAAACCGTTCTTATCTCAAGCTACTTTTGATTCTCCTCCCCATTCCTCCAGGGTGGCAGCGGGGAGGTGAAGGAGTGTCTGTGGGTGCTTAGTTGCCAGCTGGGTTTAAACCATGACAGCAGCACATTAAGACACAATGGATGAACCCAGCTTGTGGTTGTTACGTGGTAATATCAGAGCTCAAATCAGAAAACCTGAATACTAAGGTGGACCACTGACTATCTGAACCACAGATTTCTTGTTTAGTACATGAAACAGAAAAGAAGAAGAAAAGGTCATTAAGCCTTGTGATTGTGACAGCTGCCTGTTAATAAGACATCCACCTTATTCTAGTAGTGCCTGTCAGCATGAGAAATAGCCAACTTCCGAAAAAAAGACAGAAACCCGAAGTTTCTGTGGTAGTTTGTAGAGGAAATAATCATAGACTGTTCATTACCTGGGTCAGCACCCTGGAAATTCAACATTTTTAATTTCATATATGAAAAAATTTATTCAGAAAAGTAAAACAGAAATGTCTAAATAGCAGTGGGTTATCAGTTGCTGCAAAACATTATTGAAATGGAACAGTAAAAGAACAGAGTTCAGACATGCCAACAGCACCAGTATATGCAGTTTTTACACCCAACAACCTCTTGAAATAAACCCAAGTTTATTCTTAACACAAAGAAAACATTATTAAACAATTACAGAGAATAATCAAGAGTTGAAAATGCCAGAAGAATGCAAAAAAAGCAAAGGAGGAGTTAAAGACACATAGGTCTGAAGGAAAAAGATACTGTTTTCTCTACAAAAATGGAAGCTGTCTGTTATTTCAAAACAGGCTTGAGGTATATCCACACATGTACATTGGCATGCAGAGGAAGGGAAAAATTATGGAATACTGAGTCTAAATTGAGCCACGGTGATTATTGCTGCAGCATATGCTTCATTCATGGGCTGAAATGAACACATATATCACTCACTGGCCAACTCAATTCTTTAAAGATACGATGTCAAATCTCACACACACATCTTCCGGAGATGTCTGGGCACAAAGAACATTTTTTGTCCTATTGGTACCCTATGCATCACTGTCTTTGGAAGTTATGGAAGGGCTGGCAAAGCTAGTTTCTATTCAATTATGTCACAAAATCCCAAAGAAGCCTTCGGTAACACAGACTGGTGGGAATGGAAACCTAATCAGAGAAAAAGACTTGGCTGAAAGTCACACCCATTTAACCAAGTAAAGCAGTCAGGTAGCCTCCTTCCTGAGAATGATACATACATTAGTGGAACAAAATGAACAGGTTGTTTTCACCCAGAGTCCTGGCTGTGAGAGCAAAGGTTTTTGTGGACCTGGCATGTATAAAGCTTGCAGAAGGTCTTCATATTTCAAAATACCTGTTTGAAGGACTTGTTGTTGGTACTCAAACTTGTAAAATTATTCAAGAAGACTTCAGTGAAGTGCCAGCTCTCAGGGCTAGCAGGAGAGCTAAGGAATATACTCAGGTCTGGTTCTTACACTTCTTTGAGAAAGACTTTGGACTGTCTGGGCGTATATTCACTGAGGGATTTTTTTTCTACCATCATGAATGAGGATAACATTCCCGGAAAGAACTGTTGTGCCAGGAAAATCTTTGCTCCACTAATCTATTTTTTTTCCAAGGTCAGGACTTTATTGCTTAGATATAACCAGAAGGTAAATTGACAATCTAGCCTCACAGTCCTCAGCTGACAAAATATGAAACTTCCAAATTTCTCAGGATATGAGACTCCTCATAACAATAAAGACACTCAGTGTGCCTATCCACAGAGCATCTCTCCAGTGTCCCAGGAGAAAGACATCTAATGAATGAACAATTAGAGGAAGTCCCTTTGTTACAGTAGAAGTCTGGTCTTTGCAAGCAGTAGAATCTCATATAGAGATTCCATGTGATATGAATCAAAGGAGTGTCTGGCTTCACTAAAAATGAATGGCAGATGGAAGAGAAAAAGACAGGAGGGAAAAGACAACATAAGCATAAAGTGGAGGATAGGATAGAAAGAGAAGTAGTAAAACGATGATTTTCATATGTGGCTGTAGTCTTATCATACAATCTGGAGTAACCTGGTGAAGCTCTTTTCTGATCTAAGACACCTAAGAGAAGCCAAGAAGTAGGCAATACAGTGTCTTCAACATGCTCAGCATGAATAAAGGAATAAATGCTCTCTGGATACAAACCCCATGTTTTCAAGATGAAGGGACTGAGGTTCATACACCAGCCCTCCCAAAAGGGCACAGGGATGAGTGCTCGAAGAAGTTGTATTTAGTGCCAACACAAGGCACTGACCATCTTTCTGCAGCTTTCCACCACCTTCCACATATATGCCTTGAGTGACAACAGTGTTGTCAATAACACCTAGGCATGGAATCCTCCCTTATCTGTTCACAATTTGGTTATCTGCCAGCCTCCCTCCAACATTCTCAATGGGAAGTGAAAGTCAAGTTGACTCCCTGCTACCCACACTGGTGCACAGACACAGCAGTTGCTTCCCTTTTCCCACCATGGCTTTTATTTGGGTTACAGAAAGATAAACTTTCAAAAAATGCTGGGAAATGAAAGAGATCAAGAAGTAGAAACAACAGGAGAGGAAGACCAAGATTTTTATCAATATTACAGCAAATGATTACTGGTGATGAGACCGGGAGAGAACTTCCCCGAGGATTTTGTACAGGAGCAAACACAAAGTATGGGAAACAATGGAGATAAAGGTGAAGTGATGATGAAAATGTGGGAGGAAAACAGCACAGTGGAGAATGAAAATGTGAAAGTGATATGAATGGGAAAAAGAGATCAGATAATGGGAAAAAATAGGATAAGCTATTTAAATTACGAAATAGGATAGGCAAAAGAGTATATATATAAAAAAAGAACTAAGAAACTGAAGTTTATAAGCAGTAGCAAAATAGCAAGCTAGTATTTTTTGAGGGAATGAATACCTATGGCACACATTTTATTCTAGTGCCTCTAAAGGTGCATAGAGGAGACGCTCAGTAATTCTCCTTTCGTTACAAGATCGTAATTTCTCAGCAATATCCTCAGGAGAAAACAGAGAACAGAAAGTTTTCAAGATGCACGCTACTGTCTGTTTAAGGGCTGTATCCACAGCAGCTAGAGACCAAGACAAAAATCAGTCATCATATAACCACACTTCCCCGAGAAACTAGCAATGTAACAGTTTCTAACAACATATTCAGACACAGTACCGCTGAATATTTAAGGACTAAAATGAGATAGATCAAGTAATGAAGTTGGTAGCTTTATGTTCAAATTCTACCACATATTTAATCTATTTGTCAAAGTCATGGGTGTATAGACAACCCAGCACTCACATACACAGCTCCATGCTTCAGGCTCCTTCAGATCACAACATTTCACCTAGAGAAAGACTAAGAAAGTCAAAGCTCAAAAGAGTTGCCAGCAAAGAAGCTCTGGGGTGATTGTTCTTTGCTTTATCTTTTTTGTAGAAAGCATCCAAAGTGAATTCTGCTTTGGATAAAAAAGGATTGGTAAACAGCTGGGGGGTGAGGGGGGAGAAGGGGGATATAAAATTATTTACACCGCAGTATCTTCAACATCTTGGAAGTACAGTATAAACAACTTATAAGAAATGCTTTTCACCCATTTTCTTTCCCTGTTTTAAATTTTTTTTAAACTTTCTTTTTTTTATGTTGGCTTGTCTTGTCACATTCTTCAGAATTTCTTCCAAAGGCTTGAAGAACAAGCTTACTACAAAGAGTGTCTATTCAAAAGAGGGGCCTCCTTATGTCCAGAACAGTTTGCCAACACTGCACAAAGGAGCACCGTTAAAACCACCGAACTTCTCCTTCCATAATGCTACCAACACACTGGGAAACTGCATTGTCTCTTTTCTCAAACAGATGAAGAGTAAAGGAGTAGGAAGAATGAACACAGCACCTTCTCAAGAGGCAGCTACACAAAACTGTTCCACTATGGCATACAGAGGAAACTTAAAGTTCACTTGCCTCACCAAACAAAATGGAAAGCATGAGAAAAAATGCTACTTTATCTCATCTATGGCACACTACCTACAGGCAGCATAATCTCCTAGACTATAGTTCAAAACCATATCTGATGACTGATATGAACTTCACAGCTTTTATTATTTTCAATTTCATAAAAAGGTACCTAAAACTGATCTGCATTCTTTATCAGATTCACTCCCACAAGAAAAATTATCATCTAAATTCCATCTGTAACATGATCTGTTTACTCCACTGTCTTTAAATTACACGTTGCCCAAGTACAGAAAATCACCTTCAATTTCTCAAATATTATTTTGAAATTGAAATTAGCCTGCTTTTCATTTTTCCACTACACCTCAACATTTGAGAATGATGCTTTTTGAGATTTACTGGATGGCCAGTAAATTGTGCGAGTGAGTCATTAAAAAGCCCCAGGCTACTCAAAAGCTTTCATGACACACCTTTTCTGAACAGCCTCTCTGAAGCATTCATACATTAATCCCATCACCTTCTGATCGCTGGTTTCAAAGATTAGCACTATCAGTTAACTAAATGCTGCGCTCAAGTTAAAGGCTAAACATGAAGGTAACTTGAAAAGTGTTTCAGCAACTTGTAAAGGGAAGCATCATACTGATGTTCAAACAGCCTTCCTTCATTTTACTCAAATCTCTCCACCTTTTTAAAGAATTCTATTTGAAGTCAAACATGAAAAGACATTTTTCCACTTTCATTGTTCATAGCCTGAGGAAAGGACAAGATGAGTAGAAAATGTTATCAAATGTTCTTTTATCATTTACCATTCTGAACTTATTTACCACTTTTTGCAATTAAAGGTCTATTAGAAAGACAGTCCTTCATAACTGAAAATAGCTTCCTTCTCCTATCTCAAGAAACCTGGCTGCACTCTTCCCAGCTGCTTGCAGCCCAACACTTTCAATTCATTTTCTATTACAATGGCAACATTCAAGAATTGAGTAATTTCTAGTTCCATTCTTATGCTAAAACTGCTTAACATTCTTATGGGAACAGAGAAAAGTAGTTCAGGAACTTTCTACCTGAGCAACAATTTCATCATACTGAAACGGAAAACAGGGAAAACAGAATGATGTTATCAGGGACTGGAAAATGTTCATACTCCAGTTGTTAGCCAAAGCTTTATGCCTTCACATCTCTAATTCTGGCAATGCATTAATGGTACCACAGCTATACCCACTTGCATGACACTATCTGGAACACAACAAGAACGCATGTATCAGGACAGAGCTGTTCTTCAGGCAAAGGAAACTCAGTCAAGACCATAAATTGCTACATAAGTAAATGTATGTTCACATAGAGCAATGCAAGGCCCATGTTGTCCTCTAGTAACATATATATCTAAGTAACGCATACAGCTAAGATACAGAGAAAAGTGAATTGAGACACGCCCTACTTTGTTTCACCTCCCTACAATGCAAAGTCTGAAAATATCTGCATTTGTTGGTTTGTCTACACATGAGAAAATAAAAAGGCTCTGCTATTCTGTTCAATAAGGAAATACACCAAGAGCATTAAACATGGCAAACAGAAAGTTCCTTGTGGTTTACCTCTGTAAGAACGTTCGAGAATTTAATTTCTGTCCTTTCTTAAAAGAAATAGCCTGTATGTTTGTAAACCAAGTCATTCCATAGATAATTTTCAACCTCTCTAAAAAGGATACTAGCAATACAGATACTCAGAAGAGTCACGAGTATTTTGACTAACTCTACACAATGGCTTTTATTAAAGACCACCAAGAGGCAATCACTTCAGCTTTCAGCCTCATTTTTGCTGACAGCATGTCAGGAGCACTGATATCCCTACAAGATTGTCTGACATTCTGTTTCTATCTTGTGAAGCAGTTTTAACATATAAAACTGTATAAACCACTTAAATGGCTATAAGCAGTACAACAGTGAATGAAAGATTGATGGAGAAAAATTAAAAAACCCATTATTTTTAAGAAACAGGAACCACACTAGACACATGAACCAATACGGTCTCTTTCTCATAACAATATAATCCTTAAAAAATATATAGCAATACCTGCTGCTGCCTTTGCCGCCTCATTTGGGCAACCTGGGACATCATGATTTGACGATCCAGGAACTCCATTCTCTGCTGCCTCTGGATGTCAACTGTTGCTCCCATTCCTACTCGAACTTCATTTGTTGGTTCCGCAGATGAGAAGACTGGTTCAAGAGTCCAAGAAAATATCTTTGCTACCCATCTGGGTACACAAAGAATTCGATGAACTTTTAACATACTGCTACTGTAGCAAATCCCAGAAATCTAAAACCAAAAATGAAATGTTAAAAAAACTCTGAATATCAAAAAAACTTGAATACACCAAACTTACTTTGTATTTGTCTGCAGGTAACAGTTGGTCTTTGGGCTTTTTTAAAGCACTTTTTACTGTGTTTACCCAGAGTTCACAGTCAAGAATCAGAGAACAAACAGGGGATTTCTTTACCTCCAACTTCCCCCTAAAAAGGGCTAGTTTTTAAAATCCATGTAGTGCATTGCTCGTGACTCATGAAGCTGCTTGGGTGTTTTTTGTTTGTTTCAGAATTCGAGCCCCGGTCAAGTGACCCTCTCTCCAACCATGCAAAATTCAAATAAAATTTTCATTTCTACTAAAGGAACTGGTCAAGGTATGCTGCATGCTAACTTGAGAAAATTAAGGGTGCTGTTGAGGATGCTGAAACACTATAATCACTCCTTCAAAAAAAGAAAAACAACCCCCCTTAAGGCTTCTGTTCCCACCATCCAAGTCTCTCCTTCCACTAAAAATTAAAGCAAATCAGGGGATTTGAAGTTAAATCTATGAGTACGCACAGATTTATTCCAAAAGAAGCCTGTTGACCTTTTAGGAGAGAAAAAAAAAAAAAAGGTTTAAAACCCAGTTATCAAAAACTGTGATATTGGAAAACCAGTTTTTGGGAGGCTCTTCTCTCACCTATAGGAAAAATTCCCATTCCCTGTTTCATGCTTGTCTTGGGGCTTGATTTCACTTCAGATTCACCAGGAGCAAGAGAAATCCATGTGCCCCATAAATGATCTACAGTCATCACTCTCTTCTAAATCCTGTTATGAAGCCCTAGCACTTGAGCCCACAGCAATTTATGTTCCATTTCGGCATTTGTGACTAGTTATTGTGTGTTATGCCACAAGAATTATGCTGTCACAGCAAATTAAATGAACAGGAAGAGATACGAACCTGAAAAAATCTGTAAACATACCCCAAAAACTGATTTATTCTAGAAGCAATGTAGAAACTCCATATCTGGAGTATTTATTTATTTGGGGCTATTTATTATATCGCACTGACAGACAATTGTATAAACATACTAAATGCACTGCTTCATATATAAAAGGAGATAGTATAGGAAAATCCAACCTTCTTTGGGAGGAAAGATATTTTTCAGGTTATTTACAAGGTTATTGTTAATCATCCGAGAAGATGATGAGACTTTTAGCAAAAACACATTCTGCTTTGGGAAACAGTGATTTTTATTTTACTCTCATTTTATGACTGCTCTCAGGATTGGCAGTAATACCACACAGAGGCTGCCATTCTAAAGTAAGAAATAACAAATTTTAAGCTACCCTTAACCCCTTCAATCTTTTGTGTTATAAGAAAGGAGGTAAATGACATGGGATAAGAGTAAGGCCATAATCACATCAGAAGGAAGGCTGCCTTTAGCAAAAAGTTTCTACATTCAAAGAAAGGTCCTAACTGGACTCTAGGAATGATAGAGCGCTGGAACAGAAGCTTCTTCACGACCTCAGAAATTCTTCCCTCAGCTCTAGTGAAACTGTTCCAGATGGCTGTAAGCTCATGACGGAAACTCTTGCACATCAACTGGAAACTAAGGTAGAACTACAATTACCAAAGAATAAGAGGAGGAAAATTCATATCACTTCGCAATTCATTTGCTTTTGGTTTGCAGTACTTGAGGAATCTACCTAGCAAAAAGATCTCTCAGAAGCTAACCACCTGGTCCTGAGAGGGCTACGTAGATAAGCTCCTCACTCAAGAAAATCTAGATTGTACAATAACCAGAAAGGTAATTTTTAGGAGCAAGAATTACTGAACCAGGTTGCAAATATTACATCTACACTTACTCTGATGATTTCTTAGACACAAAATGAACAAGCAGCACCAGAACGCACAAACTGTCTTCTCTCCTCCCACCTCATTAGTTGTAGGTAGTATTGTTAGGCTATGGAACCAGGCCTCCTCTTGTCTTCCAAAGATTCTTCATTCCTGATTGCACAGGTATTACTAGGTAGGGAAAGAACTCCCACTCAGAATACTTTGTCCAACATCACACTAGCATTCCCTCACTTCTTTCAAATGTCCCTCCCAGATAGTGATCTCTGTTCATCCTTATCACTTACAGTCCTTTGTTAAGGTCTGATGTTTTCAAGGCACCCTAGATCTTGAATGAGTTCAAAAAGTCACAAGAAAAAACCAAAGCAAGTGGTGATAGGAAAATCTACATCTCCCTGAACGTATGACAAACCTTGACACGTGTCTGAACATATTAACCACAAAGAGAATCACTCTTTTATCAACTCAAGATGAAAACTACAGCAAATAGAGATAGCAGCAGCATGTCTTTAGTGTCAGTACTTTGGAACTTGTTTGTCTCAGAAGGGAAGGCGTACTGCAAGCACCAACTACTAGCTACATCAGTAAAAGCATTCTCATATTTTTCTAAGTAGAGACAGACAGTCATAGAACCATTCAGGTTGGAAAAGACCTTTAAGATCATCAAGCCTGACCATTAACTCAGCACTGCCAACCTCACCACTAAACCATGTCCTTAAGTGCTTCACCCACAACTCTTTTAAACACCTACAGAGATGGTGACTATCTCCTTCTGCCCTGGACAGCCTGCTCAAGTGCTTGACAAACCTTTTGGTGAATATTTTTTTTCCTAATATTCAATCTAAACCTCCCCTGGAACAACTTCAGGACACTTCCAATTGCCTGTCTGGGAAAAGACTGACCTCCATTTCGCTAAAACCTCCTTTTAGGGCAGAGAGCAGGTCATTCCAGAGCATTTTATCAGAAGAAAAGGCTTTATAAGGCTAAAGGTTTATGGACACTGCTAAAACAGAATATGGCACTTAGCACTGCATGTGAGACTCAAACACACAGCGGCTACCACCTGCCTTCATAGCTTTACTGAGGTCACTGGAATAGAAATGTCTGGTCTACAGCCAATGCACCAGTTGCAGTGGGCTGTCTTCTCTCTCCTTGCAGCGCCTCAACAGCAGACTAGTGACTTGGTTCCTCCTTGTTCTGTCTTAGAAACTCATTGCATAACCCAAACGTGTGGATTTCAGCGGTCACGGAGCAGGAACTGTAGAAGTCTGACAACATAAAGCTCACAATAAAATCTAAAATAAAAAGCACCTGGTCAAGGAACAAGACAAAACCATGTGGGACTAGCACAAGAGAATGTATCTTCTACATATACTTGCCAAGAAACTTACTATGGACTCAGAGCAGTCATGTGAGACTGCAATTCTTTACAAGTATAAACAAATGAAAGGAGATTATCAAGAATACACTGGCAGTCCACCTTTTTACCTCTACATCTCTCAGAATTTCCGCCTCTTCCTCCCTCCTTTGATTTACTAGTCTAAATATAAAGCTATTAGACGAAACTATAAGAAATTTTAAAATGTTGTGCCCTGTTTTAACAAATTTTCAAGAAGTTTCATCTACTGAGGAAGAGATACCTCTTTGCATATTTCCAATAAACCCAGAATGGAGACATTTGTAGTTAAAATAGGTCTTGTGATTCAGTTTGGTTCAGTGTCATACTCTCATCTTAATGTCAAGTATTTCCAAAGAACTTCCTTTTTAGCTGGTTCATATGCAGAACTTGATAGATAAAATTTAAAAAACACAGGCTTTGAATGTATAAAGCAACTTTTTACACAATTTTTGTTATTGACATTGAGTGAATTTCTAGTGTTTAAAAAAGTAAAGCAACATTGTTTATTCAATAAAGATGAACTCATATCTCAAATTCAGTGCTGTACATCAGATCGAAGGGCTACTTCTCCCAGAGGAGCCTCCAGTGTATTTTATCCACTAAAAAGTCACCATAGAATGACACTGTGGTTATGTTCACATAGTTTGAATGGAGAATTTTTGGCGGGCAACATAAGATGTACCTTAATTGTTTTCTGTTAGTCATACCATCATCATATACAGCCTTATCCACCATATCATACACAGCACAATGATAAGCAGAGCAAATGGGAATATGCTGGAAACTGTGTGGCACTCTGTGGACAAAAAGTGTGCTTGTATTTTTTCAGTTTCTTAACACCATGGCTTACTACTGGTCCTTCACACAAAGTTTCCTAACCTCCTCCTGCCCCTGTATAAAGTCCAACTTCCCCTCCCCTTCCCTCAAGTCCTCCCAAAGTTGTACACTATTTAGAAAAAGGAAGTAGCTGTAGTTTCGCTGTTACATTAGGTAAACCAAACACAGAAGCCCTCCACTACTTTACACAGCAAAGCTCCACTACTAGCTGAGATATTTAAAATCACTGTACTTGATTGACACTAAAAAAGGAAATAGAAGAAAAAGTAGGCAGACTGGTGTAGAAAATTATGTTGAAAATTTTATTGCCTAATAGTTAAAACTTGACAACAAATACTTAATTACTCTATTCAGAAAAATTTAAATATATTCATATGTATTAAAAACTTGGCTCATTTCAGACTTCAACAAATTGAAAGCAAATTGTAATTTTCTTAGGGTGAAGTGACATTTTTATATCTCTTTTATCTGCTTAATCCTTGGCAGGTTTTGAATTCTATACTAGAACAAAGCATGGGGCTGAAGCTTGTGTCAAGATTCTGTATTTACCTTGATTAGAGAAATGCATTTATCAAACCAAGACGGATTGTGTGAAAATCACCCAACAAATAAAACAACTACGTATGTATTTTCAACTTGGGTTACAACTGTAACACTACAGATTATTTGGTTTGGGTTTCCTTTGCAGAAATAGTTACAAATACTATAAATAGCCTTTTGCAACCGTTAGCTTGAGAGAAAACTACGATTATAATGATTCCAATCTAATTGTCTTAATTTTCGTTCCCAGTTTACTGGACTCATGAATTTCCCAGAGACCTTGAAATTCTTCTCTTCAGAGTTCATCAATGTTACTTTCACTGGTCAGGTGCAATCACAATCAGCTCTGAAACATGATGTGTGTGCATGCATGACTGTACTGCCATTTCAGCACAGTACAGCTATTCTTAACTTGTACTTGTGACCTAAAGACACAGAAACTCTTCCTCAGATCTGAGAGAGCAACTTAGAAGTGAAATACAAACTGAAAACTAATATCCATTTTTCTACAGGATCTTAGAAGCCATGGATATAAAAGAGAAAATATATTATGACACATTACTACCTTCTCCCATCCTTTCTCACTACTTTTTCCTTCTTCCAGATCTAGGAATATCTGCACCTCCCTCCTCCCCAGTTACAACCTCACTTTCATACTCCCATTCCCTGTATACCAGGTGAATCAACTACTGTTTCTCTCAGATGCTTCAGCTGATGCAGGAACAAGCACTGGCAGCTTAGTCAGTTGTCATGTGTTTGTATGTGGCCATCTTGTCATGAGCAAAGTGTCTAAGCTCTCATAACAAAGGAGATGAAGTCAATACAGTCAGTAGAATGTAGAGACACTCATCTCAAATTAAGTCACCCAAAGTCACTCAGCTGAGTACCGAGCATTATCCACCTGCAGATATCTCACCTTAGTTTTGGGTGGGATTCAGCACATCTGTTAGCGTACATATAGATATCTGCACCTGTCCTGAAGTCAGCAGACAGACGATGTTTCTTTATAATTTTCTAATCTAGCTAAATACAAAAAGTGCAACTTCCCATATAACCTGAGAAAAGTAAATCACAGTGTAGCACAGAAACAATGCAGAAGACTATTGCATTTGACTTAGTGAAAGCTCCAAGGCAAACAGGCTTTTAGAAACTTTTCAATTTCAGCTTCCTAAGGTTTGAACTGAACTCTACACAAATTCAAGGCAGCTCACAGGAGACTTGGTGTGTTCCAAATTTTGAACTTCAGGCAATGCAGGTCATCTTGTAAAGAAACAAAAAACTGACACAAGATAAGAAGAAAGAGGCTAGAAGACTAAAATCACAGAAAGAGCCTGAAAGATACCTCTCCTCTATGAAATAAATGGTTAGAAAGACCCATGGCATGTGAACTGTCTGATGACAACATTATTGTAGTAAGTGGAAGGAACTGCATTTCCCAGCAGGACATGTCTTCTGCTGGTCACCAACCTGAGCTTACTTCTTGAAGCAGGCATGCTCCAGCTGTGACTCAGTGAGCCTTGACATGCCTCTCCAATTGCAATCCTACAAGAGTATAGCAAGGAGAGAGGTAAACTGGGAACCCAAGAGATTTTAAAGGGGTAAAAAAGAAAGGGAGAGAAAATCAATACATCCACTGAGACCTATATGTTTTGATTGTTTTAAAGAAAAAAAAAAGGTAGAGAAACTGTTCTGAGCCTTCACTAAACTGAGTGCATCACATGGAAGTACTTCTGCGAACAACTGCAGAAAGATTTTCTTGCATCTCTAATATGAAGCTTCCTAATTTCATGACATAAAATCCCTCTATTTTAATAACCAAAACTGGACTGTGTGTACCAAATGTGGTATATTCCTTGCAAAACAAATCACAAGAAACTAAATTAGTCCCATAAACAATAAGAACATTACAGATTACTGATTACATCAGATCTGTGAATTTATATGGTCTACTTCTTGAACTCTTTCTTACAAATAAGCATCATGTATTTTTTACATGTTTTACACAATATAGCAGCAACGACATACCAAAAGAACAATAACTGAGAGTCCAGTTTCACATGGAGAGTAAAGAAGCTGCCTTTAAAAGTGGATTCCTATGTTGATTCAAAACTAGAGATCTAGGAATACAGACCTTATCACAAAGACAGACAAAGCAGACCTTTTGTATTCCAATAACAAAACATGTGCTGTAATCTTCACAACTGAGAACAATCCACTACAAATTTGTAGTCAAACTACCAGTTGTCTAAAATTCCCTATCACCAGGCACATTCATCAATGTCTACCTGCAGACAGACTCACACACAACTGCAAACACACTTCTGTAACTAAGGTGTCACTTAAAGACACTGAAAACAAGAACTCAAGGCAGTACAATTATCAGTTGCTCTATACTCTGCCTGGAGTTCACAGGAAAGTCTTAACAGCATTAGTATGGATGAACACAGAAATAGAACACAGTGTCACATCTTGTACCTGGAAAGTCAGATCCCGTGTAGTGTTCATTACATTTTAAAATATAAGTTGTGAGAATTTAAATAAACCTAAACCAGTAACATAATGAAGAGAAAGCAGAAACTGACAATTCAGAAATTATGCTGGCACCATCCATTTTAATATTCCACATAAGCAGAAGTGCAACAAAAGCTAAATACTGGACATCATCATAATACACTCATAGGAGTGCCTAAGTGATCTTTAGTGCTATGAATACAGTGTCTAACAGGCAATGAATTGGTGACTAAATATCTCACCTATCTGACTTGGTGTTTGTGCATTTAATCAGCCTTTTTGTGCAAATACACAAAAATTCGAATCCACAAAGACATAGTAACTTAGAAAAAATGCCAAGAGTAGTAAGAACTACAAATCAGGCTGTCAGAATGACTTAACATTGATTTGACTATTTATCTCTGTAATTGCATATATACATATGTTATCAAGTAACTACACTTGTGGCACTAAAAGGCACCTTCACAGAATTCCATATCTTCTTCAGATTATTTATTATAGAGTGAAATTTTATTCCTTTACCAAGTATTCGCAAAAGATGCCAAATTATAATTTCTAACAGAGGAGAAAAAGAGACTCCTTATTCACAGAAGTGTAGTAGAGATGTTGTGCAAAAATGGCTAAAATTCATGACATGAACTTCTTTCCAAATTGTAGCACTTATTACAAAGTGGTACAGTGCAGCTCTCAGTTTGCTGCAGAAAAAAACTGAGACTGAAAACACATCATTGTTGATGATGACTAGGTTTATGCTGACTGAAAAATATGAAAACTTCCACTGACACAAAGAAAGCAATTTATTCCTATGGATTTATACCTAAGTAAAATATACTGTCAACCTGCAATTAAAAAAAAAGCTAATTTATAAAAAAGAATACTAAGAAAGTTGCATTATACAGCTGAATAAAACTTTATATTAAAAGGGAATTAAAATAAGAACTGCATAATATATTATGAAAAAAAAATTTGAGCTTTTTTTTTAAGTCTGTATACCTAAGTATCCATAGAGCTTCTGTCACCAGGAAACAGGGGGTTAAAATGCCTTTCCATTTCTTTCCTTTCCTCTCTAATGAACACCTGTTCAAAAGGAAGGGCTATTAAAAGAGCCAGAAGAGTAACAGGAAGGGTAATGCATTTGGAGGAAGTCACAGATCCTTAGGTGGGCACAGAGGCTTGGGCTGATTTCCAGGAGAGACAGATTCTGGTTTGTTAGCTGCACTGTTTTCTTTGATATTTATAGTCCGATCAAATTACCAAACACACTTCACTATTTACTGCTCTGTCACTCCGGTTGTTAGATATCCTGCCAGCTCGCAGCATATTTTGCAACAGTCAGTGCAAATGGTAAGAAACCAAGCTTCTAAACTGCAGCAACAATATGTGAAGTGTCCACAGGCATTTCACTCTAATCTAACTGCAAATTCAAATTAGCAGGTTCTAAACAGCAAGGGCACAATTTGAGTTCTTAAGATTCCATATGAGCTTTTTTGGAAGTGGTGGTGCTCTCGCTCTTTGAAAATGTTACAGTCGTTTGGGCCAAGAAATCAGACTGAGCTCTTAATTTCTAAGTTTGTATAATTTGAAAAGAGGCTTATCTAACAATCTGGAAAATTTAGTACAATCTATTTCAGCACTAACTGCCTTAGTACTAAGAACAGAGTCAGAAAGGAAAAACACAGACCACACCTCCTTTATCCAATTGGTGTGAAAAAAGTGATTTTGTACTCTTACTGCCGTTGCCATAGTGAGAAGCAACTATACTACAGATCTTCTAGGAGAAGAGCAAAGCATCAAAAATTCTAACAGCAAAGTTATTTAAAGCGGCTTTTTGGAATAAGGCGGCTTGCTGAAAACTTAAAAAAAAAAAAAAGGGGTTAATATTTCTACCATTTCCTCAATAGTCTCATTTTTAGTTGTGGGTCTAAAGCTACATCCATGGCAGCAAAATTAATTTTAGACAGAGAACAGTGGCACCCTGCAAACATTACCCAGCAATTTTGTTGTCTGTCAGTTTATCACCAGTTAGTCAGTGCTCCACACCTTTGAAAGTTAAAGACAAAAACTTTCTACTTCTCAACACAAAACATTATTTGGTAATTTCTGTTCCTTTTGAGTCCAAATATGCTGTGCTGATCGCATACATAATAGAGCGTATAAATCAACACAGTAAGACTTACCAATCCACTTAAGGCTAAAATCCAGATGTAGGAACCAGAGGTTAAAAGCTAGAAGACAAGAGCGGGGATTAAAATTTTTATTTTACAAAGCTGTTGCTATCTGAACTACTAAGCTGCAATATTATATAGGCTCTGTACTCATCATGGTAATGGGAGACATCAGACATTTACCTCTGTCAAAATTCAGTTCAACATTAAAAAAAGATGTATTCCAGAAGTAGCAAAGGGGAAAAAACACAGGGATACAACAATTGTTCTCCTTCTACAGAACAATACATTTTATTTTCATATAGCTTACTAAGTATAACAGGATGTCAGTTATAGGCTGCACAGAAAAACAAGTCTGAGAGACAGACTGAAGCAAAGGAAATGACTCAGCAGCAACAGGAGAAGAGTTTCAAGCAGGACAGGCACTCTAAGTGAAGCTCTCAGACATGCAGACACAGACAGACTAAGCAAAAGCATCAAAATTTCCAAAAGTAAAGTTCTCACCCAGTGACCTACTTGCTGACATGAAATCACAGAAATAAGTTGGAGTGAATTTTTTTAAAAATCCTGATAAGTCAACAGGACAGCCCACTGTTTCTAGCAAAGTATGTAACTAATCACCTGGAGAAGGTTGTTACCAACTGGGAAAATGGGATGAAAGTTAGACTGATACTGGTTACTAAAATACTTCTGCATGATGCTAACTGAATTATGAGAACACCTTCTCTCTAAACTTCTGACTATGGAAAGAGTGACTTGAGATAAGAGAGGAGTTTACAAATGAGGAGAAGGCAAATGAGTCTTCTCTCAGCCTCTGTGTGATGGCAGCAACAGTTTTGAGAGCAGCTGGGAAAGATCCTGCAAAGATACAGGGATTAGTTACAGCAGCGATCTGAGCTGGATGTGGTGAGTGTATGAAGGCAAAGGACATGCTATAAAAGAGGTCAGACAATATCACAGCCTTCCAAAAGACTGGAATAATAGCGGTATGGATGGGTTCAGAAGAGAGGAAACAAGATTTCTGAAAGATCAAAAGAGTAAGGTGCTGGAGCAGAAACTGAAGGAAACCAAAGGCTGAACAGCAAAGGGGATAAATGAAATGTTCATATGGAGCACAAGTCAGTATTCTGAAACTGACCATTCATTCTAAAATACTCTCTACCACACTTCACGTAACTATGGTGCTTTCCATTCCTAATGCCAGAGCGACTTTTGAGTCCCTGGACTATATAAAAATTAATCTAATTTCTCATAAGTTTGCATATCTGTTTCATAATTCAGGTTGTGACATGACTATCCATTAATTTCAAGGCTGTTGGAGGGTTTTCACTGTTTTTGAACAACTAGTGCTGTTCTATACCAAGTAGCTATTATTTTCCAGTCATATTTCACAGAATACCACATGATATTGTTGTGCTCTATGTTATACTATTTTAAATTACCTGTCACATAGTAATGCATTATATACAAATACTATTAATCTATATAAAAGTGAAATTCAGTCAAAACCTTGAATATTTATTAACAGTATTAACAAAGAAAAATACTGTATTCTACAGCTTTGTTTGAGCTCTAATAGACAAGGGGAAAATAAACAAAATCAAGAATACCAGCAAACTAGAAAGGTGAAAGATATATATGCCTTATATCAGGTTCCGTTTTAATCTCTTTGCACCTAGTTCATATTGTTGACAAAAAAATGATAATTGAAGAATTGCCTGTTATATCTTCCTGTGTAACACAATGTAAGAACATATCACTTGCTCACCACTTCAGCCTACCAGCAACATGCTTTTCTATATTTTAGCTGACAGGTTAGTTAGTAGCTAAATATATGTCAAATCATACATGCAGAAGCAACAAAATTCACGGACAAAGATACAGAAACACTAACTACTACATCAGCAATTCATTAAAAGATGAACAAGCAAGTACATACCATACCTGTAAACCCAGTATGTAGACCAGAGACTTGTTTGTGATAGAAAAGTGGCCTAATACTCGTGTCACCTGCACTCTTGGAATGGAGGAATAAAATGGAACAAACAGTGCAAACACAGGACCCAAGCTGCAAAAAGAAAGATATAGATGGTTTTAAGAATGATATTAGCAACAGTAGTGTCAAACAATCAAAAGTAGTTCACTCTAAGAACATAATGAAAATGAAATACCACCTTGCAACCAGAGGTCTTCCTTGGGAACCAACAATTAGATAACTTGTGGCATTCAAGGAGTGGATTAACAATTAAGAACAAGTGACAAAAAGTATTTTATTTCCAAATGTTTAGGGACTGGAGGCAGAAGCGGCAGCAACACATTTAGTCTAATAGCAGACTGTTTCTATAGAACACAGCACACAACAAGAACAGCAGTTGTCTCCTGCATCAGAACACAACTGCTACAATTCAAATGGGCAAATGGTAAGGACTATACCTTTCCCAAAATGTTAAGGAAACCACTTCACCTACGAAGCTGAAGTCCTGTTATTTACCCAGGCTTAAGGTGGTAGAGGCTTACCAACAGACTGCAGTATCCAAGATGGGAATACTGACAGTTTGATTTGACTTCCCTTTGCCAGTGAATTCCATGGTTCAACAAATAAAACTTCTTTTAGGGTTTTCATCTTAATCACAACACAAAACATTTATTAAGTTTCTAAACTGTCATTGGAAGGAGCTTCATAGAATTTAATACTTTAAGCACTTCCTGCAATTACCAGATGCCTAGACCGATCCTGTGAACATTAACTAGAGCATTTCATTCAGACATCCAGATAGAAAGAATATGTTCCTCACCATAAAACACCCAAAGGCATGCATCTGGGAAATTCTAGGAGGAAAATACTTCCTGGGATGGAAAAGGGGAAGGAACAAAAGTCACTTAAGGTCGACACAACTTGCTCCTCTGGCGGAGCTGTGGTGGTGGGCCCTCCAGGCAGCCCATAGGGAAGGCCATCAGCAAAGGCCATGTCTGCCCCAGCTGAATCCTCAGCCATAGCTCTGTGCTGTCCTGTGTCTGACAGGAGTGGGATGCTGCACGGGGCAATTTTTCAATGCTTATCAAAGCTTTCAAGAACTGCAGTTTCTATGGGCCTTTACATGAAAGGGATCTTTTTGTACCCAGTGGGAATTCTGCAAACGGCACAAACCAGGACCTAAATAACTTTTAGTGTTCACTCAAAACCACATTTTCCTTCCAGAGAAACTACTGATAGGAGTATTATATGTGAAATGATGGACTGAATATTAAAACTTACATTTCCTGAATAACTGCCAAATGCAACACCTACAGCTATGAAAAAAAAAGTGCCCTTCAAATATTATTTTTACTTGTTTAATGGGCTGTGGCTTTTATTGTTATATTTGAACATCATCTTACTGAAAAGCTTCTGAAGACTTAAATACAGTTTAATTATACATACACTTTTAATACCATCCATTTGACACTCAGATGTACTCGAATGTACACAGAATGATAACTCAGGAACTACTGAAGAATGTTCGATTTGGCATATAATCCTTCTTATACAAACAAAATACACCTGTACAAATACACACAACACGTTCTTGAAATAAATTGACACAATTTAGGTTGTAAGAGCCAAAAATGCTATGAGAGAGCCACATAATTCTTCATCAGAAGTTATTGCATTGTAGACAACATTCACTGAGTAAACCAGGTTTTATAAGTTAAGATAAAAGAAAAACAAAGAAAAAATATTGTTTCTCTTCTTAGAAATTTTAAATGATTTCTTTCTACTCTGATCAAATGACCTGAGCGAATACCAAATTTGTGGCATGCCTTTCAGGTTTAATCGCTCCTGTGATAAACAGTGACTCAGACACAGAGATTTCACACGTAAGAGTGCACTCAATCATAAGATGGAAAAGTACAAACAAGAATTTCCCAAGACTGCAAGTTCATTTAAAAAAAGGTTAGCGCATGTTGACAGGTTCCTCAAATGCTAGTATTCACCACTAATGTCAACAGAGACCACAGAAAGCAACACCCCAGTCTGGGGTAGTGTAATTCAAAGTCCAGTGTCTGACACTGCTCAGTACGCAAGAACCTAGAGGAAACCTAGTGATGGACCTTTCCTCTTAAAACAGTAGGTTTGGCAGCATCACAGAGGTATGCCCCTGAAGAGATCAATGTTTGTTTTTTAGACAGAGTTTACATCTAATATAAATAGGTATTACACAAATATCCATGTAGGTATCTTTTTTTTAAAATGTCAAAACTAGTACCCTTCCAAATACTGTGTGAAACTCACTTGTACGGGCAACTCCATTGTGTGAAAATTCTTTCCTATGCATTTTAAACTTTCAGCCCCAACTTTCTTTATATGATTCTGAACTTTGAAAATTTCCATTAATATTTTCTGTAGCCTGCAGAATTTTCAATATACTACTTATGTCTTGTTTTAGAATACCTATATCAGGATGCTGCTTATCCACAGTGGGTCTGTCAGAGAGGTTATCCACATAACAATACTAGAATATGGCTGACAAAGAGGGGACAACAAAAGATGATTACTGAAAATGTGGACTCACTGCCTGGTGAAAAAAGAGATCCAGTGACAAAGGACATGAAAAAAGCCAAGGCACTCAATGTCTTTTTTGCATTGATTTTAACTGGTTAGTGAGAGCCTCAGGCCTTGCAGGTCCCTGTGCCTTCTGTGGGACTGGAGCAACATCTGCTGTAAAGGAAGACATTATAGAGACTCTAGCCCAACTGGTCACACAGGAGCCAAAAAGGTCCAGACAGGATGTGCCTTAGGGTTCTGAGGCAGACGGCTAATGCTGTATCACTGAAACATGGTGATCAGGGCAGGTTCCTGATGACTGGAAGAAAGGAAATGTTGCACCCAGGAGGGCAGGAAGAGGATTCAGGTAGCTACAAGCCTCACCTCTACCCCTGGGAAAGTTACAGAGCAAATCTCCTAGAAGCCATTGCAGTCACATGATGAACAAGGAGGCTGCTAATATCCCATATGGATTTACCAAAGGTGACTCCAGTGCTGTGGACAAGGAAAGGGAAGATAGCAAATGTTGTTCACTCAGACTTTAGGGTGACCTTTGACTCAGTCTCCTCTTGTGTCCTTGAAATAAAATGGGGAAGATACACCCCATATAAGCAGATTTGAGGGAATCTGGCTGCACTGCTGGATTCAGGGTTCTGACTAGCAGTGCAAACTACAAGTGGCAGCCAGTTACTAGGAGTTTCCATCAGGGATTGTCTTAGTTTAGAGCAAGATGAAATAATTTGGAATGCCTTTCTCAAGGATTGATCAGGCCTCTTTTAAAATTTAGAACAAAATTTTAATTTGAAAAAAAAGTGTAGAAGGAGAGATAACAGTTCTTAACTACTAAATATAGTTATATATGCATATATGTATATGTGAACCACCAGAACAGAACAGATAACAACTATATAACCAAAAACCTCTGAACAATAAGTTCGTGGAGATTCGGGGTGGGTGGTCGGCTCCTCTCCCGCAGGCAGCCGGTAGCAGGCAGCGTGGTCCCTTTGTTCCTCGGCCGGCCGGCTCTGGCCCCGGGGTGGGGAGGGTGGTGAGCAGAGGGGTCCGGGATCTCCCTTGCTGATGCCTTGGTGTCTCAGGGCGAAAATGGCAGCAACTCCAAAGCGGTGAAGATTAGATTGTATATCCCAGTGGAGCCCTGGGCCCAACGGGCTAGGAGCAGGAAAGCAGGGAAAGAAGCTGGAACTCGCAGCAGAAGAGCAGCAACCTCTGTCCGCGGGTTCCGTCTCCTCCACCCCCGCCGAAGAAGTGAAGTGAAGAGAAAAAAAACCACTCCCCAAACAAAAAACAAAAGAACTGTCCTTAGAGCCATCAAGGTGGAATTTAGGATAGTTAGCTAGGTGGAGGCAGTGTCAGCCCCCAAAGTTCATGTTAGCAGGAGAGGAAAGAAAAATCCTGACAAAATCTAAAACTATAACAGGGATCCATACTGGGATGAACACAATTTATAGTCTTTACTGAACAACCTGGATGATGGGACTGAGTGCACTCTTGGCACAAGCTAGCAAATGACATAAAACTGGAGAAATAAGTCAATGCTTTGGTGAGCAGGACTGCATTCAGATATTCCTTGGGCTGGAGAAATGGGATGACAGGAACCTTAGGGAGTTCAACAAAAGTCACTGTGGAGTCTTCCACTTGGGTTGAAATGACCCTGTGCAATGGCACAGACTGGTTAGAAAACAGATTTGCAGGCAAGGGGCTGGCTGGTGAATCCTTTGAGTGTTAATCAGCAGTTTACCCTTGCAGGAAAGGACAATCACACACAGGGCAGTATTATCAAGTGTGTTATTATCAGGCAGAGAAAAGTGAGTTCTCAGCACTTTTGAGCCTGAACCTGAATCATGGTGTCCACTTTTGGGCTCCACTCTTCAAGAAAGGCATTAATATACTGGAACAAGTCTAGATGGGGATAAGGACAGTACAGTACTGTACCAGATTGCCTGGAACTAGAATCTCCATTGTCTGATACAACCTGGACACAACAGCTCAAAATAACCTGTTCTGGTTGGACATGTTTTCAACCCAGGGTTGAACTAGGAGACTGCCAGAGGTCCTGTCAAACCTAAGCTACTCTATGATTCAGTGAATAATCAAATCTTGTTCCTGAAGCTCATAATCACTGGAAGAATTTCTGTTCCTGTATTTCAATAGACAGATACAAAGACCCGTCCATGTACCGTAATAAAAGGACTGGCTCTTAACTCTTTAGTCATGTTAATTAGTTGTTTGGAAGCATATATCAGATTCAACATCTACAAGTGGAATTCCCTGAAGGTCTACTTCAATTCTTTTTCTTCACTTCTCTCTTTTTCTCTTGTTTTTGCTTTGCCCCTAATCTTTTTTTAATTCCTCCTCCTCTACTTTCTCTCCTTTTACAGAGACCTTCATCCCAGCCCTTTGTTCTTTGTACTATGAGAGTATCAGGAACATCCTTCTCAGTGCCATGATGATCTTCTACTAGAAACCTGAGACATCTGTGTGCAAAGAAGGACCACAGACACAAATACATGCTGACTTTAAACTGAGTTTATCCCCAGTTTCAGTCACGTGAGTTAGAATTAAATTTTTAAACAAAACAGAAAACTCTAAAATCTGAAAGACTGAATTCTAGAGTTTGAACACTCTATATAGTCACCATGTGCATCACAAAGCTGTACTGTAGTAGAAGGCTCTACAATTATATTCTCATTTCAAAGACCATGTTAAATTTCAACATTTGCAGTGAAACAGGAACACAACAGACCAGACGGGAACATTTTACATCACATGAAGTGATCCGATTGGTTTTGCACAGATATAAAAACATTGACATGTAGAAATAATATCCTTGACAAAAATAAATCAGAGACGTAGAAATTACCAGTAAAGAAAAAATATGGGGCAAATATGTCACGTAAGAGAAACACATTGCCTAAAGTCTAAAAGAATGACTAGTACATGCAGATTAAAATAAAATATTTAACATTAGTAAACATGTGCACAAAATAGAGGAAAAAATGGTTCAAAAATGCATGAACAAAGGGTTAGAAAGGCAAATGCTACTTCTGCAAAAAATATTTGCTGTTGTCAATGGAAGTTCTGTGGGATCAAATTTGCAGAAATAACGTTCTATTTTATTCAGAATGACTCACTACACTTACTAACTGTGGTGTTGTGTTTTTCTTCATTCAAGTTCTTCAAAAAACATTAAACTGACAAACTCACAACCACATATTTGGAGGGGGGGGACTAAAAATAACACTTATAAAAACAGCTGCAGTTAATACTGGCATGTAAACAGTGAACTTGCAAGTCAAGTTACTAAATTACTTCAATGATCTGTGTTCCTACAGTCTGTCCAGACACTGCCATATTACACTTAAGGTGCCAGCCTTTATTCTGAACATGTCAAATATTTGCAATATCATTCTTTAGAACTGAGTAACTCTGTGGAACATGACCACCCTTGATAGCTGCGTTCCTCTGCCTGCCGGAGCCCAGGACTCAAAGGAACATCTACTGCACCCAACCCCTTCACTACACATGAGCAGGACACCCCATTGCCTGAGGCATCTCAACACCAGCAAAAGCATCAGGATGTGTTACCCAATACTCATCTAGCTGCTGATATTTCACAGGAAGGCAGGAAGAAAGCGAAGAAAAATGCAAAACCCAAGACAAAACTTAAAGTTGTACACCTGGAAGGGAAAAGAAAGGATCCTCCTGTGCATGGATATCTCTGCAGCGTCACTGCAACTTTGAGTTCATTAAAATATGAGACCAACCAACACTTTACAAGACCCTCATGAAGGAAGAAGTCAGACACCTATCCTAAAAAATATTTAAGTTTTTAATGCTAAGACCACCCAATAAGTTATTCCATAAGCTGTTCGGTTCTATGTTACATGCCTAGCATGCCGAAAGCAAAACAGTGTTTTGTACATATATGGTAAAACAAAATATGTATCACACTTTCTCGTACACAGCATTTCTTAATTTGAATGTTCAAATCCTGGGACAGTCAAACAGATATTGGAGAAACAGCAGCTGTATAAGGACAGAAAACAAAGAGCAAGAAGGGTAAACAGCGAGTATAAGAAGGAAACCTGTACCATTTAACTCAAGCAATTAACATCACAACATGCTAGGCTGGATTGGTAGCTAATACACCAGTATGACTCAAAGGGTACAATCTAGTACCTTATCTTAATCAAAGGAAGGCAATGTTTTATCAGATCAGAGCAGGAAACATATTGGTATTATTTTATAATGGTAACATGATTTTGAAAAGCACATTTCCTTTAATAATAAGCTGAGGTACTAATGTCAGCCCTTGAGCAAAGACTACTACATGCCTGTGTATCTCAAATTTCCCATTTCTCCTGTGTATTTTTGGTGCTGGACAGGGAACCACACTGTGGTATTATTTTGCGTACATATGAAGCAAGTTCCCTGTGCAATTTCCCTTTAAACAGTCCTTAATGCTCATTACTTCATTTAAAGATGTTCTACTCTGTGATAAAACTGAATAATCCAAAAATTATTCAAAAACAAGAAAGGAAAAAATCCAGAATAGAACTGGTAAATTCTCCCAAAGACTTTCTGAATCTGGTGTTAGAAGATTACTGTTCCATAAAGACTGAGGAGCTGCAAGCCTACATTGAGCCCTTCAGCCCTCTGACATGTGTGCACTGGGAGTTCAACACTAGAAAAATCAGCATATAGTGCCAATCAAATGCTCCAAGTAGGCACCAAAGTAGCTCTCAAAGCTCTATATTCTGCTAAAGTAAAAACATTTCCCATAAGACAAAGTGCATTTATTAAAGTTTAACTTTGTCATTAGATCTGCATTTACTTTAGGCCTTCTGATGAGATGGACATGTTAGTTGAGATCATATCTCTGCACACCTCCACCCCTACAGCATCAGTCAAGGCTTGTGCTGTGAACACAGCCCTAACATTTTCAAAGAGGCATCCCACCCTCTGCATGGGCTAGACCCACCAAAAGTAACCTCATCATGCCTACTTGTTGGTTCTTTAAAATCAGGTCACTAAATGAGGTCATTTTAAAGAAAAATAGTCCTTCATAGTCATGAACGATCAGTATCAGTTCTTGGGGAAAATCCCATGTAACTCAACCACTGCCTCTAACATCAAAGGACAGGATTTTCCATCTCTCTCTGATCGCCAAAACCCTCTTAACAAACACATAATTTAACTCTTAAATCAATGTTCTTCACCCAGAAACAAGGTTATTTCAGGTAACAATGGGATATCTCATAATTTGGCATCCCACTCCTTTCCTATTCCCTCACTGCTCATTCTTATCAATATTATTTTAGGGAAATCATGTTTGTGTTTTAAAAGTTTTTTATCTTTCATGTATTTACCTTATGTATGTTATGATTATTATTTCTGCTTAAAATGCAATAAACAGCTTACAAAGGCACACATACTTATTAATCTCTCAAACCATCAAGGTTCTTCAACTCCCTTGTATATTTTCAAAGGGCATTTCTGTAAATCCTCATCATTATGATACTAAAACAGTGCTGGGAATGTACATGAGCATTTGAGATGTCTGTTTTAACTCAGCATCTCTGTATGTCTCAGTTTTGAGGTTTTCTTGTGCTGTGTCATATCTGATCAGTAAGAAGCACTGTTGAAGCACGTACTAAGTTTAAGTTATCTTTAAATGCAGACACATATAAATAAAGTTTTTCATATATCACAGGGATTTCAGTTGGTCAACAACTATGCACGTAAAAGTCTGGGTAAAGTCCCTTCTATGAAAGTCAGTAATGCGTAACTTCAGGGGGGAGGCGGAAGTGTTGTTTCTAATTACTCTCTTTGAACAGGCTAATTGTAAAAGGATCAAAAATAGATGCTTTCACATCCCATAAAAAAGTCGGCAGCAAATCAAGACCAGCATACAAACAGGGGTTTTTTTCTAAGCACTTGAAAAAAAACCTACCCCTCCCACAAGAGAGACTCACGTAATCACTCTTGAGAACAATGTGCAAGGGTAAACTTTCGCAGTCAAGCCATCCTGTTAATGCCCTTAACTGCTCAGAGGATCCAAGAAGCTACAGAAATGTAAGTACAGAAAAGAAGTAACTTTTTTCATTTATTATTTTTTCATTGAGAAACAGAAAACAATTTTTATTTTACATTATACTGGATATTTTCATATAGTAGGAAGGATAGATGATCTTTGTATGGGAAAGGCTTATGGAAGAAATTCTCTAATATTTTATGTTCCCATATTAATATGCTGCCAATTAATTTGAATTTAAAGGATCTGTTGATCCACAGCATCAACAAGCTATTTCAAGTAATTTCTTATAATACAGACTTCTGATGATCACAGGGAAATATGTGATACTCCAGTAACATAGACTTTTTTTAGCAACACAAATTTAAATTATACTAATGCAGAAATAACTACTGTACAAGTAGTAAGGCACCCATTTCAGCTCTTAAGTCATTCACTGAACCTCACAAAACTCTCCTAATAGCAGAAGAGTGCCTTAAAACAAATCAGTACTATAACTGTGAATACACAGCCTGCTCATATCACATGCGCTCCTTGTCTATAGAAACAGCCTTTATTACCAATTATTAATTGCTCAGAAACTCCTCAGTCACTCTTCTCATGTCTAAATATTGCAACAGCATATTTTAAGAATTCAAAGTTTTATGAGCTAATTCCTCTTCCAGCATGGATTTCTTTCAAAGTTTTTAAAAGGCATTCTTTTTCTGAATTGCAATCACCAAACTTCTTTCTCCTTATTATTGATTTTCATGCCACAAAGCTGAAGAAATATTACAAGTGATAAGATTTTTATACACCTTCCCAATTAAAAAGGATCAATTTTTCCTATTATACTGGCAAAACAAGACAGACTGCTTAATAGGTAATAACTCAGCTATCACTTATCCTAGAAAATAAGACAGTGTGTATGCATTTGAGCACAGAATACAAGACATCTGTCTAAAAATTCCATGGCTGCTCCTGAAGAGACAAGGGAATTGAATCCTCTCAATGAGTCTTTAAGAGCTCATATCTCACCCCTTTCTGTTCAAAAGATGGAGGAGTATGTATACATGTAAAGAATAATAAACTTAACCTGTAGTTCAGAAGCTGTAATCCCTTGAATTAAAGACTGTACCTGTACAGTTTCATATCACTCAGATGTAAGAGGTGTGCATATTTTCTAGGACTAAAATTCTCATTTGACCCCTTTTTTCTTCTGCTTGCAAGAATATAATTGTCAGTGGCTCACACTTTTATTTTGTTTATTTGTTGTATTTTTATGCTCTCTCCTTTTTACATCTAGCGTGCTTAAGTAAGTATAAACTGAAGGGAAGTTAATCATCTATCTTAGCATCAGCACAGCTCTTCACACTAAATATGGCAGAGATTATGTTAGATAGTTCTCACACTTTTCATAGGACAGACTACACCTAAGAGAGATCCAACAGATACGAGTGAGACTTACACTTCAAATGATTTCCACTTTTTCTTTAATTAGTTATGCAGCATTCCAACTCAACTTCTTTATTTCCATCTCATTTACTGTAGTTTCTATTATTTTTGAGCACCAGATGTAACTGTTATATAACTTAGCAAAATCTATTGTAAAAGACAAAAAAGCAGGACCATAAAGATCCCACAGTATTATGCATCTGCATATTCTGTTAAGCACTTAAAGAATATTAGAATTCTCTATAGTCATTGTTAAGACAACTTCAGTCATGAAATACGTACTTGGAATTTGCTGTTGTGTGGCTTACAAATGTGGCTTTACTACGCCAACAAATTTGGGTCTAACTAAAGAAGAATAAAATATAGCCTGGAAACTCTGTCACCAAAAATAGCTTTGGGTTGCAAATTAAGGACTCATTCTTCAGGTCATCAGGCCCACTCATTGCCATTCAGAACACAAAGCTCAACAGCTTTTGACAAAAGGTAAATTAACACAATGCACTAGAAGCATATGAGTGTTAAAGTGTTAGAAAAAACAGAAAGCTTTAGGACACGCCTATCTCTTGCCTCAGTTTTTATTAAACCACATGCAGTTCCCAAGCTGCCAGTCCACACATCTCGATGTATGTATCTTGGGTGTATGTTCTTCCTATATTAACAAAGTGTTGTACTATGCAACTTAGCATGCACACCTTTTAACATACATAACCTCAAACACAGAAAACAATCTACAGATCACATGTGTGGTAAATTAGAAATCCAAAGAGTAAATATGCCTGGTCAATAGAAAAAAATATTTTGAGATGAAGGAAAAAATGAAACCTACATAAGCACAGAACTGCATATTTCCCATATTCTACTGTTTTAAAAATCTGTAAGACAAGTTACACAGCTAATATCGATAGAGGATTGTAAGCTCAGTAAATCTGAGGCAGGCCAGGCATGGCAAGTGAGGAAAATTCTCTTTCCTGACCATTCCTTTTAAATAATTTATACTCTTCATGCATAGATAAACAATATTATCCCCCAAGATTGTTTGTTAAACAAATATTGTCCATCTTATAGTGACTAAACCATTCTACGTATAGAGCCATGAGAGATGGCCACGCCTTTCTAAGCATTTAATTAGTATCCCTCTTAAATTAGCTACTGGACAGATGGACCAGGGATTCATCTCCAATGAATAAAAAATACAAAGAGAGACAGAGAAATCACACATTAGATTACAATACACAGTAAAAGCCTTCTGCATGTTCCCTGTTCTGCTGAAAAGACAGCAGGAGACGAGAACATCTTTCTGTTAGCACACAGAGAAGAGCTTTGTACCACTGCTTAAAAACAATCCAAACCCACGTCATCTAAGGTTGTAACACTGCAGTTGTTGGCTATTAGCTTAAGTCTATCCTTCTTAACAGTTAAATGATGTAACATTACAATATACATAAAGCTCATAAAATATGAACATGTCTATGATCCAGGGCTTTGGATTATGTAGTACTTCCAAACTGGAGCCACCATTCTGTTCATCAAACATCTTTCGCTGTGGGAATTAAATGTAAAACAAATGTATAAACATAAAATTGATGACTAATGCCAGTCAAATGTTTCCACAGAACACCAATCTCCAGCTTTTTTTCCTTATTTGAAAAGATTACAAAATTGGTTTAGAAAGGCACCTGTAGAGATTACAGACATGCTAGACTTGGTAAGTAGCTTGCCATGGTACTGAGAGGTTTTTTCCCCTTAGGTGGATACTATTGCTGTGAAACATCAAAAAAGCCCATAGCAGAGACTAGCAGCTAACAAACTGCATAAGGTAATTAGCTAAAGAAATTTGGTGGTCAGAAAGCAAACACAATACTGAGACTTGACAATGGCAAACAAAAGAACAATAAAGAACAACCTGCACTCTTTCCAAGCCCAGACATAGTATTAAAATTAATTTTAAACTGTCCCAGGCATAAGGTCTTCCTGGATAGAAGCAGAGAGCAATGGCCATGCCCTTAGACTAGCAATCTCCTGGGACACAGTGAATCGGGCAAATACGCCTGGATCACAGAGAACTAACTTCACAAGTTCTCAGTGCAATGCTATACAACTCTATCTTGGATATATAATTGACTGAGCAGAAGAAGCAAGGACATACTGGTTAGGATGCTTCCAGATAGACCAATAAGAAGAGGCATCTGGAACTCCATGTCCTGTGTGGGACAAAGTTGGGGTTAAAATGGACATCACAGGACTATTTTGCCTTGTGGTGAAATATTTGAGAAGTTCACCTTAAATTGCCCAAACCATGAGATTGTGCAAAGGTAAAAAGACTCAACAAAAACAGCAATTGCAAATTTATTTTAGAGAAATTTAAGGAAGAGACACAAACGTTTTTTAAATGGGGAGCTTGACTGACAAAAGACTGGAGTAACAAATGGTTAATTCACTTTCTCTTCAGTTCTCCAAATCAAGACCAAACAGTAATTTAAAAAATGTGCTTTAAATGAAAAGTTACTGGAATCAATACACAAATAACTAAAGCAGTAGCATAACCTGGATTATACAGAAGGTTGTGTTAAAGTAAGTGGTCTGTGTCACTGAGTGTCTACAAACTCAGAAAATGTAAAAATCTAAACAAGCTTCTTTACAATACTGATATAAAGACAGGGATTTTTAAGTACTTTATACCTTAAAATTTTGCATGCAACTCTAAGCCAAAAAAATCTGTGGCACTGTTTTCTAAAATTATTAATTTAGTAAGGTAAATTAGTATTAACTTTTTCCAAGTATTTACTTCAAAATAGTATCATTAATAAATGCAGAAAGCTACTAGAGGGGTATTTAATACAACACTCTAGAAGAAAAAAAATTTCTGTAATGATTCTAGAGGGTAGCTTCAATGGTGCATTTGGATTTGGGACAGTAAATGGCCATGTTCTCATAAAGCACTGAGGTACAGAGCTCATTAAAATCAGCAAGAATTAAGTCCAGCTAGTCTGAGGTTTGTAGCAGTAAAGAGATAACATTCTCTATTTTTTCTCCAAGAACACAAAATGGACAAAAAGTATTCAAAAATGTTCTTTTTTTAGATACAGCATATGACATCCTCCACAGAATGTATGTATAATAAGCTGATCGCTAAGGATTGCTGCCAAGAAATAAACAGCAATCTGACACAAAGAATAGGATTTTAAAAAAATATATTTTATCGTACTTAATAGTCTAGACATCTTTTAGGAAGAAAGCATTTTTTTAACTGTTCAAGATTGACAAGAAAAGGTAAAATACCTGCTGAGGTGAATGAAGTTCATTCAACAACATAAGAATTCAGAAATACAAAGAAGTTACCACAGCTCAGGTGATGCACATTAAGGTGCTAGATGGTAGCAACTTTACATCACAAACCAGACACAGTATCTCTCTCTCTTACTTTTTTTTTTTTAAGAAATACATTCAGGTAATAATTCAGCACCTAGACACCATGGTGACTGCTCAAAAAAGCCCATACATACCTACAGATAGAGAAAATACTAATACTCTTCTAGAGCATTATAAAATGTACTCCCTGCATTAACAGTCAAAATATTTTGGGGATAACAGGAGATCAGAAAGAACACTTTCTGCACCCAGGCCTGACTCCCACAGCAGACCTGCCAAGGAGCACAGCTTAGCTGAGATGCATGCTTGCCCTTGGTCCTCCAGCTTTGTTCTCATCTGCAGTTTTTCCTGCCATAGAACTGCTCCCCATGTATATCCATGTTACCACTGTGGATGCACACAAACTCCCTCTCAGCTAGGACTCCTTCTCAATATAGCAACAACTACATGTGAGGATGAACACTCTATATTGTGTTCTTGTTAAGTTCTATATTAATTTATTACATTAAAACCCTAACTTCATAGGACAAAATTAAGTAATATGCCTTCTATGAGATCCTACTCCTGATGTAAACAAATATACCTTTTATTGAAACTACAGATTTTTTTCCTAAACTATAGTTAAATGTTTCTGTGTAATAGATATTCTACATTTTACAAATGTTTATAGAAAGACATATGGATGGATGTGACAATTATGCACACTATTTATGAACCAAAACTATTACAACTTTACGCTAAAAATAAAATCACGCAGTTAATATGCTGTAGTTAGTTACTGCAGTGAAACTGTTTATCATAAGTCTTATTCCTCTTTACACATGTTGAAGAAATTGAGACATGAGCAGAAGAAAGATGTGATGCTGCGAGCGTGAACAAGTAATCAGAAGCATTTAAATATGACAAACAAAACAAGTACCTTACTGACATGGCTACACAAACCCACACCGTTTTAGGCAAAAAGCAGACTGTTATACCCAGGTAAAACAAGAGCTACTTGACACACTTCTACAAGGGAAAAGATGAAACAGGAGGAAAGCATACTAGAACTATCCTCAGGGAAATAAGTACTGCATTGATCAGGCATCAAACACACTAACACCAAGATACTGTGAATAATGCAGGACTAACCAATATAAAATTATGGCATTCTTAAATCGGCACTGCAGCTGACGTTGCTATTTACCAGTTTAAATCCCTTATTCAAACTGAAAAACTCCCACTTCAGATTTGACTTCCCATCCTGAATGCAGTATTCCCACCCTTCAACAGACAGTGAATACTTCATGGATATCTAAGAATCAGAACACTGTACATCTATCAATCAGTAATCACCTGTCTTCCCTCCTGTCTGTGAAGCACAGCAGACACAGACTTAATATGCTACCTGGATGTTAGATTTCTTCTTTAAAAGTGCAATATAACTAATTTACATATTTTAATACACATCATCCACTATCCACAGATTTACTGGTTAGAGAGAATCTTATGCACCCCTGCTAACCCTGCCAGAAGTCTGATCAGATAAGCTTATAATACAGCATGTGATGCAGGTACATAAGCTGTAAACAACCTGAAATAAGCAGGACAATCTCCTCAAAACATGAAACAAAACACTAACCTTTTCATGTTTTCACAAGTTAACAGAAGTGTAAGGAATACTTTCTGAAATGTGTAGCTTAAACCCCTTAAAATTGAGAGGTATTTTCCAGGAAGACCTTTTTAAGGTGCAAAAGGCTACAGTTGCTTGTAAATATAGTTTGGTGAAAGACAGATCTTCAAAAATCACCTAGATGTTAATTAAAGGTAGCAGACAGACTTAAAATTATGGTTGCAACAGCTGTTCTCTCCAGATAGCATTCTGTGTTAAAGCAATTTTGTTTTGACTGGTTATTTAATCCATAGATGGTGCCTCTAAGAGGCACACTTTTGTAGAACAGCTACTAAAGGAGTAACGTTAGATGCCCCATCCTTTCTGACATTTATGCTTACACTACACAACTGCCAGGTAACAGAGAAACATTTGCACTGAAATCAGTACCAACAGGATGGGGTTCTTTCCATTTCTGAAATTCTACTGGATCATTTTTCAATACTTTTAAGTCTCACAAGTCACTGCCACTTTGCAGCTCTCCCATGCTACTTCTGACTGTACATACAAAACAATATCTAAAATCTCCTAAATTGTCAACGTGCAAAATATTTCAGCTGGGTTATCTCTCTTTTGCAGCATCACTAAAAAGTGATTAAAGTAGCAGTCTGAATAATTTATGTCTGTAACAATATTTGAATTAGATTCCAAAAGCCAATTCTTAAAACTAGTATTAAACAAGCTGAATTATTATGGTTGGAATCTATGATCTTAAAAGTCTTTTCCAACCTAAATGCTTCTACATTACTATTATAATGCCAGTATGGTAAGAATGCTGAAAAAAAGTTTCTTGAAACAAGTTAAACCATCACAATATGAATTCTTAGAAACAAAAACTCTTTAAAAATTAAGTGAAACACATTTGAAAAATTTTATCTGCTTATCTGACCCTTGGGGACTTCATACAATTCTCTATCATGTAGTTTCTTCAGATTCCTTTTTCCCTTCAGATTGCTTCAAACAGTCTCCCACCTCCTGACCATCTAAAAACTTCACTTTCCAAATACATTACATCTCTGGTTTATTACAGGGATTTTTTCATCAAAGAAGGACTAGGGATCAAAACAGAAAAGCTAAAAGGAGGTATCTTTTTGTTTGTTTTTGGAAGGAGGATTGAGAAGTATTTCAATGCAATGAAGTTTCATTTCAGTTTTTCAGTCTTGCTTTTTGCAACAGAGGTTGACCATTGTTATGCAGAAGAAGTTTATCTACATTTATTACAAAATGTTCCCTCTTGTTGGTTTCTTCGTGTTAGGTCGACTGAGCTTCCTGCAACAACAGTGGTTACAGAAATGGACACTTTCACAGCCTCTGAGAACAACAGTTCCACCTGCGACTTATATGAGCACAAAGATATGGCACGGATACTACTGCCTGTCTTCTACAGCTCTATCTTAATTTTTGGGGTGCTTGGAAATACCATTGCCCTCACTGTCATTTTTAAAAACAGAAAGAAGATCAACTCCACTACCCTGTACTCAACAAATCTCGTCTTCTCTGATCTCCTGTTCTGTATCGCTCTGCCAACAAGGATAGCCTACTACGCCATGGGATTTCACTGGCCATTTGGAGAAGCATTATGTCGAATAACTGCCCTCTTGTTCTACGTCAACACCTACGCAGGTGTAAACTTTATGACATGTTTGAGCATTGACAGGTTTTTTGCTGTTGTCCATCCCTTCCGATACAAGATCAGAAGGATTAAATATGCCAAGGGCATTTGTGTCTTTATCTGGTTTCTTGTATTTAGCCAAACTTTTCCATTACTTATACAATCCATGTCACAGGAAGAAAAAGAAAGGACTACGTGTATGGAATATCCAAACTTTGAAAAAGTAGACCATCTACCATTTATACTTCTTGCTGCCTGTTTAATAGGGTACCTTATTCCCCTTGGGATTATACTGTTTTGTTACTCTCAGATTAGCTGCAAACTTTTTCAAACAGCCAAGGAAAATCCACTGACTGAAAAATCAGGGATAAACAAAAAAGCCATCAATACAATCATATTTGTAATTATAGTGTTCATCATCTGCTTTACCCCTTATCATGTTGCAATCATACAACACATGATTAAGAAACTTCACCATGAACCCTTGTGCGCTGAAAAGAAAATTTTCCAGAAGTCACTCCATTATACTGTATTTCTGATGAATTTTAACTGCTGCCTAGATCCTTTCATCTATTTCTTTGCATGCAAAGGATACAAAAGAACTGTACTGAAAATACTGAGACGGCAAGTGAGTGTATCAATTTCAAGTGCTGCCAGGTCACACCATGAAGAAAGCTCTCGTGACGTGGGAGAAACGCAAATGACGGTACTTGCTAAATCTTCCAATGGAAAGCTACCTGAAAAATAAAGTCTGCAATACACCACCATGGAACAAGATTAAAAATCCAGGGTCCACAGCAAAAACTCTTAGTGCTCCCCACACAGAAGCTTAAGTAAAATCTTGTTTCTCAGGATGTCAGGAAATCAAGGAGTGATGTTGGACTGAAAAAGAAGTGTCACAGGACAGCAGGAAAACTCAGCATTATAATCTCCTTGCTGGATCCTTTTGACTGATTTCTTTTTTTTTTTCAGGAAATACGCACCACTGTAAGTGTTCAAATTCCATGCTGCACATACGCATGCCTGGATATTATTAACTCAAGCAAAGACTCAATTCACAATTTGGATTAGACGCAAATAGCTTACAGTTCAGGCCAACGACAACCATAATATCTGAAAGTCTCAAGACCTCTAGCTGAGCTCCAATTACAGCAATGGTTTTGTTAGCTCAGTCACACAAGCAAGGGAAATAAAATTTTGAGAGGAAATGGACAACTTCTGCGCATATTTGACTATCACAAGTGCTTAAGTTTATAGCCCTTTGGAGGTGAAACTGCATTTTATAGTATTGGGAGCACAAAGGTCTCATTGGACAATTTACATAGAAAACATTGTCAAACATAACACATGAAAAGCTAATGAACTGTTTTGTTCTCCCTGTATGTTAAATCACTCATCTTCACAAGGTGTATTATCTCCTTACTCCTTTTCTTAAAGGAGAACTTTTCTTTCTAGTGTATATTGTAAAGAGTCTCTACTCCAGTTGTATATAAATTATTTATAAACACAAATTGAAGCAAGAGACTGTAATATGAACACTGCACCATTTCAGTTAAAAGAACAATGATAGAGAGCTCTTCAGAACTTCTGCTGAAGTCAGACATGGACAAAAGAAAAATGTTTTAGAAACCTGAATAAATGTTCACAGTTGAGGCCACCAAATTAATGGGTTAATTCTGATGGTGTGAGATGGCTACCTCTCTTTAAGCACTGTTTACCTGAGAGATCAATAAAGAAGAACAGCAGGATTAGCTGGGAAAGAACAAGTTTTCCCATCGCGCCTTCATAGATCATATCTGAGATCTATTTGGGCACACTGAAATTGGGCCAGGAAAGAGACCAAATGACTTAAGCACATCCTGCTGGAATCAGCTCAATACCAGTTGAAAATCCAGGATGCAAGCCCTGGGTTCCTGTTGTTGTGCCCTTCCATCACATGTCAGTTTCCTTCCCTACTTTATTTCTGGCCCCTCTACCTTTTCTTTAGTGTTCTACCTTATTAATATACCTTCACCTGCCAACACAACTTGGTAACTGCATCAGGAGGTTGTGGTGGAAAAGGAAAATTAAAGACTGCATGATAATTAAAAATAAAAGCTTTGCCACATGTCAGAATAAATGTTATTTATTGCAGCTGTATCTCTCTGGCATTGAGGTTGAGTCAACAAACATAGTTACATTTGTCATCTTTGCAATTCCTTCCTTCCTAATGTGTTGACCTCCCCCTACCTGCAAACATGGAAGGGTCATATGTGAACATCAGTACGGAAACATTAAATTAACAATTACTTTCTTATGGCAACCAAACACAAACCCTCCAATATTTCATACCACTCAGGCTGCCAAAATTGAGCTTCTAATTACAAAAGACACTATGCAGCTTTAAGAAAATGGAGTAAGAATAACAATTTTTTAACAGGAGAAGTTCCACTTAATTCTAAATGCAATAGCAGTTCTGTTCTTGTCAGCTTTTTAAATAAACTATTTTAAAACATTTTTTAAGAACTTGTTCCTATTGGAGTAAGCAAATGATAACCTGATAAAACCACAGACAGATCACTCATGAACACCTAGAAGCTGTAGAAATAAAATATACGTATTATTAACATTATACCAGTACAAGCTCATTTTATTCTACTAATGTCTGGGGCTTTTTGTTTATTAGTATGCACTTCATCTAACTATGATTACAAAACCTTAAAGACAAGAAGTCTTTTTTATATTTGTCTGTAAAATATAACTTAAATATGTATTAAAATACCATGTACTGCAGATAACTGCACTCTAAGTGGAAACAAAGTGAAGATGTGTATTGAAAATCTTTCTCTACCTCCATTTCCTCACATAAGCAATTCTGCTACTTTGAATTTTAGACTTTGTTTCTAAATTAGAAGAACATTCTCAAGCAGCTAACTCAACATCAAAATACTGCTTTTGCTCTAATAAGCCTTTAGAGCCTGGGTCCAATTAGATATGGGTTTGAAAAAGGCTACTTTTTTCTCCTTATTTTCGTAATTCTCAAATTCTGAAGAAACCAGTAAAATAAAAACCTTTTAAAGCTAAGATAAACTCCGTTTCCTGACAAAAGTCCTAAAGGCACAGACACACAGACAGTGACAATTTATAGCTGATGCCTCTGCCACCCCTCACTACTCATCACCATGTGCTGACAGCTCATGAACACTCACATCGACGAGGAGACTCTTCTGTGTGCTTATCTGAATCTGACAAAAGTGGCAGTGGCGAGTGCAGGTGGGCTGGGACACTGCACTGAAGTCAAACATTTAGAGAGCATCTGTCCTGTTTCTTCTACCAGCTGTGCTGTGGGGCTGGCAGACATCACCAGAGAGACGGAAAACAACTTGCGGCATGGACCAAGGAAGAACAGTAATACTGCAAACTTACTGCTGTTCTCAAACAAATGGTTTCCCTCACAATACCCTTAACCATTTATCCTGCTGATGCTTTTCCCCCAGTACTGTTTATTGGAGTACTTTCCCAACAGCAGTTCCCCATAGTGAAACACTCTCAGGACTCTTCTGCATACTACACAGACATGAGTAAAGGGGGAAAAGCTGTACCTGGTACCTCTTTCCTCCCTCAACACTGAGTATATAACAGATGTGTCTGTCTTAAAAGACATGAGCATGCCATATCATTCCATCTAACATGTGGCTGAAGCAGTATGAGTTTTGCAAGAGAAAATGAGCTTTTGTTTTGGGAAAAGCTTTTGATACATTCTAAGAAATGCTCCCTTCTTTGCAAAAGGCTGGCTAATGGTCACAGAGACCTGGGGCTTACTCACACTTCTCATATATAAATAAAGCAACTGACAAATAGCAGTAGGTTCAAATGGCTTGCTTGCTGTGAGGCTCTAACTGAAGTTTTTTGGAGAAACTGGTTCTGTGTTTGGAGGGTGATGTCCAGTCAGGATCTTGAAGCCCATGCCCATGACAAAACGATAAGAGTATCTTATATATCTACACCTTGAAGGGTCAGGCTAGGCAGTTGCTAAGAGGACTCCAGTGCAGGGGCATCCTAGTGCTGACACTATGTGTCCACTGCTGAAATCTCTGTCAAATGTTATCTGGTAGGAAATGTGACAGAGCACATAAAAATAAATATTATGATGATGGCAAAATAGTACACTCTCCGTCAAAGACCCACAAAGAAAGCTGGATAGACACCTGTTGTCAGGCACATGACCAAGAGAAGGTGCATCATGTGAAAAATCCCAAAACACACACTTTCAGGACTAATACTGTAAGTACCATCAGCGGCCTTGGGCATGAAGATATTGAAGACTAAGTGAAAGTGTGGAGACAGAGAACACAATCTCCTGTAGCTTACAGACCCAGCAGAAGAGGACAGGTATTCCAAAAGGCATTGTTGCCTGACACTTTTGTCTGTGGCCCTGGAAACTATGTAGATGAGGAACCTGTCATCAACATGGTCGTCTAGCACAAGACAGTAAGAGCAGCTATCTGAACTTGTAAACATGCTACCACAAATAGTGTGATTTCTGAAGGTGGTTAATGATGTCTCTTACACCAGCAAGCTCATTAGTGTTTAAAAAAAATAAAGGAAGATTTTGGATTCTTTTAAACAGATGTTCCTTTTAAGACTAACATTGTTCTGAAACTCAAAAGCTTTTAGGAAAGTAAGGAACGAACAGACTCCAAGAAAACGACAAGACAGCCTGTAACAAAGGAAAAATAAACAGTGTGCAACTGAAGAGAAAGAAAAGAAAAGCTTTGTCTTATATGACCAGTTTTTAAAAGACTGAAAAGCAGCGTCACAGTCGGTCTCTTCTATCTCTAGGTCTGTGGTACAGACCAGGGGAACACCTGACGACAAACTAAAGTTTGTGTTCAGCAGTATCTCACTGGGCTGGCTCAAAATAGATCGGTCAACAGACACCAAGAGTCACCTGAAACACAACAAATTCCTCGAGTGCAATATTTCCTAATGAAGTGTTGGCTAACCTGCAGCCTGCAGACTAAGGCTATAGTACAAAATAAATACAAAAAACTCTGCGAAGCTGCAACCCTTTCCTGAAATAAAACGGGAATTACTGTTTGTGTTGTAAAAGCTCAGATATATTTTCTCAATTTTTTCCCCCTTAGAATACTCCCCTGGCTTTCTGCAATGTCTAACTTCTGACTTCCTGAGGCTGATGTCTCATCTTTGCATGTGACAGTCCTCATCAATTTTTGTCTTCCACCAGCCTATCTGGTCCCTTTATGAACTCAAATAAAATGTCTGACTGCAGCATTTTGCAGCACAAAGTTCCACAGATCAACTATCCATGGCGTCTGCAGCCATTTTCACTGTGACACCTGTTAGTTTCATTTGAAGTTCCCTGCTTCTTGTATCAGAAATGAGCGAACACAGCAACTCCCTATTTACCCTGTCCACATGACTTGTGATTTGACAGATCTGCCTCAAATCCCCTTCCTCTGAGTCATCTCATCTCTTCTCCTGTGAACACTCAGGGTAAAAGCTGTTTAGCACTTCATTCAAACTATAAAGCAAGGAAAGAAGGCAAGCATAAACAAAGTATGGGAATCCAACTGTGCTCAAGCTGGGCGGCAGAACATGGGGTATCTACACACAGGGAGATCAAAAGCATAATGATCTACTTTTCCTACCACACACAGTAGCATACAGGTTCTCTAAACTAGGATCATGCCCCGTGATTGCCAAATTTGGATAACATTGCTCTGAAGCTTAAAATAAGGAAGAAAAGGCTGGAAAAATGGATTCACATGAATTTCATGAAGTTCAGGAAGTCAAATACAAAACCCTGCTTCCAAGCTAGAATGACCTCTGCACAGGTAGGCATGACCTGGTTAGGAAACAGACCGGTAAAAAAGGTCTGGGCTCCTGGTGGACAAATTAAAGAGGAGTCAATAGTGTGACCTCACCGCCAAACACATATGGGACCATGTTCGAAAGAACATCCAGAGAAGCAATCTTTCCCCTCCACTCAGTACTTGCAAGATCATACCTGGAGTTCTGTCCTGGGTTTTGGCTTCCCAGTACAAGAAAGATACTGACACATTGGAACAAGTCCAGTAGAGAGCCAGCAAAAATGCTGAAGGGGCTTGCAGCACATGCTGCAGGAGGAGAGGCTGAGAGAACAGAGACGGTTCAGCCTGGATAGAGAAGACTGAGAGGAGATGTTATCGTTGTCCTCAGTTGCCTAATGGGACGGGTACAAAAAAGATGGCAACACATAATAACAGGCACAAGTTGCAGCAAGATACTCAAAACTTGATTGGACACAGCCCCGACTAAACTGGTGCTGCCAGGGCTGGGCAGCACAATCCCCAGTAGCTCCTTTCAACCTGAGTTCTTCTTTGACTACCAAATTGGCCCAAGCTTTAAGTCAGACAAGAAATCAACATGAAATTCAATGGTCTTGCAGTAAAACCAGCAAATGATATAACTTTAAAGTCTTCCAGTCTTGGCCTCTGTTTAAGGCCGTATCAAAATGCTGTCATTAGCATCCTCCCAAAATAAAGAAAGGTCAAGACATGGCATATATTTCTTTCCACAAAGCTGCATTCATTTTTTCTCAGTGCAAAAGTATGAGTTTCTCCTCTTCCTCTTTTCTTTTCCTCAGCTGTGACAGATGTTGTGCAAAGGCTAAACTAAAAAAAAAACAAACAAGTTTTGCACCTGTTCTGAAGGCAGCAACATTTGTGGTTATCCTTATTCCCTCCAGAAAACTATACATTGTCTTATTCCATGCAAAAGGAGAGCTATGTTCCTCCCCCTATTAAGCTAGACGTAGAAGTTTCATCCTTCCTGTGGCATGTAACTTTCGAGGGAAGTTGTGGTTAGCTAACAGAAGGCACTCCGAGGAAGCCTACTTTAAATATAGAGATGCTGAAAACAGATTATTCTCAACTTAGTAGCCTAAAAACCAGCCAGACAGTGTTTTAGCACTGCTGCTGATACTAAGGGACTAAGAACTTCATGAAACCTTAATATCACAACTCTGAAGCATGGAAAGTTAGAGCAATTCTGGGTAGTAGAAGTAACAGCTCATTGTAGCCAATTGGAGAGGAAAAGATGAAGCTTCTCTGCCAGCTGCATGTGTGAGGCATTTTTGACAGAAAGGGACAACTGAAGACTTCTGACAAGTTATCACACTATAAAGGCACCTCTGGGACAATTAAATTTTTTTGCTTTTAAAAAAAAAAATAAAAATACAGTGTATTCACAATGCCAGCTGATCAAAACAGCCCAAATGCCTATCAGAACCTTACTCCTTCATTCACTCAGATGGGGGCAAACCAACTATTTTAAATGTGCCAGGGGTAGCTAGGACAATCAAATAATTTGAACTTACTGACATAATAGATTACATTGGAATAATTTAATTAAATTACAGATCTTTTCAACTGAACTCCTTTTAATGCACAAGCTAGAGCAGAAGCTCTAAAACTAACATATGTGGATAACACCACCAGCATCAGAACTAATGACCACAAACTGCAATATGAGTGGCACACAACCTCCGGTACAGCCAGGCCATTCCTGCTCCTCCTTGCTCTTCTCCTGCACTGTTTCTGCCATTCAGCTAGCACCCTCATCCCATGCCTTTGGCCATACCCAGGAGTTGGCCCCAGACAGGCAAAGCCAAGCTCATAGCTGAGAGCAACTAGCTGAGGACCACTGCAGATAGAAAAGCTAGGGTCAGGGAAATGCCTCCTCATGTCTGAACTGGTTTTACTGCCTCCATAGAAGGTCTACTTATGTTTCCTTCACCGCATGCGGAGGCTGAACTTGGAAAAATTAAATCCTCTGGCTACAGCCCTGCCTTCCTAATAGCGTGGTTGCTAGTGCTTGGAGGCACTCACTGTACAGCCCAACATCTCTATTCAAGCAGACAAGCACCACTTACATCATAAGCCCTTTGCAATGCTTTTTGTGCTGCAACTTGCAAATTCCAACAGAAATTATGTGATTAATGATCAGATTCGTAATTTAAAAATGTCCATGAGAAAGATTTTTGGAACAGAGATTGATAAAGAGTTAGTGCCATAACATATTTTAACTGCAACTGAAGTCTCATTGTCATATAGTCCATCCAGGGCCTTCACAACTTTAAAAAAAAAAAAAAAAAAAGATAAAAGTATTTGTCAACATTTTCATCAGTTCTAAGACTGAGCAATCTTAAGTGGTTAATTTACGACCTGTCAAAATAGCTACAATTAGGGAGGCATAAAGATGGAGCTTGAATTCTGCAATTCTCAGAAATCTGATTCTAATGGTCTTTCACAATGTGCCACTTTCTAGTCCCAAACAAAAACAGGAAACAAGTGTGCCTCACTGGCCACAGACCCACAAGTATAAAAACAGAGCAGCAAAAACTTTTACCAGTGTTATTCAACTCTATTGGCATCTCAGAAAAAAGGTCTAAGCAAATAAGAACCATTCCATCTCATCTGATAATATAGCACAACTGCTCACAGCAGGACTCCTCCATAACAAAGGACAATGACAGTACTCCAGATGGGAGGGGAGGAATGTCAGGGTGTACCAGCAGGACACACCAAGACTTCCAGAGCACCTCAGAACGGCTTAGAACAGCAATACTTCTTCGGTCCATAAGAAATCAGCAGCACTTTGAACCACACTGTTTGTAATTGCAGCAGTAACTTCATCACTGATGATATATCTTTTGGAGTAGCCAGTGGTGGATGATTATTCTGTGAAGAGTTAGTGACCCCCATAGTTGAGGCATAGGCCTCTGTATCATGGATGCTATGCGACTGCTACTTAATGGAGGCACATCTAATCAATAGCATAATTAATCCATATATGCAGAGTCAATACATAATTACCCAATGTGTAGTCAATGCACACTTACAATTAAATATATAATGGAATATCTCATTCATATGAATTACTATATGCAACAGTTTTGGGACTGCAGCTTTATTAATGAAATAAGAGTACATAATGCTCAAGGGGGTCTTAAACCCTATGTCTTCACTCCCAGCTGGATTCTGTCAGTGACTGATCAAGCTGTACTGTGAGCAAGACCCTGCAGGAATACATGTCCAAGCTGGTAAACTTCATCTGTGCCATGTGGTGTCCCTGACCAGACATCCAGCCAATCCCGAAACATCTTGGGGTTCCCCAGCATTGGAAGAGATGTAACATTTCATAACTTGCTACTGGCTTTTCTGGGCTATTAATGAACAGTTATCTGCCTTTCAAGTGTTTGTGTCCTTCTCAGTGGAATTCAGTTCTCTCCTTGGTGCAAAGAGTTATTTTATTTATTGCTTTTCCAACTGCAAATATGAGTAGGATAAAGGAGGAGTTGTAATTCCTCTTCTCCAAACACTATTCTTACAAATCAAAAATATCAAAATGAGTAAGTTAAACTTAAGCAAATGAACTTTTACTATGAGTAGAATGAAAAAACTAATCATAAGGCTTTGTGGAGAATAAAAAAAAAGAATAAAAATGCAAGCAAATTACTAGTAATGAAGAACCTAACACTGTGCTGTCCTAAAATCTGTGACAGACAATCAAGCTGTGCTCCCTCTGAGAAAAACTGTAATCAAGCAGTGGTTGTAAGAAGTTAAGGAATTAAAATAAGAATTTGAAAAAAAATTCCCACCTTTTAGGGTGTTTAGGATGGTAACAAACACACAAAAATGAAACAACCAATTAACATTACAGAAACTCAGGAAAAAATAGCTGAAGTTTCCAGTGGTTTCTGTGCTTCACACATAAGAGTTTAAATCCTGGTGTTAAAAAACCCTACAAATACCTCAGAAGCTAAATAAACTTGTGCTTCATTTGTTCAAAACAAACTGGTGAAATAAAAATATCCCTCAATTTGAAAACTCAGATTTTATTATTTGAGAACTCTTACCTCTGCTTCCCAAAACACACCTGTTGGTCTTTGGTAACAATACCATGTAAATGAAACACTGTAGGCAATATCACAATTTGCTCTTCCCCATTTGGTTTCAGTTTTAACGTTTTAATATTTTGTAACAGGCAAAGATTACCAACAGAGTGGTTAAAATTCTATGTAACTTAATGTTTTCCACTCTTAATATCTACCTCTCTCAAATAGAAACTGGTTGTATGAACAGTTTCTGACTAAAATTTTTAATTATTTGGGGTTTTTAAAGTATATTATTACAGACAAAAATAATGCCTGCTTTTATTTTTTAAGGTTTTGTTGAAAGACAAAATATCATAATCAAATAATCTTTCATCTTTTTTCAATTTTATTTTTAAAAGTTCACAATGTTGGTACATTGTGCAACTCTTGGTGGCATCACTGCCCCCTCCCCCTGGCCAACTCAACCCAAACTCGATTACCATTTGTTTCCTCACACGAAACAAAAAATGGGAATTGCCTCGTCAAAGAATGTTTCTCTCTGATCTGCTACCCTTATTTTGAGAGACAAATACTAGATCACTCAGAGAGATGCAATGTCTTATCATAATATGCCTATTGTGGAGTTCCTTTGTAACAATTACTGCTTCTAATAGCCCTTGCTTAAAATTATCCAGTGCAGAAATCCAATTACAGCTCGTTTATCTTTAAAATGGGTTAAGACAGCTGGCATTATTTAGCCAAGTTGGCAGAGATACATGTAATGTTTACCTCCATAAGCTGCTTACAGAATACTGACTGCAGAGATTAATCCTGCCGCAGGGCACACCAGTTTCTCTCCCCATAAATAAAAACACATTTCCAACTGCAATAATTACACTTAGTTTCCAGACCTCTAACCATGGTCGGTACTTTCCGTTTGACAAAAGCAACTAAACTACAACTGTGAAAGTGTTGACAGCCTGCCATTAACAAATGCCACTCAGGACTCTGAACCTGAAAGGCACAGCTTGACTCGGGGAAGCCCTTTCAAAGGTTTGTACCATCTTGCTTCCAGACACACTCAACCACTGGACACACTTTGTGACTTTTTATCAAATTACCTCCCACTACTTTCATCCTCTAAATACTGCTACCCAACATGTATGCCTATCTGAGAGGTGCCATAGCAGATGAACTTCTAATTATTGTGAAAATAGAGCATTGCCACATTTCAGGAACACTCAGCAAAATCCCCAGCAAATCCTGACACCATTTAAGAAATACTTGACTATCCATTTGTTATTGCAGTCCGTTATCTTGCATGGTGTGACTTTCTACAGGGCAGAGCTTTAGGTTGACAACGACTCTTCCTACAATTACTAAAATCAGGGCTTGGTGTGATACAACTCCAGTTCCGAGGTTATGGTATTCTAGCCCATCTGTACTCTTGTCTGGCAGGGGTTACTGACTCTAGAGCAACACATGCCTTGACTTCAGGCACCTGGAGCTGGGCTGAAGTAATCAACTGTGAATCGTGTGGTGCACAGCAGTGGAAAGAGAACGTCCTGTTCTGCCTTCCACCTACATGTTTCTATCACTTTCCTTGCTCCGGTGTTGGTATTCATCCACCCAGAAGTGAGTAAGTTTAGAAATTCAAGCCAGTGGGAAATGATTACTGAAAAAAACATTAAAATATTTAAACATTATCTTATCTCCTGATAGCCACTGCCTGTCAGAAGTCAGATGACTTGTGCTGCAAACGGTAGATAGGAAGGAAGAAGGACATGCTGGAGCCAACTGCTTGCCCCGTAAGCAGCAGCCTAAGCTTCAACCAGCCCAGCCTTCCTATAAAACTGCACCTTCAGCAGGCGAAATAAGGCCACATGAGCTTGTTCTTGCTGCCTCTTGTGCAAGAGCAGGAGAACAGAGGAGTGGAGGACATGGCTGGAGAGACACGTTTATAGTTTGAACTAGCACAGCTCCTTTCATCAACTGAATGTAAGTCAGAGGCCTGCCCAGTTTACAATACAGGTGCTGCACACTCTCTTACACTGAGCCAGTGTCACTTAGCATTTGTTAGGAGTACTTTTTGTCTAACATTATCCTGTGTCTTCTGCCCCACATAGTAAGATCTTCGTATTTCCCTCAAGAGTCTAAATACATTAGATCTCATTTCCTGATCCTGTCCCCTTACTTTTTCACCTCTTTTCACAATCACTACTATATTAAAGAGAAATTACTTTAATTGAGTAACTGGCACACATATTTGACCAAAGATTACTTTTCAGGATGGGATAAATTATTCAGTCTGGAAGTACATAATTCAAGTACTTAAGGGCAAAGACTTTTAGCTTAAGAATACCAGTAAAGTATTCTTACTAACTGTCCATTTCCCTTGTTGGTTAACACAGTGCGGAAGGAGCAAAACACACTCTGTTTTCCATTTGCTCATCTCACACTTCCAACGCAAATAAGAGGTTCAGAAGTAGATGTGGAGATGGAGATATGCATATAGACAACGCATCCCAATCTCCATTCATATGCAAGAAGTCCTTCGTTTCCTTTGTATGAATACTTGCAAGAACATTCACTGGGATTATTGCAAACACTCACCTCTCTTAAGCGCAGCCCAAAAAAAAGCCACTTGAAGAAGGAATGTAGTGCTCAGGGTAAGAGATCAGACTGCAAAACAGCTACTGTTTCAGGCCAAAGCACCACTTTCATTATGCTGTAAATACACCTCCAATTTTTACTTCTGGAGTGGAAACATTTGCTAATGATTCTACTGCGGGGCCCATGCCTGGTGTTTACCTCTAGCTTCTTTTACCATCTCACAGTCTGTTGTTCACTATGACAGTTTGTGAAGAAACAGTTATTGTACTGAAGAAGAAAGAAACATTCCTGAACGATCTTTATAAATATGTATTTTAAAAAAGGAGTGTTTGATGTCCAGGGGGCACAGAAATGCCCCTGTTCCAGAAACAGAAGGGTTTAGATGAAACACCAGCAGATGAATTCTGAGGAGAATCTTAAAAAGAAAAGAGGAAAAACACAGGATGTTCTACTGCTCAGTGTGAAAGACCTCAATCGTCTTTCACACTAGCAGCAGAGCACACAGCTAGCAAAACACTAACTTCATCAAAAGGTGAAAAGAGCTGGTGACCACAAGCCCAAAGAGGTGTAGCGTGAGGAAAGACTCCAGCAAATGAACATATGGAAAGGGTTCACTAAGTGAAAGGCAAAATAAACAAAACTACCTCTCATCAAGCCCTTGCTAAAACTCACAGCGATAAGCGACAGAAAAGCTCTTCACACAAAAGCACAGAGATTACTGCTGTGTATCTCTTTATGAAACTGACTGTATTTTCTGAAGCATAAAAGGCACACAAGTAAAAACATAAAAAACCTCAAACAGTTTTAAAACTGTGAAAGGTATTTTGTCTCATACCATAGGGAAAATCAGCTTGCTTAAGAACTGCAAGAGAGTATGTGCTGCTTCTTGACTAACTCTTTCCAGCTGGGGTTTAGTGGACACAGTTGACCAAGCCCAAAAGGCTAGAAAGGAATGACAAAAAAAGCAAAGCAGCAGATGTGGACTGACTGGATTGTTAGCTGAGATAGTCCTGAACAAAAGCTGCCTCTCAGACGGAATGCTGTCATCACAACTAACTCGTCTGCATCCTGACCAATCTCTCTGTATTGTCAGAAAATTGGAAAAGTGTCCTCATGTCTGACTGCCTACAGAACAGAGGAAAACATTTTTAAAAATAGATCTGAGAAACCATATCAGATTTCCTGCTCGTAAAACACCCAACTTAAGCACTCAAAAATCCCACTCAACAATATCCCACTCAACAATATGCCAATACATAAATTAAGTTCCACCAAATGATCAACAACGCTAATCAAAGAAAGAGGGTGATGCACCTTCACATCTGTCTAATACTCAAACCTGACAGTACCATGGTGTAAGCTGAACCTTCATGGACAAAAGGATCACATAGCCCACCCAGTCTGAAGCTGCTTGCATATCTGACATACAGACAAGGAAACTCAAGACACAAGGTCTCTGTCCCTGCAAAGGTATCAGAGAAGGTTCCTGGTTTAGGTAATAGAAATCTGTGACTACATACCCGATAATGACACAAAAGGCTATAACCCTGCACCATGTGTCTTGTCAGCACTCACTCAAACTATGCCTGTGTGCAAGGCAAGCAGTGTGCAATGCATCACGTATGGACATGCTTCCAAGGGGCTCACTGAAGTCCAGAGGGATATGGGGTATACATACCAGTCTGAGTGAAGCCTGGACAGGTATAGCCTGGAAGCAATCAAACTCATGTTTCAATGAGGGACAGGTGAGGCTTTTACAATCTTTATGAATCTAAAGAGATCGCTCTAGCAGTTCTTAAAGATCTTGACACTTGCTCTAGTAAGCTGGCATTTGTGAGGCACTCTACCAAATCTAGAAGAGTGGGCAATTTCATTTAAGATAAGCACTTACTTCAAGAGACCCTTCAGACATCTATAACCTCAAAAGTGGAACCTTACACTGGGAAGGTGCAGCTTGTAATGGAGACTGGCTTTTAACTCTCTATCGAATATATTTTCAAACATTCAAACACAAACTTTTTGCCTTAAACACATTTCATAAGTGATGATTCAAGACCCTAGCATGTCACACACCTGAATTCAAAAAGTTATGATTTCACTGATTTGCTTTTCAACGTGAGTAGTTTCACAGTCATTTTTCATCTGAGAAATATTTTCAAAGTGTGCAGGTCCTACCTTATGGCTCCAACACCTTCACCTGTTTTCCGTTTCTGGAATAAAGGAAGTCCTGAGAGGCACAAAGGGTAGCATCAGCCTCCCAGGACTGTTTGCATGAACAAGTCTGTGTGACCACTGCTTTTTCTGGGGTGCTTTGGAAGGGAGAGGTGGGCACCACAGGTGAATTAAGAGTTTTAGCCTTTCCTACCGGTTTCTGACATCTGATCCTCCACTACGCTATGAGTTTCCACGTTTCAGCACATAAACCCTGCTTCTCTCCAACCTCCTGATTGTACAAATGATCCACATCACCCAATCCTGAGCAACCCAAGAGCACACCTCATTATGTGACGGGCTGGAGAGAGTTTTCACTCCCAGCTACCTTATACAAGCACTAAATGAACTTATCAGTATTTAGTGTAATGCTTGGACAGAGAGAAGCCAGAGGATGGCAATTAATATTGACCTATGTGGCAAAGAACGTAAGCTATTTTTGACTCATTTATTATGACCTATTTTCATGGCAGACCATGCGTTAGAGCTAACTACCAGAACGTGACTTATGTATCTGCCATTCAAGATTTTGTAGAACAGTCGAGTAACTGGCTACTCCTTAGTCCTCTTCTACAGTACATATTACTGTAAATATTGTATTCGGTTTTGGTTGAGCCAGTTTTTAAACTACTTTTGAATTCTTGGTAAAAAATTAAATCTCTTCTAATTTACCACATTATAATGAGTATATTGTAAGAGACACTATAACATCTTCAAAGGCTAAAGACTAGTAAAGAGAGGTTTTAATATTCATCTTATTCACACAGTTTGGCTTACTTCACAATACTTGAAAACTAAAATGCTTCCCACAGTTTGGGGGTTTTCTGGTCAAGACACCATTCACATCTCCTTTGGATTCATGGCTGTAGCTCAACTTTTCCAATGAGTAAGTATTCTAAAGCCCAAATTGCTGGCAGGAAACCATTTAGCTCGTGCATGACAAAACAGAAAGAAAATAGAAAAGCAGTAGCAGAGAAGTGATTTCTTTGCAAAAAAATACTTCCCCATTAAGACCACCGCGTAACCCTATTCGTAACTACAAACCAAGGTATCTGAGGAAAGTGATGACTAAACAAAAGGAGAGTATTCAGTAAGCATAAAATACAAGCAAAGAGGAAATTTTAAAAGATCTTGTTATTTATACAGAAAGTCTTCAAAGTCGTTTAACTCTGAAAAAGAGACATTCTAATTTCTTAATTCTTTAGTGAAGCAACTATACTAGTTTTTTAACTATATGCACTATCTTCTGTCTCATGCACATTTGTATTTTAAAGTCTCAGTTATACAACTGTGCCTTCTCAAAAAAACCACTGAACTTACTGAATCAACTTCTGTCCATTACTTTGGTAAATCAAGGTGTTTCTTTCAAGCATCAGTCACTACAAGAATTCCTTTGTGAAGTTACTTCATTACTCCCCTCCTCTGTCCTCAGAGAGCAATCATACACCCTCTACTTTGCAAAATTAAATGACAGGCACAATATCTCCTCAAACTAATAACATCCCTAACTGTTCCAAGGAATTATTCATTAGTTTTTTCTTCCTTCTTCCTTCACTACAATCAAATAATTATCTGCCCTACAAATATGTGGAGGGAAGAGACACATAGACCATCATCAGAATGGAAGCAGTTCATTCTGTGACGAAGGGAGATATTTTATCCCTTATATATTCCTTATGTGAAAGGATATCAGATCCTAACAAAAATGTTGTAGTGATCCATGCTTATAGCAGAACTACAGACAGGAGTCTACTAACATTTCTAGGATGCAATGACTCCTTTAAGCTTATTTTCTTTTAGATAATGTGGGGCAACTCCAGTAAATCAATTTGCAAACAATAGCTGAAATTATCATTTGTGCAGAATTGTTTGGCACAGACATTTACAATTAGATGCAGGATTTCCTTTTAAATTCCAAAGGGACTTCCACATCCCTGTCTTTCTTTACTACAGTTGAACATGAGGAACAAACAAGGTGTTCCTAACTCCGGAAAGAGGAAGAGAAGAGGGGGGGAAAAAACGCAAGCTGCCAGTAAAGACAGAAAGAAAACTTGATCATGCCCACGTGGACTGAAAATAACCTTCAAGGGTCAACTATTAAGCTAAAAAGGAGGTCCCTGCCTCCACATAGGAAATAAGGTATTGTTTACTCTCATGAAATAATTTAATCATAAAACTTTTACAACACTCCTGAAAAATGAAGTGCTGTGTAAAGAAACTTGTTGCTACTGCATCTTATTTTGATAAAGGCAGGCAAAACAACAAAATCGGGAGGTGAGTGGCTGAAAAAATACAAAGTTGCTTAATTTTTAATTTAGTTTTTATCCTTGTGCTAGATAATAAACCTAAAAGAATGGTAAATGTTGTCTCCAGTGCTCCTCCTTCCCCCACTAGGTGACTTCTAATTCTTCACTTTTTCAAGGTAAATTCAGACTACACACAGTAAAGAAGTCTTTGCTTACAATAATTCTCAGAATTGTACCTTACTGTTCAAACAGAAATGCAAAGCTAAGACCTCTGTGAAATGTAACTATTTGAACAACAACAGAATTTGCAGTTCTATGACTACAAGAACAACCACAGCTTTCATGTCAAGTGGTACCTCCCTTCCATGGAGGAGACAAAGTGGTTTTCATTCTTCATAATCAATTTTTGTGACAAACTGGCCAAGCAGTGCAGGTGTATAAAGAAATGAACCCATTATAACCCATTTTCTGCTGCTCCAAAGATCTGTTGCTATGTTAGCTAAAGATCCACAGATGGCAGCATTGATGCACAAATTAATCCTCACAATGGCAAAGGTCAAAATGCATTTCACAAAACTATTTCTTATTTGAACCTAAGCCCCATATTCCAGTGTCCAAGATCTTAGCACCAGGCTGTATAAGCACTCAGCCAGGAACTGTCTGGCAGTACAGAGAAGCCAGATCCATGATCACAACTAAAAGATATTACACCAATCACTTACCCAAAAACTGTGACAGTTTAGGCCCCATCCATCTTCTAAATGAACTACATCATCCAGGCAGTAATGAGCACTGTGAGCCCCAGGCTGCTAGTATAGTTCTTATGATTACATCCATATGCTCTCAAATTTGAAAGAAGGATTACAGAGTTGTCCAATACCCTGCCACCTTTACTGCCCTTTTTTTTTTTTTTCGCCTTATTGCCTCTTGTTCAAAACAAGCCTTGCACTCCTTCTCATTTCTGTTGTTTGGGCAAGTGCTAAGAATTTGATGGTCCAGATCATCATGCAGCACAGGGCTCAGTTACAAGCAAATTAAGGCAATGTCCCAGACGTCCTAGGACAAAAATAAAAATGCCTTGACAGGAAGTATGATTTGGAGGCAAAGGAGGAAAGTGGCAGAGAGTACGGGATACACAATTCCCAGTTCAGTTTCACTGGTCCATCCTATCCTAAAGTCATCTTTACCAACACAATGTCTACAATAAGGAAAACTGCTTAAATAATTTAACTTCAAATCTATTCCCTGACTTACTCTCTTAGGCTTCTTGCCATAATAAAGGATTTTCAGCTTCTTCCCTTTCAAGTGTATGTGTGTGTGTGTATAACATATATATATATAATTTTTGTAGATGGACAGCTGGTTGGAAAATACAGAGTCCTCTGACTGAACCCAGCTCCATACCTGAAAAGACTGATTTCTCTGAAGCTACTTGCTTGCAGCCAGCTGTCCCCCTCAGCCAGCTCACAGCACCAGCTGGCCTTGTCCTGATGTTCTGGTGCATGGAGCATACTCACTCTCAGCTTCTCTTTGATTTCCCACTGTGGACACTGCTGAGCCTATACACTGAGCAGCCCTACCCAGCAGAGATCCTAACTAACCAGAGTCACTGCTATGCGGCAGGAATTAAACTGCTTTGTCCCAGACAGGATTACGCCAATCCCTTTACCATCTCGAATGCTCCTTCTCATGTCTGCTCAACTGCACCGCAGCACACCAGGCTTCACAACCACAACACGTTTCTGCTTATTAATCTGTGCCAGAGACAGACGGCACAGGCAGAACAGTATTAGAAGACTGTCACTTCAGCAAAGCAAGCTACATGCCAAAGCTGGACACCGTGCACAGGAATGCAACACACAGCAAGGCACCCTTGAATTTAAAGGACAGCACTTAGACTAATTCAAATACTTGCACAACCCACTCTCACTTTAGGTACTTTTGACTAAACATTTCACTGTTACGCCAAAGCCTATGTAGCAATTTTTAATTGTTTCATTTCTGATTATGCATACACAGGCTAGTAACTGAGAGAAGTTGCCCAAACTCCTGAACTCTGAAGGAATCAAAGCAACTTTCCCTACTTCTGCACTAGTCTTCATCAAACGAACCTGTGTGTATGCAGCTCCAAATAAAGACATTTCTCTTGCAACACTAACTTTATTCCTGGGAGGCATATCAAGTTTTAGAACCATACTCCTATGCATCTGAGACTTTTAAGAAGTATTTTAATAGTAAAAACATCACATACTACATACTTAGTTTGGAAAGAGTATTGAAGAAGCTCTCTTAGACATTTCCAAATTGGAACAACTCATTGCATAGTCCCTGACAATGCAGATTTAAAAAAAGAAATATGGTGAGTATTCATGCAGGTTTTAAAAAACTATGAAATATCTGTCATGAGAAATCCATACTTTTTGAATGAAAAAAACTCTGCTTCCCAACACAACAGAACACAGGTGGAAAGCAGAACACAGACCCAACAGTTTAAGAAATATGCCAAAGGCAAGGCGGGTTCATCAGCACACATGGAGCTGTGCTGGTATCTGCCATGAGCTAGTATTAGACTACAGACATTATGAGATTGCTGCTGTCTCTAATCAACTACCCCACTGTCAGACATCTTCGAGATGCAACTTCTGTTTTATTAATTTTTGAAGTATTACTTCTTTCAAAGGCTGACACTGATGAAGAGATGAACTACAGGCCAGTTGCATTGTATATTTTTAGAGTACTTAGTGACACAGTGTATGTCTTGGCTGTACAAGAGAAGGAGGGAGGAAAAGAAAAACCCCAAACCAACCCAGGAAATACATGGAATGCCAATTTCATTATTGATTTTTTTTTTTTAAAAAAGGGAAAAAACCACCAGGAGCTCCTTCCTCAAACTGTACCAAATTCTAGCAAAACAGGGAAGAGAAAGCAAAATGTGACAGTTAATAGGACATGTTAGGTACACCTAAGTAGGCTGCAGTTCTCTTAAGCTGCTCTGTTTCCCATATAAATGCACACAGCATTTATGTTCACTCACAGGTTGAGGAGTGGGAGAGAAGGGACAGTTATGCCATGATGCAGCCTATCAGTAAAATGCACACGGCAGGACTGGAAACAACTGCAGCAAGTTCATGCATTCAGTGCCATGACAACTTTTAAATAGTAGTTTATTCTTAAATCTTTGCTATGGTGCAAAACAATATAGGAATAAAAAAAGGAAGCCACTTACATCAAAGTTGAGAACAGTAACACAAAACTGCCTGTGAACTCACCCAGAACAGCAAGCCAGTAAGTTAACAACTGATATGGGAGAGTTCTTTCCTGCACCACTGGTGCACTGGACCGTGCACAAGCTTCAGTTCTTTCTTTTCAGTAGATTCAAAAGGTGGAAAGTTTGAAGGAGAGTATGTCCTCAAGCCTGCTCCTTACCAAACTGAAGCAGTGATCCTTCTGTCCCTCTGCGTGCAGAACTTCTCTGGACAAAGATTAGAGTACACGGTAAATGGACAGGCAAAACATACTTTTCCATACCATGACCAAACCACTAAAGACCCAGCAGTACATTAATTCTGCAAAAGCAACAGCATGAAGATGAGCCCTTCAGTGCTGGACTTCAAGGTTCTTGCAAGTGATCAAGCTCATTTCTTCTAAGGCTTACTGCTAGTTAGTGAAGGCACTGTAACAGACCACATGCGTCCTCTGACTTATCCTCAGACATGAAGTATATTGGCTTAGCTTTTAACTACTTAAAATGAGCTTTAAACTAAATTTAACAACTAAAATTACCTTGTTTACTCCCCGAACTTCAGAAGAGAAAAAAATGTACCCTGGAGGGAGCTAAGCATTTACTTCAGTAAAAGCTGGAGCAGAGGAAGTACTTACCCATCTGAGGAAAACCAATGCACTCATTTCTAGGTGATAAAACAGCACAGAAGAAAACAAAAATAAAGCCAGGTGCTTCCTTACAACAGAAACCAAAGCAACAGGGAAGTGTGGCACAGCAGAGCAGCCCACTGCCTCTCCCAAACCACAGGCTGACTTGGGTGCTCACCTCCAATGCTTATCACCCTGCAGCTGCAGCCAGCCTGAGCACCTAGACAAAGAGCAGAGGCTTGCTAGTAGTACAAACATCTCTTTTCAGCAGGCTGCTGTCAGACAGAGCTGCCCCTCTACGCTCGGGAGAAGGCCTGCCAGCTTGCCAGCAGCAGAGAAGTTTCGCTGTCTCCTTTCCACCAGGAAGGCTGTAAAAGGCCCAAGTTAAAGCAGAACACAGACTGACATGTCTATGCTGTGGCAACCAGCTGGATGGCTAACCTGCCAGCAAACTCAACTGGGCTGCAGTTGTCCACCTCTGTAAACTGTGGGACTTGATTCCAGCTATCCCTCACCAGGCATGACCTCCCCGGCAGAGTCAAGACATCAGCCACCCTCCAGACAACACGAGACACAGCTGTAAAAGGTCACACTGATGACCTGCCCCTAAGAAGACAGCAAGCCAAGAGGCAGCTCACAGCATACAGCTTTTCTGATCCCAGCCTCAGCCTCTGCCTGGTTTCCATTCAAACCCAGAATCACTTTTGAAATCCCTCTTTAGCTAAGGAGGACACTGGCTGTCCACTTGCTTGTTTTGGTAAATTCACAGCACAGTTCAGGTTGGAAGGGACCTCCAGACTCCTGTATCTTTCCCAAAATAAAGTGTTCTTTTCTAGGAGAGTTCAACCAGTTATTCTCTTCCAGGAGCCACACAAGCTTTTTTTACGCCATTTAAAAGTACATATATACATATAGCACAGAATTCCACTGAGCTTTCACTAAACAGTTGAAAACAGTGCTTCATCCTGCTGAAGCATGCTATGAAGTTGTAATGCTAATGATAAAGCCATTGAAGAATTTTCAACACTGATTAGTGCTGCTAACATACTCCTTTACGCTAAAATATTAAGCGCTTTTAAAAATATTTATATTTCTGCAGGATGGTCTGGGTAGGATTTGCATTTAAGAAACCTTTGGAATGATCACAAAAAAGTAAGTTTGGTATTCGTTCACCTAAACAGGAAAAAATCAAATATTTTAAGGTATTATTAGTCTATGCACCAAAAATTATCCAGGTGCCTCCCTTAATTATTTTAAACATCACACTGAGCTACGCAAATACCTACATACTACCACAAACCCATTCAACTGAGACAAATTACACTTCTCCAGCGGAGAGGGGATTTTTCACTGAAGTTACCTTTAGCATTGAGGATCACCTTTAGAGTAAGTGGAGAAAGACATTCCGACAAACAAACGTGATTCTGGCTACATCTGAACTGTAGGACTTTGTTGCTTCTGGCACCAAGGGCACATCCTGGTAAATTCCTGATGGCATGTCAGGTGGACACTGAAACATTGCTGTTCCCTTCTCAACACATAGCCCAGTGCTACATTTTTGTGTGTGTGTGTGTGTATGTGCACAGAGATGACAAGAGGTACCAAACTCCCTGTATTGTGCTTCAGCGTCCCAAAGACTGCTGGTCAGAGAGCAGGTGCTAGCAAGCATTCTACAGAGAACTTGGAATGACCTCCTCTGGAGGGCTCTCTCAAAAGCTGGATCCCTTTTCAAATAGAAAAAGAGAAAAGGTAAGAAGTTAGTCTTCTTTACCTATTAGCTCTTGTGAATACTCTCATCCCACCAAGGATGGCTGGTACAGTGACACAGCTGTAAGATTTTACTGCATTCTAACTTAGGCTAAAACCTTTCTTCATGCAACATTTTTCTGCAAAGCTCTTGAATAGGCATGTTATTATTAGACAGCAAATAAAATATAGAAACATTGCCGTTGTGTTAGTAAAATACTCTAAATATAAGCACAAAAAAAGTTGTGTATTAAAGTGAAACAAACTTCTCTTTTCAAACTTGGTGAGTTTCTGTCACTTTCAGACTGACAGCTATCCAAAGCAATATAAACAACATGGGGAATTCCACAAAAAACCCAACTATGCCCTACTGAAAATACATTTGCATTGTGCTTGTTAGAATCTTCTGCATAACCAAGATGTGTATTCTTGCATATTCTTGTACCTTTTCATATAAACTTAACCTAAAATAGGCTTTCATTATTCCACAAACATTTAAAAGCATGTTTTGAAAAAATACATAGTACAACACCCCAGTTTAACTGCACTGGAAATATTATAAAAGTTTGACTGTTGAAAGGTACTAGAAATATCAGTTCACAGACAACACACTTACATGAAATATTAACTTTTAAGTATGACCAATAAAAGAGCTCAGAACTACGTCATTGTTTCCTGCCTGAGAAGAGGAGCTATTTTAGCTAAGTGAAGCTGAGCAAAGAAGAGGAAGTCTAAACCTTCTACAGACTTGGGGCCATGAGAAGAGCATCTCTGAAGGAATTCTGTAGTGCACAAAGGGTGAGTAACAATCCCTTATGCTATGGTAACAAAGTAATTTGGATGTTGATGCATGTTGCCATGATAAACTTCTTTGTTCAGAAGCTGAACGCAGGCATTAATTCTAGAACTAATGAAAAGATATTTAATTCTTTAAAGCACTTTCAAAATATCATCAGCTTTCTATAAATAACATTTAAAGGAAAATGATTGCATTTGTAAGAGCATAATACTATAAATACTGTTGTTTAGGATTTTTACAAAAATGTTAAAAATACACACTAAATAAAAGCATTGGTAAGTACACTTATCACTAAAGGAAAAATGTTTGTTTTCATTAAACTAAAACCAAGAGAAGATCTTGTTACTTGGTCTGTCTGCGCTTCACTGAAAGCCATGTCCTCCTCAGGGAAATGTGAGCAAATATAAGGGACGGACAAAGTTAAAAAAGGGCAGTTGGAAGGAGATACATGCACAGTCCTTCCAGTGGAGTCACTGTTACCTAATTCGCACTAAGAATATGGAGGAAAAGATTTTGTTCTGGTTTTGTTCTGAAAGTCTCACACACAGTATGGCTTTCACAGTTCACATTAGACATTCAAAAAGTCATCTATCATTAAAACAAGAAGATTGATGCAGACAAACATCAGAGGAATCATTCAGAATTAACACAGACAGACTTTCAGAAACCAGTGATTCCAGGTGCTCTTCAGTAAGCACTGGAGATAAAACATACAGGAACTATGCAGTTTTCTGCTATAGAAAAAAGTCCTGGTGCCAAGCCAGTAATGTAGACCTTCCTTGGCTGTTCGTCACAAGTAGGACGATCAGACAAACAACTCACTCTTTCCTCCTCCTCTTCACAAAGCTGCCACGGGGCTGGGCTAAAGGCCAAGCAAGACATACCCTCCCACACAATGTCAGGAAACTGTGACTACAGCAAGAGCCAGGAAAGTGCAGGGGGTGCGGGTTAACCCAAGCACCCATGCAAATTCCAGGTAAGGTCTGCCACAGTCAAGTGGCTCCAAAGCAAACCAGGGCATAAATCTCCTTCAGCTCTCATCACCTGAGCCGGTACAATGACATTTCAGGTGTCAAACTCCTATAACCAAGAAGCTGAAAGAAGCAACACAACTGTGCTTTGGGGTAGCCGGCTATTAGCCAGCAATGTTTCCACCCCACACATACTGCTCACATATGGCCTAGTCAGAGGTTGTGCTGCTTCCCATCTTTTTACTTTTTTTAGTAGGAAGTCTATTCATCTCATTCATATGTTAGGTGGGTGGTTCTGACAGCCTGGGATTAAATACTGTATTAGATTCTATGCAGCTACTAAGATAGCTTTTTAGTGTTTTTTTATGAACAGCAGTAAGCAATTGTTCTTTTGGGAGCTCAGTAGTTCCTACACAGCTAAAAGTCAAAATAAATACTTCACATATTCAAATGTCACTACATGCCATGCTTGCTTATTTCTTTTCATAACTAGTTCTAGTCGAAAATTTTTCAACAGGGACAACTTGAATAAATACTTTTTTTAGAAGAGAGAGCTCAAATACTACTGTTTCAATCTGATTATCAGCTACTGAAACACACTTAAAGTGTCCATCTTGACTTTTGGATTCCTTATAGAAATCCCTTAATTAAAATATTTAATTAAAATATGCCTATAAATATTATTTCTCACAAGTCTGACAGTGCATGTATTTCCTCAGAGCATGATAATTTATTTGCAGCCAGAAAAACCAACAAAGCTAGCACGTTTTTACAGCTAAACAATACAGTCTCATCACTAAACACCATCCTAAAACAGTCCTCCTGCTTGTTTTTAAAGATAGATTTTATTTGACTGAGAATAACTTCCCATTTGATCTACCTTTAGGGTATGTATGGAGTGCAACAACTATTCCTAAGTTCAATTGAAGTATGATGCCTGAAAATCACCACCCTGAAGAATACAGGATTGCATCACTGGTCTTCTACAGTTTCGTATTCACAGTGGGATTGCTGGTGAATGCCACTGCACTATGGGTTTTCAGCTGCACTACCAAGAAGAGAACAACTATAACTGTATATATGATGAATGTGGCATTACTCGACATAGTTTTTATATTTTCCTTGCCTTTTCGAATAATCTACCACGGGAAAGAAATGTGGCCTTTTGGAGATACATTCTGTCGGATTATTGGTGCTTTCACTGTATTTTATCCAGCCATTGCTCTGTGGTTGCTCGCTTTTATAAGCGTAGACAGATTTATGGCTATTGTCCAGCCCAAACATGTCAAAGAACTAAAAAATACAAAAAAAGCTGTGCTGGCTTGCATTGGAATCTGGGTAATGACCCTCGCAACAACATCCCCATTGCTGTTTCTACAATCTGATCCAGACAAAGCCTCGAATTTCACCACCTGCATGAAAATGCTCGATATCATCCATTTAAAGGAAGTGAATACATTGAACTTTTCTCGCTTGATTTTTTTCTTTTTGATCCCCTTGCTTATCATGATGGGGTGCTACCTCATCATTATTTACAATTTTATCCATGGCAAGACTTCCAAACTGAAGCCTAAGGCCAAGGAGAGATCCATAAGAATTATAGTAACTCTGATTGCTCAGGTACTCATCTGCTTTGTGCCCTTCCACATTTGCTTCACCTTCCTGATGTTGCAAGATGAAAATACAACTTACAATCCTTGGGCAGCCTTTACCACCTTTCTCATGAATCTCAGTACATGCCTGGATGTTATACTGTACTATATTGTTTCTAAACAATTCCAAGCAAGAGTCATCAGTGTAATCCTTTATCGCAATTACCTCCGAAGTGTGCGCAGGAAAAGTTTTCGAACTGGAAGTGTAAGATCACTCAATAATATGAACAGTGAAATGATATAAAAAAAGTCAGGGGACTTTTATAATGTAAACAAGTGATTCTTTTTCCAAATTGTAGCATTTTGACTACAAAGAAGAATGTTCTAGGCCAGAATTAACAGAGATATTTGTTGCACTGTAAATATAAGAGACACAAAATAATAATTGCACCTCTATATCTGCTTAACGTCTTTTGTTGTTTCACCTGAAATGAACTAAACCTAGCCAGTGTTAAACTTTCTGACGCTTTTGTCATCTCAGAAGACTGTGAATATTATCAGACATGAAAATGTGACTATTAGTATAATAAAGCTGACAACACTGAGGAATTATGATGCAACGTGTATACTAATTTTTTGTATTTGCAGAAAATGAAATGTTCCTGAAACTACTGTGTACGCCACACTTCTAAAACTAACTTCGTTCTGTCAAGATCAATGTCAGCATGACTTAAAGAGAAGGCATATGTAGGTAAAATTTATATTTCACTTAATTAAAAACTTCTTTGATGCAGATTTCTTTGTAACTGACTACATTCTGCAGTCATTAAAATACCACTAAAGGGTATAATAGTCAAACTTCTCATTACCTGTGGGTATGATGTGCACGCGTATTACACCCTACTTTCGCACAAAGTATCTTTTTACACATATGAACATATGAATTTGTCTAGCCACACTAGCAGCCTATGTCCTAGAAACAAACTCGAGGTAACAACCAGGATGAGTAACCGCAGTGACTACTCAAGCTTTTAATTCCTTTTGACTACTCACACACTACAAAAAATGTATCATTATAATGTCAAACATATGCTTTTTCTTCTTCATCAAATCAGCCTTTAGCTACTTTCAACAGACACTCTGGAAAAATAGAAATAAAAAAAGTCTAATGTGGTGCTTAACACTAAAAAACTCACTCCAAGAGCTTTTATTACAATCTCAGAGTGTGCAATGGAAACTCAAGACTGTATGAGGCTGATCTCACTTGCCAGAAGCTTAACCACAAAGAGTTGCAAACACTAGGGTTCTACTGTAACATGCACATCTTTTATTAAATGCAGCAATGTCAAATATAGGTTATGTGAAACTTAACCACTAAACACCCTAAAGCTGTAAGAACTTCAGCTGCAAGCTCTAAACAGAGTACCATGCTCTAGCACTCAATTTTTGAAACACATGAAACACATACAAAATGATCTCATGAAATGTATATGCATTTAAAAGTGAACATAGAAGATGTGGCCTACAGTTCTGTTGCATTTCTGATTTAAGAAAGAAATCAGGACCACCATGATTTCAGTTTTCAGATTTACAAATTGAATGAAACCAAACAATTTACACTGAACAAATACAGCAATAATTTGTGCACTGAAACCTATGTTTCAATCATGCTGCCTGGGGAAATGGGACTAACAGGATGGACACTAATCATTACATGGATAAATTATAAACTAAACACATGTAATAACTAAGAAATAAATGTTTGAAATTATAATCATTGTGCCAAGAACTTTTACACTTTAGTTCAAAAGAGGATTAAATTTTAGTTGAAGTGTTACATGAAGAAGTTTTTTTTAATTAAAACTCTTCAGAAAACAATCCCTGGAAACTATATGAAAACAACCAATTCATTAGAAGCTACTTACAAACCAGAAGGCAAGCTGTTGATGGTGATGCCAAATATATACTGAGTGATTTCTACAAGGAGAAGATCAAACAAAGCTGAGAGCATCCAAACACCCAGTAAAAAAGACTGGAAAGAAAAAAGTTAATTTGAATCAATGCAACAGATTAAAAATAAGGTTTTAATCTATCTCTAAATAAAAGAAAAAAAAAGAACCACTATACTAATTCAACTAAGACAAATAAAATCTTTAACACAGCATAATTCCAAATCTACTGGTCTAGAAACTGAAGAATGAAGAGTTAGATTTGTTTCCGAAATTAAATTCTATGGATCTGGTAAATTTCAACTGATACAGCTGCAAACAGTAATTAGAATAATCCACAGACTGCAAGATATTATCAATACAAATTTTAATTTATGAAAACCAATTTATTTTTAAAACCCTTTAACTTGTATTTCTATACAAAATGTTAATAATAAAACTGCAGAGTTCATCCAAGACTACGAGATTTGGAAGAGTGTAGAAAATAGCTTCTGTTAAAAAAAAACAACAACTCAACACTGGAACTTACTGAAAATTTTCTGCTGCCGTATCTTCTTTCAAATATTCTGAAGTTGTAAATAAGCAGACTGCTGCAGAATGTGTCTTTCAAATCAAGACATATTGTTCTTCCACATACAAGTCTCCAGATCTGGAAGGTTAATGATCATCATGTTAGGCCTCTCTTCTTTCAAGGAAATTCTTTACAGAATTTGTACTCAGAGTGAATGCAATACTGGAGTCAGATAACAGAAATGGAGTACATTTAAGGAGGGAAATACAGAGAGTAGAATGTTATGGAGAGTTCAAGAAGCCTCCTTAAAAAGAAAATATTTTCAAGGCAGATGTCTAACTCATAAAATACAATTGAATACTCAAATACCCTTTTATGTCCCTAGTTTACATTTACAAATAAAAATGGAAATCACAATCCTAGTGAATTCAGAATTATAAGAAAAATTATTTTGGAAGCAATCTCCAGATACAAAGTAGACCAAACATAATTGTTCTAATCAGATCAGCTTCCTTGGACCATGTCAAGTTGAGTCTTGAACACCTCTAAGAATGCAGTTCCCAGAACCATTCTAAGACCTGTGTCAGTTTTTGGCCATCCCGATGGTTCAAAATACTAAAAGAAATTCTTAAAATCTAGCCAGAATTTCCCATGTTCCATCTTGTGTCCACTGCTTCTTGTACTACCTCATGCAACTCCAAGCAGAGTCTGGCTACAGCTTCTCTGTAGCTCCTGAACAGCTACTTGTATATAGCAATAAGGTGTCTGCTCTTTGCCTTCTCTTCTTGAGGCTGGTGAGACCCAATTCTCTCAGTCTTTTATGTCACACACTCCACCTCCTCTGACTGTCTTGGTGGCCCCACACCAGTGCATTTGTATCTTCAAGGGATTGTCCTGCTCTACTCTGTACTGGTGCGGTCTCACCTTAAATACTGTGTGCAGCCATTAGAAAGCATTCAAAAGAGGGCAAAGAATATGGTGAAGGGCCTTGAGGAGAAGCCATATGAGGAGCGATTGAGGGCACTTGGTCTGTTCAGTCTGGAGAAGAGGAGAATGAGGGGAGACCTCACTGCCGCCTGCAACTTCCTTGTGGGGGGAAGAAGAAGGGCAGGCACTGATCTCTTCTCTGTGGTGACCAGTGCCAGGACCCGAGGGAATGGCCTGAGGTTGTGTCAGGGAAGGTTTAGGTTGGATATCAGAAAATGATTCTACACCCAGAGGGTGTTTGGGCACTGGAAGAGGTTCACCAGGGCAGCGGTCACAGCACCAAGCCTGACAGAGTTCAAGAAGTGTTCAGACAATACTACTGGGCACATGGTGTGACTCTTGAGGATGGTCCTGTGCAGGGCCAAGAGTTGAACTCAATGATCCTTGTCGGTCCTTTCCAACTCAGCAAGTCCTGTCATCCTGTGATTCTTGTACAGATAAACCAAGAACTCGGCATCTGTGAGACACGTCTGGAGTGTTGTCAGCTAGAGGAGTAGGGACACTTGCTTCCACCTACTTGGCACACTCTCACTAATACAGTCCAGAAAATGGTTGGCTTTCTTGGCTCCTCTTGTTCACCAAGATCCACAGCTCCTTCTCTGCAGAGCTAATTCCCAAGCACTTGCACCTCCCAGCCTGCACTGTTGCAGTCTGGGATTATTCCATCCCCAAAATAGGACTTTCCAATTTAGTAAATTCCTGTCATCCCAATTCTTGGGCTTGCCAAGGTCTCTCTGAGTAACAGCCCTCCCTTCCAACATATTGACCCTTCTCACCAATTTTGGATCATACAAACTTTAAGCACAAACATGCTCAAAGTGCACTCCATCCCATCATCCAAGTAACTAATGAATACATTAAATAGTACTGGTTCCAGCACTGATCTCCAAGGGGCCTGCCCCTAATTAATATCTGCCAAGTGGATTTTGCACTAATGAAGGTAACTCCACTGAGAGTCCAGCCAATTTCCCACCCATCTTCCTGTCCAGTTATTCAGTACATACCTCACTAATTTAGCTTCAAGGACACAATGGGAGACCGGGTAAAAGGGACTGCTAAAGTCAAGGTATGCAAAATCCACTGACTCCCCCCTGTCCACAGCACCACTTGCTTCATGGAAGAGTGCAACCACTTGGTCAGGCATGCTTTTATAGAATGGTTGAGAGTAGGAAAGGATCTCTGCAGATCATCTAGTCTGCCATTCTCACTCAAAGTCAATTGGAGGACATTAACTGAACATGTCCAGACTGGTTTGGACTGGGAAAACTGTACCTTTGTTTTATCAGTTTTAGAGTTAAAAACCTTTTCCTTTAATTGGAATTTCTTGTATTTCAATTCATGCCCATTGCCTCTTATCCATTCATTGGACCTGGCTCCCCCACATCAGATACTTACACACAATGGAAAGATCTACCCTAAGCCTTCTCTTCTCCAGGCTAAACAAGCTCAGCACCTGACCAGACTGGTGGCCCTCTGTTGGACTCTCTGTAGGATGTCAAGATCTGTCTTTTAAGATATAGCACAAGAGCCCAGTCCAAGGGACAACATTTCAGATGTGGTCTCAGTGATGCTCAGTAGAGATAAAAGATCACTCCACTAGACCTCCTTGTGAGGCTTTTTCTAATGCAGCCTAGGACACTGTTGGGCTTTTTAGTCACAGTGCTGCACTGCTGGTTGACGTTCAACTTTATTCTCCACCAGGATCCTCAGGGCCTTTTCTGTAAAGCTGATTTTCAGCTGGTCAACCTTCAGCTTGTACTCGTGCATGGTGTTACTCCTCTCTAGTGCAGGACTTTGCATTTGCCTTTGCTGAACTTCATGAGGTTCCTATTCATCCTTTTCTCCCCTCTAAATGCCTGCAGAGCTAATATCAACCATAAATCCAAGTTTTATATCACCCACAGGCCTGTTGAGAGCACACTGTGTCTTGCTGTCCAAATTATGAATGAAGATACTAAACAGTATTGGCCCCTAATCCACTTCACTGCCCACTTCTCTCATCTTGCACTTCCTCAGTTTATCAGAGGGTTTAAAGGGAGATAGTGGAAAAAGCTATACTAGGATCTAAATAAACAACACCCACTTATCTTCCATCACCCACCAAGACATTAATCTACCTCATCACTGAAGGCTATCTGGTCATTCAAGAATGACACTTCATAAAACTGTGCTGACCATCCCCAGTCACTTTACTGTTCTTTGTGTACTTGAAAATTACTTCTAGGAGGACTTTTTTCATGACACTCCCAGTGATACTGGGATATGCTAACTGATATGATACAGAAGACGCTGACTGGCCTGAACTTCCCAAATCTCCTTTCCTGCCTTTCCTGAAGATAGGAAAGACATTTGCTTTCTTCCAGTCCTTGCAAACCTTCCTTGACAGCAATGACCTTTCAAAGATAATACAGAGTAACCTAACAATGACATGAGCCAAGTCCTGTAAAACTTGTGGGTGTGTGCCTGTAATCATGAGCCTTCTTCCAGGTATCTGAAGAAAGCTTCATCTACTTCTTCACAATCAGATTGTATGTAGCAAATGCTACCAACGAAGTTGGCTGCACTAGTCTGCCCTCCAGTCCTAACCCATAAAATCTCAATTTCCTCATGTCCCAAGATGAAGCTCTGTGCAGTTCTGCTGTTCTCTCACATAAAGAGCAACTCTCTTTGGTGCCTGGCCTTCCCAATAAGCTTGTAAATGCTTGCTGTGGCACTCTTATCAGGGGACCTAACCTACCATATCTCCATGATCTCTATGAGATTGTAACCCTATAATGGCATATGACCTTTAATTCTCATTTGTTCCTTATGTCACACGCATTGGTGTACAGACACTTCAGAGATGCATCTAGTCATGCTGACTTCCCAGAAAGCACAAGAGAGTCTTCCACATAATGCTGTTCCGTAGGCACTTCCTTATTTATGTGCAGTAGTATTTATGAAGTAGGTCCTTTTCAGTCCTATTTTATTGATTACAAGAACCCATCTGTTCATATCATCCTGTCATCCATTCATATCAACCATTTGCTGGCTAACCCAGTCCACTATCTTCTCAGTTGACTGTGGGTTGTCATCTCCCTCCTGTGTTGATCCTGTCTTAATGTTCTTCTCACCAGGCTGGCCTGTTAGCAAAGATGTCTTTGCCCCATGTGGTGAGGTGGCTCCTATTTCTTCCAAGAAGAAGAAAATTTCTTCTTCTTCAATCTTCAGAAAGAGTCCCATGGGCACAAAACCTAAATCCTTGTTGCCAACACCAATCATGACCCACAGGATCCGTCCAGTTCACCTTGGCTGCTCCCAGTCACCTTTGTGTCCTGCACATCTTGAGAAACTGCTTCTAAAAAGATTTGTTCCACGACCTTCCCAGGGACTGAGGGAAGTCTGAGGGTAAGGCTGAGGGACTGATGTTAACTGCATCTTCCTTTCTGCCCTTCCCAAAGATGAGTGTGATGTTTGCCTTTCTCCAGTCATCGTGTACCTCCACCAATTGCCATGACTTTTCAAAGTTACTAGACAAAGTCTCACTATTACACTGCCATATCCTTATTACAGAAACTTTGCTTGCTGCCCTTCATCTCTCCTGCTAGTTTCCTGCTCAGCTTCAGCTCCCCCTACTAAGTCACAGCCTGATAGGCATTCTCACCTCCCTTACATTTCTCAAGGTCTTCAGGCCTCAACCAATGCTTCTGCCTCTCACTTTCCTGGCATACCGGAGGACTGAACAAGAGGAAAGAAATGGGACCCCACCATTCTAGTTGCCCCATGTCAATATATCCAATGTTAAAACCTAGCCTGAGGTACCATCCCTCCTGAAGTTCAAACTAGCAGGGCTGTGACCCCGCAGCTGAGTATTTCATGACATGCATTAACTGAACAGCCCTTGCCCAGACTATGAAGGCTTCTAGCCTAACTGCTCTTTGCTTCAGCTGGCTTAAAAAATACATAGAACTAATGTAATGAAGATCCTCATTTTATACACAGCATCTTCACTGCTCTTGAGGGTCCTCTGTATGGACACAAAGATATTTTACTTTTGGACAGTACTTTTAGCCTTCCAAATTAAATGTAATCTTCTTCAACTACTCGCTGTTATTTCCTGTTCTCTCTACCAGCTTTAAGAAGTGTCAAAATCCAACATCCAAAATGTCTGTTCAGGCCCTGAAAAAAATCCTTTCCATTAAACTCATCCTTGCAGATGAAATTATTCTAACCAAATTTTCTTTTAAGAGTTCTCACGTGAATATTAGAATCAGACAGGAGTTAAACAATCTGCTCTCCCTGATCTCAGACATAGACAATGACACAGTATATAGCTTACTGTAAAGGCTACAACAATAAATGAAAGAGCAGTCCCATGAAAGAAAAAATCCAAACCCACAAATTCCCCAAAGCACCACAATAAAAGTATCGTATGTTTTACAGATACTTGCAAATGCTTATGTTTAAGACATAGTAAAGATGGTTTCTTTGAATAAAACACATTTACTACTGTTCTTCAGCAGATCAAACAAATGGAAAGAGAGGACTCCTCTAAAGACAAATAGAAAAACAAACAAATAAAAAACAAATCCCAAATTCACACAATTTCCATTTAAAACTTGAATAGTTTCTCAGGCTTTTTTATCCCCCTTCCCAAACACTTGGTTGTAACATTTTTAAAAGGCAGACATCATTTCTGAATTTTTGCTGCACAGCATTAGCAAGACATTCGGAAAATAAGAGTAGTGCTCCTGCAGACTTGTAATCTATGTTATTACAACAAAGCTCTTGTTCTTGACAAGAAAGATTACAGAGAGTGCAATGGCACAGAGTATCACTAGCTAGGCCTAATATCTTTTAAAGCTTATAGGCTACAGCTGGCATTCTCAAAAACAGTAATTTGACTACATACCTTTTCTTGATGCAACTGTAAAATCTGCAGGGTAAGATAAACACAGAGGCTGATCCTTCTCTGATGAGCAATAGTTTGCCACTTCCAAAACTTAAAATAAAACATCCCAAAACAAATCCCCGAAGATCTTACCACTTCTAAGTGTGTTATTTCAACAATTAAAGCTACAGGATTCTTAATTAAGCTTAAAACCTTACAAGACACAATATCCAAAAGATAAAGTATCTTAGCTTGAAATAGGAACGAGTAAGAAATGACTAGTAAGAAATTAACCAATTCAGTCAATTACTGAGAAGCATGACAAACTCTATCACTTGGAATCTTCAAATTAGAAGCAGCAGTTCTATTCAACAGGCAAAATTTAGTTTTCCACAACTAACTACAGCAGAAGTTTCAGAATGAAAGTTATAGCCTCTTTTGTTAAAATAAATCATATATAATCAGAAAGCCTAATCACAATAGTCCCCTTCAGCCTCAAAAATTAAGCATAAAAAGATACTAACATTCATATCAAAAGACTTAGAGGTTAAATCACACTTCACTCACAGTGAGTTTCCAAATGACTGCCTGAATTGAAAAATCACACATATACCAAATCATTTCCCAGACACGACAAAGAAGTGAAAAGCTATGTTGATTCTTTCAGATCAGTTTTTGTCGTGTTTTCCAAAAAGTGGCATACTGGGGTGACATAAAAAAAGGCTAAGAACAAGCTGGTCTACAACAGTGAACAAAAGGAAAGAACCAGATAAGAAACAGATTGGAGCGGGGAGGGAATTGCATAGAAGACCACAGTTTGCAGTCTCTTTTCACACAAAATGAACCAACTCTTACCTGAAAATCCTCTTTTATAGCTTGTAGGTTGTACACAAAGAACTTCTGATAATGTTGGAAGAGCAGAGTCAATAGAATCGAGATGGCACTTAGGACTAGTAACAAACTCTTTGACAAAGGCGCTTTATCTTAAAGACAAAAGACCAAACAAACAAAAAAGCCATTTTAGAGAAAAGTCTCTCACACTCAAAAAGTGACACATTTAAACAGGTGACTGAAAAACATAATAATAGTGACACCACCTCGACTTTTTAGCTCAACAACTTCCCAAGTTCTCAACAACTTGCAAATGGATAGAACACACTAATGAAAGGAAGTCAAAGATATTACTGACAGTTACATGTTAATCAGACATTCTGTTTCCAACATTGTCTCATGAAATTAATTGTTTGGCTATAATTAAACCTAAGTACTCTGCACCCATAGAGGTAATGCCCTCCTAAGGTGCAATCACATTTCAGGAAATAAAATAATCGCCCTTTTTTTTCTATAAAAATATGCACGCACATCTAGTTAAGAGCAAATACTTCTGTTTTCTTTGCATGAGGGATTAAGATTAGCTTTTTCTTAGTGGCTGTGAAGCAGGAACTGCCTGAATAAATGTCCTGAATAAACAGACTTTCTCTCCACCACACCTGGCTCCACCATTCAAGGAAACATAGCTAAGTCAATTTACATGACATTCATCTTCCTTCCATTCGATCATTAAAATCATCAATAAAGAAATTAATAGAATCAGCATGTTTGTGAAATCAGAACTTCTTTCCCTCTAGGAGCGTGACTTTCAGAAAGGACACTAAGAAGAAAGCAAGCAGTGAACAGAGAAATCTGCAATACACATTTACTAAAAACTATCAATTGAAATATCCAGCAGGAGTATACCCAGAAATTCATCCTAAATTGTTGGTGCAATTGATGCAATAAAACAAACTCTGGCCCAACAATTCAAGCCAATACAGAGACTCCAAAATATTCTTTATTCTGACTTTTCTCTTTTTCACACAGGCAACCTGAATCACATTTACTTCCTTTCCAAACACCTCAGTCATAGCACAGAATCCACTAATATTCAGACAACTGTTTTTCCCAGGGTATTATGAAGTCCGCAGCTCTGTTGTCATTCTTTAAAAGTATTAAAAGATTACTTTAAAAGTATTAATGGGGAGTAAAGAGCAGGAGCATAAGAAGAACAAAAGTGCATGAAACAACATAATACATGAAACATTCAGTACCTGTCCAGATTAAACTGTCTACCATGAATGATTCCACTAATACGAGCTGCACACTAGAATAGTGAACTGCCAGAAAAGGAAGATGGTAAAAGGCACCAAAGCAAGATTTTAATTATGGCACAATCCCCTTGCCATTGAAAATACAGTTCTTACTACATAATTTGGGTATGATCCTCATCCAAGTATTAACTGAAGCTATAAAGAACGACTTTGACTGTGTTACAGTTTTAGAATTTGTCAGAATTTTTTCTTTCCCTACCAGCAGTTTGGGAGCTGACACCCTTCCCACCTCAGCTATCAAAACAAAGAGGCTCAGCTAATCACTCAAATTCCAGCCTAATGACTAGGAGAGGTGGGGGTGGGGGAATGGAGTTTTTTTTTCCCTTGTCTTCTTCGGCAGCGGTTTTGGAGAAGGAAGCACCTCGGAGGGGACTCCTGTGTTTTTGGCTTCTTCCCTACCTCCTGCTTCTAGCCCAGTGTGCCCTGTGCTCCAGCGGGACAGACAATCTTCATCGCTTTGGAGTTACTACAGTTTGCCTAAGGCACTGATGGCACCAACGTGGAAGCCCCCGACCCCTGCCACCCCTGCTCACCCGCCGGGCCAGCGCCTTCCGGACGGAGAAAAAGGAGGACACGCTGCTTACGGGAGACGTCTCACTCTGTCCCTTCANAGGTGGGGGTGGGGGAATGGAGTTTTTTTTTCCCTTGTCTTCTTCGGCAGCGGTTTTGGAGAAGGAAGCACCTCGGAGGGGACTCCTGTGTTTTTGGCTTCTTCCCTACCTCCTGCTTCTAGCCCAGTGTGCCCTGTGCTCCAGCGGGACAGACAATCTTCATCGCTTTGGAGTTACTACAGTTTGCCTAAGGCACTGATGGCACCAACGTGGAAGCCCCCGACCCCTGCCACCCCTGCTCACCCGCCGGGCCAGCGCCTTCCGGACGGAGAAAAAGGAGGACACGCTGCTTACGGGAGACGTCTCACTCTGTCCCTTCAGAGACTCATTTCTTTAGAGATTTTGGTTACAGAGTTTTTTTGTTCTGTTATGGTGTTTTGGAGACATATATTTATATCTATAAACATATTTAGTAGTTAAGAACTGTTATCTTTCCTTCTACACATTTTCCAAATTAAAATTTTGTTTTACAACTAAAAGAGGCGTGGTCAATTTGAGAAAGGAATTTTAAAAACAGTTAGCTGCTCTCAGCTCACACCACCTTGAAGTCGGCAGTCTTCTACTGTTCACCATGTGAAGAAAACATCTCTTTCTATGTGTATCATAATGAAAATTGGTACTTAAAACTCTCATTTCAGTCCCCAGTCATATCTTTTGAGTTCATTATTTAAAGATGCACTTTCCGTTCTCCATTTAAGCAATTAAGAAGAACTATCCTTTTAGAGAAAGTAGGCTCTACTTTTATGATTGTGAGAGACACATTAGGGCAGAAAATCTGGCTGACATTTTTTTTAATGCAAGAAAACTGTCAACCTTTCAATTTAAGATCTTTCTCTGGATTTTTTTTTTCTCTTTAAAAATAGGGTCTACAGTCTTTAGATGTCAATTTTTTACATTACTCATTCGTCTGACTCAGTTGGACATTTCAAAACAGGTTGAAGCCACCAGAGTACTGTAGAAAACTGAGGGAAATAAGAAGCTGGAGCTGCCTGAAAGTTACTGTGCAATGTACACACATGTTCACTTGAAACCTCAGGCAATGCTCCTTTAGTTAACTTAACTTAGTTAAATTAGCCAAGCTTCATGGGAAAAGGTCAGATTTTATAATCAGAATACAAATTTTTGATATTTGAAAGTACAGCCTAAAACATTAGAACTGTAGTAGTCACAACAGCAAACATTTTTGCATGAAAGTTTGATAAAACTTGTTATTTTACTATCAAATGCCTCTATGTTATTTCATGAATTTTAAGACATTTTACAAGAACTCATTAATACAATACTTTTCACATAAGGAACACATTACCACAAGAAACATGACAACAATCCTCTAGATACCCCTCCTGTGATTATATATTTCTGTATAGTTTTAATATTTAGATTTTACTGCAATTTTCATAATTTTTACATTACAGCCAATACACACTTGAAATACTTTATCCTATCAAGTTAATTCCGAATTGGAACGCATTCAAAAACAACCGACCTTATCTGTTTTCTCCAAAAGTGTGAACACACATTTTTATTAAGAGCCTCCTTTTAGCTTTCAGCTTAGACACTTTAAACTTTGGTATAGAGGAAAGGTACTTATTATTAGACGTCATCAAGTGAAAAACCACAGAAGTAACTAACCCATGAATGTGACAGTCACCCACAGGGAACATCACACAAGTAACGGAAACTTCTACTCTCAGGCTTCTCATAATGTCATTGTGGCTGACAAGTTTATTCTGGTCTGGTGAACTTGAAAAATATAATAATATAATAATACAACTTCTGAAAGGCTTTTTCCAAGTGTTTCACTGCACAATATAGCAGTCTGCTTTATCCCTCAACAGCATATAGATCCTTACCAAGGACTGCTGTGAGGTCACAGGGAAGGAGCAACTGCTGCGGAATGTCTCAACCAGTAAGACCAAAAATGACTAACAATTCCAGATCGTGCACAATCAGGTATTCTGACATTCGTGTCAAATTTCTTACTTAGAATGCAAAGGTAATTTAGAATTTAGAAAGCAAAACTCTAGCCCAGTGTGTATGCAACCACATGCAAGATGGAAACCTGTACCACCAACCTACCAGGGCACCAGTGTCTGCTGGTAGCACCTATGCAAATGTGCACAAGAAAGATAAAAACACAGTGCTTCAATAACCCATAAGGACAGTAAAATGAAAGAAAAAACTCTGGTTTTGACCCTGAAAGTTAAAATATATCAAACACTGTCTTCAAAGGTCTTGGAATAAATTTGCAATACTAAAGTGGCAATTCTTTCAAACAGCAGGCAGTAATAACATTGGTGCTGCAACACATCTACTGAGCTCACACCTAAGTGCACAGAAAAATTTTTTACCAACAAACAGAACACGCCCACACTATGATGAAGAGCAAGGAACTAGCTTTCACTACAGATCTGTGCAGTGACGTTTCCCCCAAAACTGTTCTCATAATCTCACAGCCAAGTGTCCCAACTTTCATGTTACCACAGGACAATATGAAGCTGACTCCAAACATGGCACAAATAAGAAAACCAACTCTTAAGTCTCCACATTCCAGTCCTACACTCATTACAAAGCCCACAAATCCTCTTTTTCCACAACCTACTACTCTTCTGGCTGCAAGTACCATTTTCAGAGTACAGAGTTAAAGATACATGTGTCCGTCTGTCACAGAGAAGGATTATGGCACAACTGCTCATGTAATTGCAGCTTCAGAAGCCACCACTGTACTAATAAGAGTAAGAAAGTTGTAGTAGCAGCAACAGCTACAGTTTTTGAAAGCGCTTCCTGTTCCCTGCTTGTTCACTATTCACAGGTGAAGAGATACGACAGATGGACATGTCAAAACAGGCAGACAGACCAGGCTACTGTTCCAGAATGGCTTTTGGGGGAACAACTTCACTACCCAGACTGCTATTCCAGGACTGAGACCCAAGTGTTGACCTGGGAGAGGACCTGACTGCCTACACTAGCCCATGAGCAGAGGCTGCAGAATTTCTGCGGGGATCCCTACTGAGCCTATACCACAGCTGCAGCTGAAACATGCTGTGTAACAGCTCTTTTTTCCACTAGCATCTTCCCAAACTGCTATAAGGCAGACACCATTTTCATAGAGACAACTGCTGGGGGCTACTACAATGGCACAAAATGCACACAAACCATTTTTTTTTAATGCTGATACACAAGACCCACTCAGTCAAGTGCATTACCTCATCTGGAAAGATGAGATCCTACAGAATTTCAGGGAATTTGAAAGCGTAGCAAGTATCAATTAACTGGACCATAAGTTGTGCCTTAGGATGCTTTTCTTGAAACCTTTGTGCAAGTGAAACCTTCCTTCTTATGCCCATTTGGAATGAGCACTACCAGTCAGGGCAGCTGGTGGCTTAGTACACACACTCAATTCATGGATTTATCCACAAGAACAGGATGGAGCTGCTGAGACTTTCTATGGAGTAGAAACACTAAACCATAACTGATGCACATCTGAATACACAGTACTTCCCAAATGCACTGACAGAATCTGCACTTTGGGGGGTAGTTTTTCCTGCATTAAGCCATCATTAATCGATTGCATTCCAAGACTTGTTCAAGAACCTGCAGCAGGTTCCCCAACCAACAGTGACATTTCATTGCAAGTGAACACAGTAAGAGTATCACTGCAGGAACAGTTTTTCATCAAACACTTATAAACTTAATGCAGAAGTTAAAGGGTGAATAATTAGTTTAAGGAAGTCAACAAAGAAACCAACAGCAATCATGCTTTAAACCTATTTTTAAAAGGCACAGCTAAGACTTTAATCAAACTGACTACCCATACATTTACTATTTAGAAAACTGCTGGGTTTAGCCTAAGTCACAAAGTATAAAAAAAATTAGGAGATACAAAAAGGAAAAAAACCCACCACCACCACCCCCAACCAAAGAGCATATTACCATACTACTTTTCGTACACACTGTCAGAAATGTCAGGTGTGGCTACACCACAAGACCATATGGACATCCCCACTAGCTTGAAATGAGCTACCTCTGTAGCAGCAGAATAGCCACATTTTTGTGTAATGTAAACGTACTGATGTGGCTATGCTGCTCCTAGGACTCAGGCTAACCAGGCTGCACCGTGGCATGCTGATATACGAGCTAATTCGATTTCCCATACAGTACTGTACTGCATAATATTGTGATGCACAGAAGTCTGATATATTCAATACAAGCTTCATATTTCCTTCAGTCATACACAATGCATCAATTTACATAGCTTTTTTTATTTTTCCAACACCTCTGCACAACAGAGTTCGGTCTTGCCAGTTATGCAAGTAGAGGAGCACAAAGTTCCCTTCTTGCCTTGGGGTTTTTAACAAATTGCTAGTACTGTACTATAAGGTTCACAGAGAGGTAAAAGCCTAAACTGCATTAGCAAAAATGCTTGCACACAAATTCAAAGGACTCTACTCCCTACAACTACAAGAAGTAGCTTGTGTGTAGTGGGTAAAATAGTCAAATATTTTGCAGAGGTAACAACTGGATATGCTTTAAAACATGGACTCCAATTTTACTTTAATAAAGACTAACTCTAACAGCATTTCCCACTATACTCTTGTGCAGTATGTACATAGCATGAACAATATTGGGAAGGGATTACAATGTCTGCAGAAAGGTCTGGTGTTGCTCTAACTGGTTTAAGTTGTTGGTAAGGCCTTCCTGTGTATCATACTTGGCTACAGGGATGCAGTGTGCTGGCAAACTAAGCAGCACTACAGTAAATCAAACAGCCAGCCCAGTGTCACTCTTCACACACTCATGCTAGCCTTTGCAGAACAGCTGAAGTGTTTCAGCAGCACTCTTCATGGGACCAAAGCTGCTGGCAGACTGCAACACAAGAAACCGGTCTGGGTCCGGCACCACAGCGCACCTCTCAAGCCCTTCCTTAGAGCCAGGTGTTGGCACCATGCTTCCTGAACACACACGTTGTTTGACAAGTCAACTGAGTTAGTGTTTTGCTAAGTCATTCGGGTCTGCCTGTGCTGTGTCTCCTACTAGTACCCAGAGTTTTCCTGCCTGACATTCAGGATATCATTACCAACAACAGACCTACTTGTCTGAACTGGCTCACATGCAGCTGGGGTTGGACTGTTTGTTGGAATGGTTTGCTTTTATGTATGTTTCTTATAACATTTTTCAAGGACCTCTGTGCGTATGCATATTATCATATGGAACAGGAGATCTAGGACAAAGGATTTATACAAGGAAACTCTTGAACTAGGATAAGAAATACTAGAAAAATATTTCATGTAAGAACTCACCTTATCTGCAGTGCTCAAAGTCATGACACACCTCCTTAAACAACATATGGACAAGGTCAAGGACTTCAGTGCCCAGGCCCAGCTATTCAAGCATTATTTACTAGAAAGTCTAACTTCAAGAGAAGTTGTCGAACATATGAGGAAGCTGAATCTCTGGTAAAGAACACACAAGTTTTGAATATTCCTTGGATGAAGATAGCATCATCCACCTCACTGAACTATGGATCCAGGACATGCAATTAACTTTTTTGTGTAGACATGTGTAATAGGGTAGCATGTGCTGGCACCCATAGTACAGATGATCCAGGAAGTGAGCTTGAGATAATTAATACAGAAAGAGTTTGTACTTGCTAATAACTATGGAAAATATTGCTTTTTCAACGTAGGGTCTATTCATGGCTAAATCTAGATGTTGTTTTTTAAGACTGTTTTATCAACTGACTAAATAATGCAAGAACAACTTTACCCAGAATAAGGAACAGTAACAATCAGAACAGCTACAGTAGCTCAGTGGACTTCGGAAAACTTTAACTGATCTAAACTTTCTCAGTTAAGTCAGTATAGTATTTCAGAGCTACCTTCTAATACAAAACCAAAATACATTCAGATTAAAAAAATGCAACAGTATTCCTGATCTAGAAATTTGGAAACGCAGCTATGTGGTAATCTACACAGAGTTGGTTGTTCTGCTTTTATTGATGAAATCAAAATATTTGAGTTTTTAATTTACTCACTCAAGATTTTTTTCATGCATGCAGCCAAATTTTCCCAAATAAATGTTATAAACAAACTGTGCTAAAAGGAAGCTACAGTGTCTCCTTCCCATGTTTCCTAGAAGTAGTACATCAGTACACTGCTGAGTGGCATTGGACTACCAAAGTTCAGTCATCTCTTCTACCACATTCTGTCATATTGAATGTATGAAATATTAACAATAACATCACTTTTTTTATTTGATTATAAGCTATCTTCTCTTGAGCTTATACATGTCTGGGTAAAAGAACAGACTACAGAGTCGATCAAAGTTTCATAAATTTCTACAGCAAGAGGAACGAAAAAGGTCCAAACTTGATTATCTACTTAAATTATTCTTCACTAAGAGATTCAAAGACCAGTTAAAAATGTATTTTTAGCAAACAGCTTGAAAATATCCTAATCATGTCAGTCTCTCTATAGTTAAAAGGAAGTTTTGTTTACATCAAAACATTAAGAAATGAGAGAGGCAGCCTAGAAACACTGAGAAAACAGGATACATGAAAGGGAAAAGGGACTAATGAAGTATCAATCAATAGGAGATTAGTTGCGTAGAACATAGATTATGAATTTGATCTAGGTACTGCATCAAAAAAAATACACGGATTCTTGAGTTATTTCCCTCCTTTAAACACAGACTAATAAATTCATCTTTATACTGTTTTCACAATCTCCTGGAATTACATAGTCCACTGTGATTTATTTTGCTTTTTTCAAAAATTAGCAAAAGAAATAAAATCCAAGGAACTCAAAGAACATGGACAATAATATCCTCATTCGAGGGTCTATCAACTTTCATTAGATTAGTACCCAGATGTAACCATCTGCAGCTTCTGACACTTGTTGTTCTTCTATCAGTTTCAGACAAGTATTAAATGTAATTTCAAGAATTAACTAAGCAGAAGAATTTACAAAGAAGCAAAATACTTCAAATTAGTTAAATCACTATGCCTGGGGAGAAGATTCAATATCAACAAGGTGAGTAAGGGAAACTCAGACTGGTGTCTAGACAACTAAAGAGGAGAGTGTCTCTGGCAGTGTTGTTGAAACACTTTGTGTAAGAAGTCCAGTAAGAATCACATTACCAAACTGGAGTAGAGCTCTGCGATCATTTGTTGTTTGTTTTCCAATTGCTAAAGAGAATTCTGCAGAAAGGCGTGAAAATGAGACATAAGGAATACAGTAACCTCTGACATTTTTACCATCACATCTAAGTCTGGAGACAGTAAAGCCCTCAATGTACTAGAAATATAATCAACAAGTGGGCCACTCTCTAAAATTACTTAAGATACACAAAGGTAAAAGAGCTAAGTATTACTAAGTTTTACCAAATTATATCGTGACATGGCTTTAAATAAACACTATAGATGTTAAGAAGTCTGGCAGAGATGGCACAACAGGTTGTAGGAGTCTTCAGTCTGACCTGGCATGATCATCCTTATTGCTATTGAACCAGGTGTCCACCTATTTTACCTAGGGCTGCTGATACAGGTCCCATTATCCGCCAACACTGCCCTTCTGCCAGCAGTTACAGCTCCCGAGACCCAGGGGCAGAACGCACACATACACTTCCCTGACACAACATCAGGCAACGATTCATTAATTACCTAAACCATCAGATTCTGCATATCAGTGGCTGAATCCTACATACCTGCTGCTACTGCACCAGACACTTCAGCTACACTGGCAGAAACAAAACTCTGAGGCACAAGGACACCTTAAACTGCCACAGTAGGTGAACATGTCACTGCCGCCTAAATCCATGCCTCTTCTAGAGATTCTCAGTGCATCTGTATCAGGCAAGTCTCATTGTGAAAAATCACTTTAGATCAACAGGTGGGCTCAGTAAGAATGTATATCAGTTTTTGAGGACAAGAAAAAAAAAAGTACACTAGGCCTGAAGTTATGTCAGGGGAAGTTTAGGTTGGATATTAGAAGACAGCTCTTTGCCCAGAGAGTGGGTAGGCACCGGAACGGGCTCCTCGGGGAAGTGGTCACAGCACCAAGCCCGACAGAGCTCAAGGAGTGTTTGGACAAGGCACATGGTGTGATTCCTGGGGCGTTCCTGTGCAGAGCCATGAGCTGGACTAGATGATCCTCATGGGTCTCTTCCAGTTCAGGACACTTTATAATTCTATGATCTAGTTTTTGCTGAATTACATCTTGTCTAGGTTTTTTTTTCTAGCACAAATATGTTTCTTATGACAAGAATTTTCCACTCATCTTTCTGATGGACCGATCTTGGAAAAACTTTTAAATACTGACTATGACTTTTCACCCATTCAGCCAAACAAGGATACTTATCCCCATACCTTCTTTCTCAGAGAATTATATAGAGACACATGACATCAAAAATGTTCCAATCAGGGGAGTGGGATAAAAAATCAGGAGCTGTGAATCAAGTATAGTGTTACCAGATCCATCTGAAAAATACTCCTCCCTTCTCTGGATGCCTCATACAGAATACAGCTAGAACTAATCTCCTTAAATGCCAGAATTATTCCTCCCTGGTCAGGGGTCCTTTCACACTCAAGATTTGAATTTCACGGAATCACAGAATCAATTAGGTTGGAAAAGACCTCTGAGATCATCAAGTCTAACCAATGAATAAACACCACCATGTCAACCATCATGGCACTAAGTGCCACGTCCAGTCTTTCCTTAAACACCTCGAGAAACAGATAGTGACTCCAACACCACCCCAGGCAGCCCATTACCATGTTTAACTACCCTTTCTGTGAAGAAACTTTGTGATGTCCAGCCTAAACGTTCCCTGGAACAGCTTGAGGCTATATTCTACTGTGCCGTCTCTACCTGCCTAGGAGAAGGGGCCAACTCCCACCTGGTTCCTTTCAGGTAGTTGTACAGAGTGATAAGGTCGCTCCACAGCCTCCTTTTCTCCACTTTAAACACCAGCTCCCTCACAGGACTCGTGCTCCAGCTCCTTCACCATAACTGCTGCCCTTCTCCGGACGTGCTGCAGCACCTCAGTGTCCTTTCTGAACTGAGGGGACCCAGAACTGGACGCAGCACTCAAGCTGTGGCCTCACCAGTGCTGAGTACAGGGGAACAATCACTGCCCTGGTCCTGCTGGCCACACTATTTCTGATACAAGTCAGGATCCCACTGGCCTTCTTGGCCACCTGGGCACGCTGCTGGCTCACGCTCAGTGGCTGTCACCCAGCACCCTCAGATGCTTTTCCCCTGGGCAGATTTCCAGCCACTCTGTCCTGCAGCTCTGCATGGGGTTGTTGTGACTCAAGGACAGGACCCGGCACTTCACCTTACTGAACCTCGTACCTTTGGGCCCGGCCCATCGATCCAGCCTGTCCAGATCCCCCTGCAGAGCCTTCCTACCCTCCAGCAGACCGACACTCCTACCCACTTTTGTATGAAGCACGCAGTCAGTCAGCAAAGTTTAGACTTATTCTTTGTCCCCTCCCGGTCTCGGGACCGCAGTGCCGAAGTGCAGGGCGCGGCCAGGTCGGCTCCTCGCGGCCGCTGCCAGGCGCTGCAGGTGCCTCGCGCTGCAACCAGCTCCGAACCGAGCCCGGCGCCGGGAACTCGGGCAGCGCCGGGACATCACATTATTTACATGTCCTGCTCCACGTGCAAAGACAGCTAAACAGCGCTGCGAACGCATTTGTCCTTATGCCTGCCTCGTCAATAAACCAGTTTTAAAGAATAAGTTCATTTACACATTAAGAAAAGAAGGGGGGTTGCATTTTCCAATACATATGCCGGCAAGTAGGACTACACCGATGTATGCAGACACACACACAAGCACGCACAGACACACATCCCCCCGCGGCTCCTCCCTCCCGCCGCCACGCAGTTCGAAAGTCCAGCCGAGGGGACAGCGAGCCCCGCGGCTGCCCCGGGGCCGGCGCCGCCCGTGCCCCCACCCCTGGCCGCCGCCCTGCCCGGACCCCGGCGGGGCCGCTACTCACAGAACCCGTTGGAGCCGGTGCTGGTGAACATGGCAGCGGCCCGGCGGGCGAAGCCCCCGCGGCCGGGCAGCCCCCGAGGAGCCGCGGCGGGGCCGGGGCCGGGGCCGAGGCCGGGNGGCTGAGGGTGGTACCTGTAATTACCTCTGTGTTCGAAAAAGGGAAGAACTTCTTTACGCTGAGGGAGGCAGAGCACTGGCGCAGGCTGATCAGGCGGGTCGTGGAGTGTTCCTCTCTGCAGCCACTCCAAACCCACCTGGGCCCGTCCCTGTGTCACCTGCCCCAGGTGGCCCTGCCTCGGTGAGGGGGGTTGGACTCGATGATCTCCAGAAGTCCCTTCCAACCCTAACGATTCAGTGAGTCTATGTGATTTAAATTTGAAACTGGTGTGTGCCTTAGGGAAGCCCGACTCCTGAGGCTTTGGAAAACTGTGGCCCTCGAGGCTCATCCTGATTTGGGGACTCCTCCAGGCAAGTAGCAATTTAGGAGCTGTGGGTGAGCTGTCATTGTAGCTAACGGGGACACAGCCTGGAGAGCTCTGCAGGTGATCAGATGAGGGTGTCTGCTTTAGGATCAAATTCATTGCTGGCTGCGCTCCTCCAGCTGTACTGAATTAGTGGATCACCACCAGCTCTAATGGCACATCAGATACCCAGATCTCTGCCGGCATGGGAGACACCCAGTGCAAGGTGAGCCAGATCCCCCATCTCATAGACACGTGGTATAATAAGGCTGATGTTATTCAGGCACCAAATTTTCATGACATTTTCAAGTCCTTGCAGAAATCTGACTTTACTGAAATAAGTCATGTGAGGTGTTTAAAAGGGGACAATGCTCTTCTCTGTGCCAGGAGCAAACACGATGAGGTTTGTGTGTTCGTGTGCTTGGCAGAACTGAGGGCTCAAAGTCACATTTACCTTCCTGCACTACTGGGCTGAGAACAGATGGCACCCTGGAACTGGAAAACGTGACTTCTCAGCTAGGTAACAGTTTTTATGCAGGCAACAAATACTAGGTCATAAATTTGTTATACTGCATACATTTTTTTTTATACCACAAAAACCCTAAAATGTCTTTTAATATTTGCATTCAAATGCAACTATTAAATAGCACTTTTTAAATGTGAAGATCCTGAATCTTTGTAATCAAAATCTCTTAAACACTGCCCAGGGGACGCAAAAAAATACCTTACGCTTGAATCCACGAAGACTTGAGCTAAGTTCAGCATATCAGCAAGTCATTTTAAAATGTCCAGCTTCCAGCACTAATTCCAGATTTCTGTCACTCACTTGTCCTCTCTGTACAGGGCCTGCAGTCAGGCAGGCGGGAATGGGATTCACAGTTCCCTCACAGAGGGGGAGGTACGTCTAAACCAGAGAGAAGGAAGAGACAAAGAGCACACTGGAAATCCTGACGATCCCAGGCTGAGGATATTTTCTCAGAAAAGAATCTGAATTGGATTCACAGCACGAAACCCATCTTATGCTTTGTATCTTTGGCCACAGACAACTGGCTTACTCTTTGCTGGTAAAGCACAGCTGGAAGAAGTGCTTTGCTACAGAAATTTTCCTTCTTTCTTTCAAATGCAAATGGCTCTGGCTGCTGTATGTTACATATGCAAACTCTGTCTTGCCAGTGCGCTGCTGAATGCGCAAAATCATACATTAGTGACAGTCAACCCTCATTTCTGTGGAAAGGGAATGTAAATAAGAAGGTGCACAGCCTGCATAGCTTGTAATAGTTCCAGCATGAAACTTTCTTGGGGAAAAGCTTGGATGCCTCATGAAGCTATAAGGATCTAATGAGGTACTCATGGTTCCATTAGTTAACATTTTGACTTTTTTTACTAACCTCCACTCAAAGTAATTAAGCTTTTTTGTGGATCTGGCTTTAGTACAAGTGAGGATAAAACCTGAAAACTTTTCTAGCGTTGCCTGTATGATAGGCTTAGGATTGTTCTTTTAGTGCTGAAGATAAAGCTTGCTTTTAATTTCTTTCATAGTCACACAGAATTGAGTGACAGAACTTAGAAGTTTACAGTCCTGAGAGCCAAGAACTAGCATTCTTCTTTTTCTATAAGCTCTGTTTTGAAGGTTTCCCTAGATTGATGTCCTACAAGGTAATCATATTAGAGGGATTCTCCTCTGCAACGTCAAGTACTGGAATTGGATTGAAGTCCTAATCACTGAACATAGTAGAGACTTAGGCCTATATTCTGCTGAATGAGGATGCATTTGGGCAAGTATTTAAGGACTGTTTTGAAAGCAGCTCTACGGACTCATTATCATTGACAGACATGACAAAGCTGAATGAGTAGCAATAACTGGCAAGCTTCTCCCAACAACATACCAAAATACTTAGGGTTGTCAATATTGCTGGCATAAAGAGAGATGGTTCTGAATTTATTTGCCGCTATCTTATTAAAGTCTACAAATATTCTACGGAGTCTGTGAAACTTCTAATGATACCTGTTGTTTCAAAAAAAAGATTAACTAAGTCAGTTTTTCTAGAACTAGATCAGGTGAGATCCACTATGTGTTTTTGAGAAAACTGCACATGCCTTGCTAATAATTACAGTTTCACATTCTGATTGAATGGTAGCGCAAATGTAGTTTTTGCACTCAGAAACAGTGCCAAGCAGAGAGGGTTTTTTTATCCCAACACTGTGGCTGTCAACTGATAGTATGTCATAAGAATTATACAAATTATTTGCATTTTTAAGTATACAGTGTTGACTACTTTGGAGTTAAATGAAATCATCAATCCTCATGCTTACCTTGGAACATATCCCAGAATAGGAAGGTTAGTACTTATCTACTAATCTACTCAGAACAAGCTTAGAAGGCTTTGACACTGCTCAAATGTCAGCTTAGATATCTCACACTTGTTTATTACACCGAGTTAGTGGGGTCAATTTGGTATGGTCAAAGTAAAGTTATTTAAATGTCCTACTCAAAAGAAAATCCCAGGAGACTGGAATTTATATTTCTACCTATTTTCTAATGTGATTAGGTTGCTTTCTTCTCTGAACTTGTGATGTTTTTGAAGCAACTCTTAATTATTAATTAATCTCCAACAGTCAGATGCTCTCCTGGTATATAGAATGAAGGGTAAAACAGGATGGAAATGTAACACCTTGCTCAGGAATTTTCTGACTAAACTAAGTGCTGGTTAATGATTCTGCCGGTTAATGGCAAGTGGTCTATGTCTCTGACGTCTGGGGTTTCCGTGACATTCACAGAAACACCTGCAGTTATTACAGTGACCTGAAATTCTAGCAGATACCTGAAGAGAGGTTAATGCTGAACTTAATGATTTCAGTAACTTCTCCCTATGGTTTCTAAGCCTTGTCTTCAGTTACAGATGATGTTAAAGAAGAAAGCTATGCACCATACAAACCCTGCAGAGGAGAGTTCAGCCGCAGTGCAGCTTGCTGATAGCCGCTTGCATGGGAACAGGAGGAAGGGCAGAAGGCAGAGATTCACTGAGCTGAAACTGGACTGATTTGTCCTGTACCTTTTCAAAATTAATAAATTTCTCTCACTCCTTCAGAAGTGAACAAAACTTTATACTGCGGCAAACCTGCTGTCCTCTTAAACTGTAGAGTGTTCTTTTTATTACATAGTTATTTGGGGTTTTTACTATAGCTAGGACATACAGAACATTTTCTAGCTTAGTTCTTTCCATGTGGAGCTGGTAGGCTTACAGTTAGTGTGAGGAGCAATGGAGTGGCTGAAGAAGGAACTTTTAGGTGCTTCTTATGTTCTAAAGAGGCATGCAAAGGAAAGTAATCTAGGGGAAAAAATGGCAAGAGTATTGGGTTTTGTCTATTTTTGCATTTGATTTTGCATCGCACTATTATAAAAAATGTAGAGTGCTCAAAATGTTTGCCATCAGTTATGGTTCTAGCTGTGATATTTTTTGCAAAATTTTAAATGCTATGTTAAACCTGAACTCCATGGCAATGTCTAGTAGTAAGAATATGTAGGCAAATATTGGTCCAATAACTCAAACATGTTTCACACAGCACTGCCTTGTTTTTCAACTGAAACCCCTGGACGGCAGGCCGTCACAGTACAATACCAGTGTAAGGTACAGGCTTATCTGGAGTTGAGTCACATACTGAAAATCTTAACCATCATTTTCTTTTTAATTCTTGGCCATGTGATCCAAAGCATTGACACCACATGCGCCCATAGGGTGGCATCTCTATGTTCAAGGTGCAGCAACATGCACTTGATCAGCAGCTTTGTCTCTTAAGTACTTGTAAAGCACTCCCTTAAAGGTGTCATACTTAAATTCTCTGTCACATTTATTTTCAATAAATTTATTTCAATGAAGGTTGAGATCTTGTGCAAAACAAGAGCACAGAGTAGAAGAACCAGGAACTAGATCCTAATACAAATATATTGGGGAAGCAAGTTTAAGATAGACAGTTTGATTCTGATGGTTTTTAATTGTTGATTTTCATCTGAGTTTTTAATGTTCTGCGTTCGTATTTCATTTCACTTAGGTGAGACCCCATTCTTGTGAGAATTACAAATGCACTGGTTCAGCTGTCTTCAGTTAAGCAGCTGTCACTGCATTTTAGATCGCTCATCTGAAGGCCATTAATTTACTGCAAGGTAAATTATGAAACATAGTAAGCATTAGCAAAACGATGATGTTAAAGCAAAGTGCTCAGAAGACCCAATTAAGGAATCCATTAGGAGGGCAAATAATTATATCTAGCATTGCATAACACAGTGTACTTTGCATATCTGTGTTCTTCGGTGCAGAGAAGAGATCAAGCACCAGTCAACTATTTCAGACTGAATTTATGTCAAAGAGTACCTTTGAGATCTGGAGCATATGCTAAATTACCCAAGATAACTATCAGTGATGGCAAAAAATCTTAAGCCTTTAAGATGCAGAAAACACGTTGCATTGCTCCTCACAAGTATGGCTGTGCTGAAATTGCCTATTCTGAAAATTAGTCTTTAGAAGATATTTATAGGGGTATTCAAAGACTTTTTTTTCTCCCTGATACCTATCCATATTTCTCAGGTATCGTCCTCCTCTTGCTTCACATCCGTATTGTAGTGCTATCTGTTTATCTCCACAAAGTGCAAAGATTATTAAACGCCTGTATTTACACTCAGAGGCAAATCTGTGTTTAAGGGAATACCTGGCAACCCACATCATGATGTTATCAGGCCTGTAGCATAACACTGCTAAGAGATTAGAAAAACCAATAAAGCTTTAAGTAGTTCTTCTCCCCCAATGTCATTATCTTATTTGTATTTGTGTTAAATTTGAGCATGAAGGAATAGTCTTGTCTTTTCTTTCCCTAATTACCCATATCAGAGGAAGTCTGTGTTCATATAATTTTATTGAAATACAGTAATTTCTCAGAAGAACTTGCAAAAAGTTAAAGGATGTTCAGAAATGTACTTGCACAATATTTGCAATAGAACTACGTACAACTTCATAAATAAGCATTCCCAGAGTTTCTCTTTTCCTTCATCAATGTTTGTAATGGCAAAGTTAGGTGCCAAAAGCCTGTAGCATATAAAAGTGGAAAATTTTGCCTAGCTGTGGCCATTAAATTCCCATCAGAAAATGGAACTGCTTTTCATTATCAGAAAGAGGAACTACTGTAAAAACAATGTCTATCAATAAATCTCACTTAATTACAGCTGAGCTCTTAGAAACTCAAAAAATATGGGTTATTACAATTATTGTTGATCCTATGCTATACTTTTTCCGGTGTGGGTCATTATCTGTTTCTGCTACATGGTTATGCTAGGGAGATTTCTAAAACTGAAGGTTGGATCTAGTCTAAGACTGAAATATAAAACTAATTAAATGTAAAAGTTGGCATTGTTACTGTTATTTTAATTCCCTTCTCTGCACATAGGAAATATTTCTTGTTTTTCTTGCTGAATGGAATTTAGTATACTTACATAAATTTTTTAAATACCTAGAGCACTTTATAAATTGGGGTACTACAAAAATCTGTGTTTGTGGGGCCAGTTGTAGCAGAAATCACTGTTTGTAGCAAAGAAATCTTGATGATGCACTGAGCTGCCATTTTAGGCTCTCTCTCACCTCACCCAGGAGGTGGGATGGTGCCACTTTCTGGTCAGCTGGCACAACAGTGAGAGCAGTTCACCACTGAGCTCCCAGGACAAACTTGACTGGGTTGTTAAACCAGAGACACAAGCAGTGACACTTCATGCCACCTTAATTTTCAAAGTAAACCCCAAAATGTCTGGATGGTGATTCTTCCAGGGGATCTCTCCCCATGGCCTTCAGCTTGGGTAGACCAGCCTGGGCTACAAGCCCCCATGCTCTTGTGTGGCATGGTGGCTCCTCTGAAGCAAAAACCAAGGGGAAATGAGACAGCAATCAGGAATTCATTTCAAGGGATGTGTAAAGCAAACCATTAATCTTTTCTATTATTGCACATACATGCTGGAGCTCTTGCCACACAGACTCTGGGGACACAGGCAACCGGCCGCACTGGGCACTGGAGCCCAGCAACATTCTACGTGCTCATCTACTGATATGGCCGTTGTGCTAAAGGTTGTGTCAAGGCCATTTTTGGCCCTTAAGAAATAGTGATGGAATACTACATCAGCTCATACTAAAACTGAAGTTTATTACTTTGTTCCTAGTGTAATCTAACTTAGCAAGCTTTTCAAGTGGGAGGAAAATAAATCAGCAAAGTCAATAAGCTTCTTTGTACATACAAGACGTGCATTCACTGCAGCATTTGCTCCTTAAGTATTTGATCACTGAGTATATATAGTAGTAAGTATATATTTTCAACACAAGCCATGTTATACAGATGACAAAAAGGATTAGTACAAATACTGGTTTACTTCACAAGTACTGGACAGGACAGTGCTGTTGATTAATTTTTTATGTGAATGTATATTGAGAAGAAAGTTTTCTCAGCGATTTTCCTAAGGCTTTGATTCCAGATTCCAGTGCAGTTAGTCCTTCCCCAGCGTCATGATTGAGGTCTCAATAAAAATTTTTTTGAACATATTATCCAGTCAATATGAGTAAGAACTGATATGTTTGTACATACAGGAGAAGCAGCATGTAAGATGAATTCAGCATCAATGATCTTGCTGGTGACATGTGCGTTTGGGGGCAAAAATTAAGAGTTTGTATCCTAGACTGCATCATACAAACCTGAGAAATTTTGCTTTCTTGTAGGTAAACTGTTCCCATCTGAAGGTCATTGTCTAAAAAGATAAGACACCATGTCCAGGAAAAGCACCGATTTGGGACTTAAATATCTGCATTTGATGTGACACCTGAGATGTGTCAGTACATTACGCTGTAAAACAGGAAAGAAAAAAAAATGCTACGAAAAGAGCGCATCAGCCCCAGGTGATTTATGGCCTGATTCAAAGTGCCCTGAATTCATCAGCGAGGAGCGTGTTGTGTTCGCAGCGGGGTTTGGCTCACATGGGTGCACTTTAAACTTCCAAACCGCAGGCAGTACAGCAGCGAGCTGGGGCAGATGGAAAGTGGCCGTCACAGCCGGGATGATTCAGGGAACAGATGGGCTCTGCCGCGCTCCTGCTTTGTTTTGAGAGGGGAGCGGGAGGCCACCTTTGCTCTACATGGATGGCGATGGCACGAACGGAGATATTAAAGCGAGAACAAAAACAGAGAGGAAGGGAGCGGTCCACGGGGAAGGCTGGGTGGAATGTGCGGAATTAGCACAGGGTGGAGCAAGAGACAGGATTAAAAAACGGAGGCGCGTTTGGGGTTATGCAATTTGGCAGGTCTTAACCCCCGACACAGGCGGAGGAGGAGGAATCCATAAAAAGCCCTGAGGAGGAGAAGTGGCAAGGGGAACTAACAGGGAAGGTAACAGCAATAGGATGGAGCCCAAGTGGTCTGTGCACCGTGGCACAATGCCTTAAAAAGAAGAGAAAGAAAAGATGAAAAAGAAAATGAAATAAAGCAAAACACTAAGGGTTGCTGATTTATCTTAAAGAATTCTGATTTCCTGGTTTGTGGTATCCACAGTCTCTTTCTCTGTAAATTCATGCAACAAAAGAGTTTTCTGAGCACTGTCTAGGGGGTCCTGTATCCTGAATACCTCCATGTTCCACGCGAGATACAAAAGAAGTGCAAAAAGTGTCTTTCCTGTGTAAAATGCAAATGTTATGGCACCTTCTGAGTGTGGATGTAGGTAACAGACAGCAAAGCCCTCCAAATAATGTGCAGCTAAATAGCTTTTCTTGGGGAGTACTCATCAGTAAATATTTTAGGTGTATGCACGCACAGACACAGAACCACAATACACACAGTCCGTAATCCGTCAGCTGAACTAAAGAGGTGCTGGGAGGCCAGCTAAAGAGGTCAGTGTACTGTTCCAGAAAAATAAACCCCACTCTTTAAAAAGTCATTTTGTCTGATACTGGTGCTTCTGTCATGCTTAATGAAAACCTGGGCTGATTATCAAGTGACGGTTTCGTAGTAATCAAAAGTAATGACACATACTAAAAAGCCCTATCAGCAGCTTCAGCCTATGAGAATGAACCCATCCCTTAGACAAGTAGAAAACGGGAAATCTAGTTGTGCTGTGTTAGAAAAAATCCTAATGTAATTTAAAACTCAGTTATATAGACTTTGAACTGAAACTTGATGATTCATCAGTGTTTTGGTGGTTATTACAAGCACTCTGAACAAAGTTTCCAAGTTCTTTGCAACTAAAATTTCTAAATTCAGGGAATAAGCAACCTGGCTTCTCCCTTCTCTGAAAGAGGTTCAGGGAAGAAAATCAGTAAGTGGATCACTTCATTCAAATGACATTGTGTAACCAGCTATGGTAAGAATGTAGGGTGAGGCCTGAGAAACACTTTATCAACGTGGAAAATTATAAAAGGTGTGTGTCTTTCATCACTTATTGGATTTCTTCATTCTGTCTTGCTGATATAGTAACAACCAAGATGATCTTCTCAGACATAGCCATAATTAACAAGACATTGGCCTGGATTCAAGATAAGAGTGTTTCAGACCTTTAAGAACAAAACTGAGATCCAAAGAGTTAGTAGATTAGTCACTGCTGAATGAAGAACTTCAGGGATTTAATTAGAGTGTGGAAAAAATCAGGTAGACTTTCACAGCAGGTGAAGATCAAGGTGGAATATTTGCTTTTTCCAGGGTTGCCACCTCTAGCAGGAAACCTGAATTCATAAGAAAAAAAAATAAACACTGTCAAAATCCTGATGCTAATATTGTCTTGGCTAGACTTCAGCAATTATGGTACCTCTGTCAGTACCCTGTCTGGCTTTCCCACAGACCTGAGGAATAAAGGAGATTTGAATATATTTACAAATAGTAATTTATCCAAGCAAAAAAGAGAAAAAAAGGAAGTATGTTTGAAAGGAACTTTATCTATTTGAGGAGATGATTAAACTATAGATGTTGCTGTCTCTTACAAAGCTTTCTTCACCAATAACCCTGCCCCCTTAAATCACAGTGTACAAATGAGTGTCTTGGTTTTTATTCACAGTATGATAACAAAATGTGGTGGTCTGTCTGAGAAACCACTCCTAGGCCTAGGAGTCTTTTTGGACAGATGTATTTCTCTCATAATGAAACTGCCTTCAGACCCAACTGGGATTATTTAATTTCTTCCTTGCTGTGACAGTGCTCATATTTTGACTAATTGTTTCTGCATATTCCCACTGCCAAGCATGAGGCAGCTGGCTGCTAATATGGCTATGTCACAGTTTCTTTGCACAGATACCTGGTCCTTCAATCACCCATGCTGTTGTATGGTAAGAGAGAAGTCTAATTAAGTTCTGTGGGCTCAAAAGAATGAAAATGGAGGTGTGACCTCATATGCTTTATACCACTCAGACATACACAAGTCTATGGGGCTACATGGGATCAACCCAAGAGCACTGCGGGATCTGACAGAAGTTGTGACCAAGATATTTTCCATCCTTTACCAGCAGCCCTGCCTTAGTGGCAAGGTCCCAGTTGACTGGAAGTCAGCAAATTGACACCCTAATTACTAAATGTAACACCCATCTACAAGGAGGGCCCAGAGGGAGGATCCATGGAACTACCAGGTCAGCCTGACCTTGGTGCCGGGGAAGTTCAAAGAACAGATCATCTTGCGTGCCATCATGGGCCATTACAGTAGGTTGTTACAATCTCTCTGGTGATGGCTACCAGCCACACAGCATAGCTGGTAGAAAAAACATGTGGATTAACTATTAGGAAAAATTTCTTCATGGAAAGGATTGTCAAGCAACAGGCTGCCCAGGGAACTGCTTGAGTCATGATCCCTGGAGATATTTAAAAGATGTGTATACAGGGCTCTTAGGAACATAGTTTTGTGGTGGACTTCGCAGTGCTGGGTTAGTGGACTCAAGGATCTTAGAGGTCTTCTTCAACCTGAACCATTCTATGATTCCATGCTGTATGACAGAAGTGCCAGGGGCCAAATACCTCATTCATCCTCTTCCTATGTCAAGTGACCTTTTTTATGGCTTGCTTCTGGGTGGAAACTCTTGTGCAATAGGTATGAGACGTAATTGGAGTATAATAACTATTTAATACCTGTCCTCTGCATGGACTTTCATATTTTACAAGAAAAACTGTCTTGAGGTTTAGCATAACCTAACACAGAATAATTTTTGCACACAAGACACCAGCCACTCAGTGTTATCACTTGCTACACAGCATCTTTTTAGCACTTGTAGTTCAGGCTTTTCCTTCATGCAAATACATTTGGTGGAACTTTCCTTAACATGTCCTCACCAAACAGCAATATTTATTTGTCAATATTTGTATATTGACTTGTCATCAATCCTAACTAGAATACATGCTAGAGCATTGGATGAGCAGTCTCAAATATATGATATATCATCTCACTAGATCACTCCTAAACAGAGAAGAATTTATAAGGGATTTAGAAACAGTAAACTCAAAAGTGACAGAATCAATATCATGATGTCCATTTTAGGAAGGATTTTGAGGTGTTACATTCACCAAGGGTTTGGTATCTCTCAGATTTAAAAAAAAAACAAAAACAAAACACAAAGGGGATCCAGAATGCTCACTGTTTTAAAGGGCCCTTCCTTAGAAGAGAAAGAGTGCATGAAACTCATACAGGAGGATTTTTAAGTCTTTAAGCTCAAATACCAGGAAAAAATGCCTTACATGAAGAGGGAAGCCTGAGAAGATGATATTCTTGGCATTATGGTGACTGGCACATCAGCTCCTAGATAGTGCTGTTGGTATTTACAGGAATTACATAAAGAAGGAAAGTTGAGTTGTATGAAGACAAGTATGCTGGCCAATGCCTTCTTGCAGCCACACATGATAAAAAGAAATTGAGAGGCGTCCAGGGATGTCCCCTCTTATTGCAAGAACACACTGGGAACAAGACAATGATGACAAAAAGGCAGCCCTCCAGTGCAGGTTTACGAGTGGGAATCAAATGTGTCATCTCTAGCTGGGGCTTTGTCCACGTGATTCAAGGGGCTTAAGTACTCACTCACCTACTGCACCGTTACCTTCATCAATACTACCTCCATGAGAAGTATTGCCTTACACAAGAGAGAGACTCTATGGTGCGGTGTTGCTCAGCTCTTCTAGGTCTTACACATGCAGTCTGGAACACCTGTGAATGTAGCACTCAGAAGGGGTTATTTCTGCATCCTGAGTCAACAGCTTAGATGGCTATAGGGGGATTTCTCCTTGACTGTAGACCCCATGATACTCTCAGGCACACGGTGTGACTCTTGGGGATGGTCTTGTGCAGGGCTAGGAGTTGGATTTGATGATCCTTGTGGTCTCTTCCAACCTGGCATACTCTGGGATTCTGGGATTCTGTGACTCGATTATGTGCTGACTCTACTTATTTCCATTTCAATTTTGGCTGTTCCTTGTGTAGATAAGTACTCAAAAATTATGCAAAGGTAAAGGTTTGATTCTCCTTTCATGTTAATGTGCCTTCAGATTCAAATTTTTTTATACACATATGTATAAAAACACATATACTTTGTTCATCACAACTGACAGCCCTGGAGCATAGAATTATTTATCTGGAGTACAGACACTGGTAGCAGCATTTGTTTCAGTACCTGCCCTGCCATTCTACCTTGGTACTGGAGGCACTGCAAGACGGAAAAGTAGCCCAAATGAATTACAGCATCCTGTAATTTTATTATGTAATTTACTTTATTTTGTGATCTTCTTATAACCCCTGAGACTGAATTTCATGTACTTACTGAGAATCCCTGCTTTGATTTTTCCAAAGGAAAAGGTTTGAGGTCTTGACATTGCAAAAAAAGATCTGAAAAATGTGATGCAAGTTTGACACCGAGATCCAGAAAGAAAACACCAAAAATAGTAACAGACACTTTATTATCTCTGGAGATTTACTCATGTGTTTTGGGAAATGCAGTTTGCAGTATTTTGTAGGGTCACCTCTGTCCTTTTCTCACCTGTGCAAATACTGGTACCAAAAAATAAGTGTAAAACATTATTACTCTTATTTTGTAAGAGTGGTAGTGCTCTCTCATACTGACCAGCTATGCAAAGAATACAGCAATGGTCCTGTTGTGTTTTCTGAAACTTCTTGGGCAAGACTGCTGGTGATGTTAAAACACAGCTAACTCGACTCTTCTTTGGGGAGGTCAGAAGGAGTCAGAGGCAGCAGGTAAGAAAATGATTAATTTTAAGAAATTAATTGTGCCTGTATACATTCAAAATAGCTGAAACTGTGCTTGTACTTCATGTTCACTTGTGTAGGTATTCTGGGTGGTATCATCTAGTCATTTTCTTGGGGTGCACAGCTGATATCCCTCTTGCTATTTGCCCCTTTTGAAACAGAGACAAGAATACTTCAGAAACAATGAAGCCATTCCATTTGGATAAAAAGTCAAAAGGATGAGGTATTTTAAAACAAACCTGTCAGCCTCTCTGACTAGAAAGGAGAGCAGAATTGTTCAATGACAAAGAAAATGAAACAATACGACAAATCTAACAAGTTGGCCAACAGTTCCCTCAATGTATAAGCAAGTTTGCCTTCAACACAGCCATTCTCTCTCCACCTGTCAAAATTAATTTCAGAGTTGAAAGTTTCATGTATTTGATGCAGGTCCTTAGATGGCTTAAGTCAATCTAACGCCATCCATTCATTCCCTTGAAAAAAATTGACTTTGTTCCAGTTGAGGATCTGCCTTCTTCCTCCTCCATAAGTGAGCACAGATACAGCTTCCTCTTATCACTTTGTATAAAAAAAGTTTCACTTACAAAATGTGTGAGTTTCTTTTAACTATGTTAAAGTTCATTTTGTTTAAGCATGCAGTTATCTTGCCTGAACACAAACAATATGTGCAGCTGTAATTTTCCTTGTGACTAATTTGCCCTCATAGTTGTGGATGATTAAATGACTTTGCCCCATTTGATTGGCAGAGAAATAAGCACCTTTAAATATATCGTAATTGGGCTTTGGGTTTTGTTTTTTTTTTTTTTTTTTTTTTTTTTTTTTTTTTTTTTTTTTTTTTTTTTTTTTTTTTTTTTTTTTTTTTATGTCTAGCCGTGTTAAGAGCTTAGTGCCCTTTCTTGGAGCTGACTTCATGAACACACAAATTAAATACTTCTCTGAGTTGTTTTGTAAAGCACAGCTAATTAATACAGTGAAATACAACTGAGTTAAGTAGGAGAATCACAGCTCATAAATAAAGATAAGAAAATTATAAGAGGTATGACTGATAGGCATGTAATTACCTGCTTGGGAGGCAGCCTGAGCTGGAAGAACCAGAAGAGATTTGGGAGGCAGGAAATCCTGTGTCATAATCCTCATTCCACCCGTGACTCATGCTGCTGTAGGCAAGTTGGTCTGCCTGTCCTTGCCCAAGCAGTAGTCACTCAATGAGAGTCACATAAGGATTTATTAATAGACTAGGCAAAGCAGTTGAAACATGCCAAGTGTGATTTTGGTACTTGTGAATATGAGACTCAGAATGGTTTGTGTTGGAAAGGACCTTAACGATCACCAAGTTCCAAGCCCCCTGACACAGGCAGCGATACCTTCCACTAGACCAGGTTGCTCAGAGCCCCTTCCAACCTGGCCTTGAACACTTCCAGGGACAGGGCATCCACAGCCCCTTTGGGCAACCTCTTCCANCTTTCAGTTTAAAGCTATCCCCTCCTTGTCCAATCACTACATGCCCTTGAAAAAGTTCCTCTCCAAATTTCTCGTAGATACTGGAAGGCTGCTAGAAGGTCTCCCCAGAGCCTTCTCTTCTTCAGCTGAACAACCCCAACTTTCTCATTCTATGTTCATAGGAGAGGTGCTCCAGCCCTTTTTGTGACCCTCCTCTGGACTCACTCCAACAGATCCCACACCCTTATGCTGGAGATCACAGAGATGGATGCAGCACTCCAGGTGGGGTCTCAGGTGAGTGAAATAGAGCCGGAGAACTTCCTCCCTCAACCTGTTGGTCATGTTTCTTTTGATGCAGCCCAGGATATAATTGGATTTCTGGGCTGCAAGTGCACATTGCTGGGTCACATGCAGTCTCTCATCCACCAGCACCCCCAAGTCCTTTTCCCCAGGCTGCTCCACATTACAGGAGCTGCTCCAAATTTTCTTGCAGCATTCTCCATATCTTGTTCAGAAGTGAAGAAATGGAGACTCATCACTTTTCAGTGCTTACTCCTTGAAAGATAAATAAATCGGATTTTGTTCCTCTAAACTAACAGATCACGAAGCAGATTGCAAGAATGGAGTATTCATGGTAAGGTACATGATCCTGAAGAGAATGTTGCCAAAAAGCTGCCAATAGCTCAGAACCAAGACTTTATGTCTTTCAACCATGAACAAGAAATCAGCATCAATCCTTAAAAAAACAAAACAAAACAAAACAAAACAAAAAACCAAACCAAAACAAAAAAAACCTTAGGTCTTAGTTATTGCCAATTAATAACAAATTAATCCAGAATTTTACTCAAAAGCAATGTTTATAAAAGGATCTCGACTCCTGTTTTGTAACATCTGACTCCTACAATAGATAGAGGAAACAAAATCTGAAGATGGGGAAATCCGAGAGGAAGTAAGCTGGAGGTTGAGTCAACACTAACCTCCCAGTCAATGGGGAGATGTAAAATCCTGAAATGCGCACATCTGCTTCAGTGAGCTTTGCTGATCCCAATCCAGATAAATTTAGATATATGGGGAGAGATTCCAGTCACTTCTGCAGTGTTCCTCAATATTCAGACCCTGATATGCGTGAAGTGTCTTACAAATGCAGCTGGGACAGCTGTGTTTTCCCATGTTACAAATTGTAATATTGACTTGTTTATATTGTCTCATTTAATGACATTTGAAGTTATTTACCCACCTTGAGTCTGAACAAATCACCTTTCTAAACTGTTAGGGTTTAGTACAGGTCTGGTGAGAAGATTCCTGCATGAGCTCCTTCCAGGAGCCAGTGTGCGGTTTTTAGGGCACAGAAAGAGGAGTGAGTCCTTTTCAGGTTCCTCCTAGCACAGTGTGTAAATCCTTTCTCTTTTCAGTGTATTTAACTCAGATTTTTACCTCCACTCAATTACTTTAATTAATTTAGACCGAGTCACCCTGCATACATGCCAGACCATGGCACTGTGGTTTCTCTTGCCTCTTTATATCTATAATATCCATTCACAAAAAAAGTCTTGAATTTCCTGTTGAGGTGGATAACTTCACCTTTACAAGACTGGGAAACAAATAGGTTGACCTCTTTAATAGTTTTCTGTTCTGAGTCATTGCTGAGCAAACAAACACTATCATGAAGAAAAGAAACTAAGAAAATGTCTGAGTGGGACTGAGGAGCTGTGTGTTGGTCTATGAGTGCTGAAAACGTAAGGAAATGTAGAGAATAAGTGGGGATATTTTGACCTTCATCTGGGAGGAGAAACCAGAGAGATGGCAGTAAAAACTCAGGCTAATGAAAGGTATTTTGCCTTTTTGTTACAAAATTTAGGTACTTGGAAAATAATGACTACAACAATACTGCAATTGCAGCAAAATGGAAACCAGCCAGGTCCTAGCTGTTTCTGGCAAGGAGTGAAGCACTTTGTACCTTTGATACTGTTCCATGAAACCAGGAGGATGAATCATGAAAGGCTATTACAGAACATGAAAATATAAGAGTGAATTGAAGCGGTTAAGAAGGCTGTTCTCCTCAGAAGGTGGGTAAAGAGGGTAGAAGGTAGGAGAAGGTTGACTGCGCTCAGGGTGTTTTGAATAGTTGACTCAGATGAGGCAAGGCTATTTGGATCAGGAACATAAGACTGGAAAGCTGGAAGACTTGGGTTAAAGATTAACAAAGCAAGTAGATTTTGTGAAACAAAGGAAGTTACCTAGCCCAGCTGGAACATATAAGAGGAAGGACAATAGCCTTGCACAGATGCCAGACAGATTTCAGAGCTCTCCAACAGAAAAGCCCCAAAGCAGAAAGACAAGCACAGATCAAATTTCAAATGCTTTGAGGGGAAAAAAAATAAAATTAAGGAGTCATACACATTGCAACGAACAACATGAGCCAACACAATATCTGGCATCAGGACGGTGGCGTAAGAGCCCAGGATTACATCACTCTGCAAGAGCTTGCCAGCAGTAGCAGGTTGCTCACAGCAAGCTCCGAGGGATGACAGCAGCCCTGCCAGCTCAGAGGAATGCTTTGTGCTGTACAGCATGCCAGGGGAACGAATGAGAGAGCAAAGCAAGGGAGGAAAAAAGGAAGCATTGTTTGGAGAACAAATGGGATATTTGCACTCAGGTGTGCAAGACAGTGGCCAAAGACCACCGGTACTTGAGAACATCTCCAGCAGTAAAAGGTTGGCAAGGAAAAAAGGTTTGTTCTCACACTGGCTAGCTGACCATCAGTAAGGAGGGTGCACTACCTTAAGGAGCTTTTCTCTTTAGAGGCTGAGGCAGGACTATGGGATAGCTGTAGGCAATCTGAAGTCCCTCTTCATGCAATAAGGACTGCAACACTGAAAGGCTTTAAGCAGGAGACTATTGGCATATCTATTAATTTTTGCTGTTCATTCTCTCTCTAGGTGAATTGGTAGCTGAGCTAGTTGAAGGAAAATGTTCAAAGTCACCTTAGGAAGACTGACCAGAGACTCCTGGAGGGAAGTATTTAACACTAGGTGCTGCAGGTGGCTTTGCAAGCGTCTGCAAACTAGGGGTAGGTGAGAGGTTAGCATCCAGGGTCTGAACCCAAAAATGCTAAAACTACAGGATTACCTCTAGCAAGAGGGGAATACACAAAACTTGCCATGAAAAGGTGCTTTTGTCAAGGTTTGTGAGACTATAGAAACAGTGGCGAGCCCTAGCCCTCAGTGATACTAATCAGCCAGGGCTAGGATTACTTTGGACTTTACAGGGCCTGTGGCATTGCTCTGTGGAAGATGTGGAATTTTCTGTATTTCATAGCAGCTGGCCACTCTTGGAGATCACTGTCAGCAAGTAGCTTTTACACTTAAGTGGATAAACTACACAAGTCATACCTCCAAACTGCATTCAGCTTATCATTGCACATGTGACCCTGGCAGGCACTGCAGTTAGATGCTCTGTGGCAGCACAGAATGGCTCTCCATCCCATGGCACTCAGTTGACCAGAGTTAATCTTCATGCATGGCGTGTGGACAATCCACATATACCACAAGGCAGAGCAAAGGCCTTCACTACACTGTCTTGAGCCTCCAAAATCTTTGTGACACCCTCAAGTGCAAAACTCAGCTCACATGATGTTCATGGTTGTGAAAAATAAGAATGTTTCATCCAGTTCTGGAACTTTCACTGTCCAGTGAAAGCCTTGCCAGGCTTGTTTTTCAGGAAGTGTAGTATCATGAGGGGTGGTGAGAACACAACAGATGCCACTTGGCCCACATCATGTCACCTTTCATTAGTGCTGGACTTCTCTTTCTGGGCCTAAAGGATGTTACTAAAAGAATCGTCATTTCTGTTAGCACCAGCTAGCATGGCCTGCACCCCAAGAATGGAAGCTGTGGAGAGCATTTCAAAGACCTATTGCAGGAAAAGCAAAATAACTCTTGGATTTTTTTTCTGACCACATCTGGATGTGGATGTGATCAGCCCTGGGTTCTGTCCTACTGTTGCCTGAAACAAAACTATTTGTCCCGTGAAGCCCTGTCTAAACTCGTGCTATCACAAGTATGACAGCAAACATTTTAGAACACAGTTATTTTCATTTCTGTGACGTGCCCTTGGACTCTGTCGGATCAACTGCTGACAGAGTCAAGGACCTGACACCAGACTGGAAGTGGCCTTTCTTGCCTTTTTTTTTTTCTTTTCTCTTTTTACTGTTTTAGTCACCTACTACTATCAGACCTTCAAACCAAAGCAGATGTGATTGTCTCAATTGTCACTGGGACGGAAGTAGCATTGTAAATAACAGGATCCATACCACATAGCACTTTAAAAATCCGATTGCAACATGCCAGCATACAAATAGCGACAAATAGGAAACCACTGCAGCCTTTCAAGCATCAATGCAGAGCTTTCACAAGGACTATCACCATTGTCAGCTATTTCATTCATACCTCTGAGTACCATCTTACAAAGAGTGTGCTGCAAAAGCTCCTTCTCAAAGCTGCATGTTCAGCTTTAATGACAAAAGGAAATGGTAGGCAGAAATAAACTAATTGAACAGCCACAGTTATGGCAACCCTAAGAGCAGCTGAATCAATGAGAAGTTAAAAAGCATATTAAGGGTAATGAAGACTTTCAAAAGGAGAATGTCACTGAGAAGGGCAAGGTTAGAAAATCATCATTAAAGCTAGATTTAAGGGTATGAGCAAAGACTTGGTCAGCCTGAAAGAAATTACCTTCACAGAATTAAGCATATACTTAATTCAAGTTATAAACCACCTTATACTCACAGAGTTTTCCAGTACAAGTAGTAATTTTTCTTATCACAGCAGATTTTCCCTGAAATTTTGTGCCAGTATCCACTGTGTGTGAACCAACCTGTATACGCAAAACAGTTCTTTTAATAAAATCATAGGACTTTTGATACCTAGAGCAATTAAATAGAACATACATTTTGCCTATCTTTATATATTTTTAGGTGACTGATGCCTAGAGTACATCATCTGAAGGTGAGATAGTGCTTGAATGGCTAATTTATTACATATTTGCAGATATACTGTTGAGTCAAGTCTGATTCTGCTAGCAATTCTAATACCCCAATTTTGCATTTTTTAGAATTCTTACTGTATTTTCCAACAAATATTTTCATTTCAAGGGGGTTTTTCAGGAAGCACAATTCTTCTTATGGTTAGTAAAACTGGCAACACTCTTAAGACAGACTTTAATAGTAGTCAGATCACTGATTTTACTAGACTTCTTTGAATATTATATGATCTTTTGTTTATTTATGCAATAACTTACAGGAGTTTATTTTTACATGTTATTTAAGTTTTTTATGTATTTATTAGAACCAGAACGTGTTATGAATAGAAATAAGTAATTTTTCCATTGAAAGCCTATTGACTGTTTTATGAAGTCCTGTTTCATTTTACCAGTCAAATAATTGGAGTATGTGTAAAATACTTAAGGGTCCAATGTTACTAAACAGTACAAAATATCCACTGAATTCTATTTATGCCAATACTCTCATGAGTAATTTTCCTTCCTTTTTTTCTTCCTCCTTTTTAAAAGTGAATGAAAACCAAACCTGATCTAAGGACTCTCAAACGCTACACAGTGAGGGTGTTTTGTTCATGTGTATTTCTGAGTATAAAACAGAAGAAAGTTTATTCCATTCTGTGTCTCCAAGTGAAAAGTACAGCAAAGTATATTTTGAACTACCAAAGGAAATTACTATTCATGAAGAGTTCGGATTACAATCCTGTGTTTGTCTTGTAAGGAACACAGGTTCCGTGCACTGTCCTGACCCAAGTGACATGACTGTATTGCCTAGAGGAGCTATCCAGTGAATTTAAAATTCATGTTGATTGAAGGTGCAAGCATATTCTATCAGTATCCCTGTCAAAGTTCCAATTTCACACTTTTGTCCTCCTCAGGCTACAGCTTGAGAGGGAATCTCACACAGGACAGTTGCAGGCAGGAATGCTAGGTATCTAAGGATGTATGTCCGTATCTATACCGGTTGCATTGTACTTTCTTTAGCACTGATGGTCAGAAAGAGACACCTCCAGAGAGAAATTCATCTCACTCTAAGGTAAATTGCTGAAGCAAACCAAATGAACTGCTCTCTGGAGATTCTTGTTGCTGTCCTTTATTTATATAGTGTGTTTTAGGCAATGGTTTAGGTGGCAGATATACCCCAACTTCAATGTGTACATTGTTTTTAAAACAGATCTGATCCATTTAAGCTGTTTAGGCCTTCACCACATGGAGGTCACATGGTGGGATCCCAAGGTTACTGGAAATTTGCAGCTTCCTCAAGATGGCAGAGGTGCCTCTGCAGGACACAGTGTAAACACAAAGAAGCTTCCAGCGTACACCTCCCAGCTATTGCCGCTGCCAAAGTGGTCTCTGACTCTGCTGCTATTGCAGGGTACTCTGATGGGGCATGACGAGGCCATTCTGACAACTCTTTGCCACATGAAAAATAGTCTTATAATAATAAAAATCACAGGTGTAACATGCTTTGTTACCCATGTGTGTGAAGACAACTCATCCAGGCTGTGGTAGAAGCCAGTATCTGAAGTTTAGATTTTGCGGCATCCAGCCACCACAGTAGCTCTTCCTTAGCCTTTTTCACCAATAAACCAAATCTGGCCCAGCCCAGTGCCACCTCCATGGGGTGCTGCAGACCTAACCACCTTTTCCATAGTAGAGCTTACACCGCCGTTGCCACACCTGGAGCTGAAAAAAGGTATGGCTTGAGAGAAGCTCTGACTATGGGAAGGCTACAGGGGCTAGAGATCAGGCTGGAAATGACATGCGGTGGTGGCAGCTGGGGGCCATGTATTGCCGGGGGGGGGAATGACACTACAGGGCAGCCCTGGAGTGGTGCTCACACCCACGCTCAGGGAGCTGACCATTAGGTTTCATTAGCTCCTCTGGCTGCTGGAACAAAATATCCTTTTGTCTGAAAAGGCACAGTCTCAGATTTCTGGGACACCCACTTGCTCTGCTCTTTAAATCAGAGTTATTTACTCTTTTCAGTCTAAACCAATATAGACTTGTGGGCAAGGGAATAGTTAATTTTTGAAGGAGAGGTGACACAGGGCAGTACTACTATATCATTTGCCTTGATTCACTACAGCTTTATAATACCCATTGTGACACACTTTAGAAATGGATTAAATTCAGATTTCAAGTTCATTTCAACAGCCAGTAAAATGTTTGGCTTGCAAAACCTGCCTTTCAGTAGGCCGAGTGTGTTTCCGTGCTAGCAGCTTCCAGGAAACTCTTAGGTTACAATTACAAGAAGTCAAAACTGTAGCAGCAGAATTGTTAACTGGAAGTCAGAATTTCCTTTACACCATTCCTTGTATCCTTAGTCCTAAACTAGCTTGACTACTTTGCTGCTTTTCCTTTTCTGTTATATTGTTTCAGCACATTAGTGACTTTTCCTTTTCTCCCCCTGCCCCCCCCCATCCCCTTTTCTGATCCTAACCTCTAATTATTTGTTCTTTGGTCTACCTTTCGTTTGGATTATCTACTTAGAGCAGCATTTTCCAACAATCCTTCCAGGTTATGGCACTTTCTCCTTTCAATTTATTATGAATATGTCCAATTCTTAAAACAGGTAAAAGACATATTTTGTATTCCTTTCCAGGCTTCCTAATTACATAGTCAGTAATCCAAATCAGAATGTACACAGGAAAGCCAGTGGTAAGAACAATAAAAACAGCGTTTGTTCTAAGGAACAAGCTGAAGTATGTTTCACAAACTAAAGGAAGAAAAGAAGATAATGGATGGATTCAGTAGAAAGACCCAGGGACTTTTCTTAAAACAGTAATTTAGACAATGAGAAAATATGAGTGACAATAACTAGAGCATAGTAGAAAACCTAAAGAAAGTGAGGCATGATTTAATAAGTCTCAGCAAATGAGGAATCTAGGGATGATACTGCAAGACAGATGGTATCCCTAACAGATTTATGCTCTGCAAACTTACATGACCCCTTTTCTTTAAATTACAACACAAGGAGATGACCCTGAGAAAGTGAGAAAGTGAGAAAGGACAGGGCTGGAATGCTGACTGAGTGAGCCACAGGGACAGAGGACAGTTTGTTTGATCTTATCTGTCTGTTATTTGAACATAGATCTGAAAGATGATAAGAACTGAAGACACTGCACAACATACAAGGGATTTTTTTGCAAAATAAATGCAAAGGTTGTTGAAAGCAGGAACATTTGTATTTAGTGGGATTTTATCACTGTTATAGGATTGAGCAACCATGCTGAGAAATCGAAACAAAATTTGTGTTAGAAGATATGACACATACAAGGCTTTATGTTTGCTTAATTCCTATATATGTAAAATATAAAAATAATTTATTTGTTCCTATGATTATTTTCATCACAAATGTGAGTTTTACAGATAATTTTGCACTGCTGCAGCCTCTGGAATGTGCCAGTAAATCTGTGGCCCTGTGCCTCCTTACAGCTGCTTTTGTATTTGGAGTATAAGACATGTTAACTTCTGAAGGATTTATCAGTTTAGAGGACAGCTGTGAAGTGTTTAGGAGAGAATCTAAGGACAGCATGGCTCCAAAATAAATCTGGGTTTGGCTACTCTGTCTTCTAACACATGAGACTTTTCTACAAAGGAAAGTCTTCCAACGCAGGAGACAGAGCCTTCCAGGGATCTCCTGCAATTACATCCCCACTCTACACCACTTCGAAGGCTTTGAAAGCTCCTTTCTGTGAATTTTTCTTGTCCAACAGAAGAAAAAGAAGACAATATCTTGGTGGATGAATGGATGGAATATCTATTATTAAAAAGCAGCCAAAACATTCCAGCAGAAGCACAATTTTCCATGAGAGAAAAAAACCCAAAACGTGTTACATCACTTAATAAGCTTCTGGAAGCCTCTTAGACTTTATTGTTGCTACAGATACTACTACACGTACCAAGGCAGCTGTAGCTTTCAGACAGACAATAACTCAATCATTTTGTTGACAACATATTTTGATCATACATAAAATTAAAATTAATATAAGGTCTGTGTGGTGGTTTTTGGAGGAGAGAGGAGCAACACCTAAGTGATATAAAACTTCTGTAGCAAGTAAGATCAGTTCTGAATGTAAATTTCTTTTCTGTTTGTTTGTTTGCCGGGTTTTTTTTGAAACAATATAAATATACACAAAACAGTACATCAGGAAAACCTAGGAAATCAAACCAAAAATGACCTTTTTCCTTTGTCCTTGCAAAGGAAGGCTGACAAATGCTCATGAGAATCCATTCATCATGTTTCATAGGAAAATAGGAGGCAGTGGGCATCTGGAGCCGGTCTGTATTGATTCACTCACACTGATCTTCCTCCAAGACCATTGTGCTTTAACAGCTAAATAAATTCCAACTGCCCTTCTAAGAAATCCAACTTTTGTTCTAATTTTGTTCACACTGATCACTGGTCACATTTGAAAGGTTTCAAATAATAATTTGAATGATTATCTTGATTAGGAGATGTTCTTTTAGGTAGTATTGCACCAGGTTATAAATTCCATAGCCTATCGTATTGCCCAGGATTGATTTTAAAGTATTTATCTTTGTTTCCTGAAAAGATGCCTGACTTTTGCCCTTTCATTTTGTACTATTCATGGTAATTTCAGCATTCCACTTTACAATTTTCTTATTTACACCACATCCACAAATTCATTCTTGCAGCTGTTCCTCATGTGATTATTTCTAGTAGTGTCATTGTGGTTCCCCATGTGAATAAGGCTTATTGTTGTGGTATACCATCACAGGCTACAAATATGCAAAAATTATAAAGGGACAGGAAACTTTCAAACCCTTTAAATATTTTTTTTTGCTTTTGGATATGCATTGGTTTTTTTGCTTGTGCTTGGCTTTTTTGTTTGGTTTCATTTTGTTTTGAGATTGTCCTGTAGCTATTTAGAAGTAGCTTTAAAAAGTTTAAAAACTGCTTTCACTGATTTACTTTAAGTCAACCACAGGTTAGCAAGCAGTTTCAATATCTGCCAAACCAAACCTTTAGCCAGTAGAAATTAGCAATTGTGCAGTTATTTTTAATAGATGCATATAGTAAAAAATATTAATATCTATACAATAAAATACTATTGAATAATTTTATTTTATGACAGTATATTACATTTAATTGTGACAGTATAACTGCTGTGATTACTATAAATGACAGCCAGATGAACTGGCAAGGAAGGAAGCATAGAAATCAAAGCCTAGTATTTTAAAGTATATATACAGACCAAAGAAACAAGCTCCTAAATACACCACTGTAATGAACACTGGGCAAGCGTGCACCACACACACACACACAAAAGGAAAATCAAAGAAATCTGTTTTCCTCTCCTTGTGAACAGCATATGGTGAAAACTGTTCCCTGGTGCCAACAAGGATCTCTGCTGCATCAGTTACTCAGCCATGGAGGTACGAACTATGAGTTTCAGGACCCAAATACAGTGTAAACAATCACTGCTTGATTGCTTTGCTGAATACAGTCCATGTGCTATTATTTATTTCTCAGCTTGTGTCTTGGCACTGTATCTAAACTGACCTTGAAACAAAGAACACTTATCCAAATTCTTTGTGTATGAAGATGTTACCTACTCAGAATGAAAAAAATGTGAGCTATGTCCAGTTAAGGGTATGAGCAGCCAAGTCAATAATGGAGGATTTGTGGTCATGCAGACTACTTTGAATTACAGTGTCTGCAGGAGACTTTGTCAGTACTTTTAAGTTTTAAGGGGTTATCAGCCATGCTGATATCAGCTATGCTGCTCTTAATTTAAAGTGGATGGGGAGTCACAAATATTAACACTGCAAGAAATGTATTACTGATTTGAGTGGTAAGGGATGTAGTTTCATAATAATAAGTATTGCACACGAAAACTGATGAAGTACCAGAATTATTCTGCAGTTTTAATGGAAATATCTTTGAACAACATCAAGAAAGACTGATTACAGATAAGAAATCCCAGAATCAGCATATGGTCTGGCTTAGCTGGAAATCTCCATCCCTACTGAGCAGAGAAATCCTCTTCTAAAGACTACAACAATCCTTATGCTGATGATAAAAGAAAGATGTGTCCCATGGTATGCAGCTGCTGGTGGTCATGGCATGAGTACACAGCAAGCCGTTCAGTGAAAGCTGTGAAGGTAAATAAACATTTTAAATTGTGAAAGTTAAACTCTAAATAATTAAAAATCTGAGTTTATTGATACAAAACCTTATACATCTATTTTATTTTTGTTAAATGTAGCCTTTATTACTCTGGTCCAACACTAACTATCTAAACTGAGATTGGACAAATGAAAATAATCTAAAACAAAATCAGAGTAGCCACTCAGAAGTTCTGCGTTAATTTCCTATCAGATTTAAAACCACACAGTTGTCATACTCCATTGAAAATATAAGAAAATTATGTGGAATTCTGTTTTTACTACATGACTAACTCCCCCAAAAATGTTAAAAATACTCATGGACAAATTCTAACAACTAATGCTGAAGAAGGAATATTATCCCAGAAGCTTGAATTAAACTGATTAATTGACTGATAAACTGAAAAAGTGTCATCATTGTCTCATGAGTCAATGGAAAAGATGGGAAGTGGATTACTCTGTATCCTCATGAACTTGCACAGGAATTGATTTATGTAGAACTACAGTTACCCTAGTTGGAGTTTAGACAGGGAGGTAACATGGGAGGTAACATCACCTCTGCTTTTAAGAAAAAAGAAGCTACATTTATGCCATGCATCAGTGCAGAGAAAGATTTAATTGCTTACATTAATTCTGTAATACCTCTGCTGAATATGAGAAATATAATTGGAAAAATGAGCTTTTAAAATTGCACGTGAAAGGGTAGAAAGATCACAGAGTATTACTTGGTCCTTCCTAAAGTTTCTATTGGCAGGGTTACAATAACTAAGCCTAAACCACAGTTACACTGAAACTAATTACATCATTCTGCAAAGCAGGTAATGGAGGTAGTTTTATGAACAATTAACATTCTGGAAGTTACTGAGAAATTTCCACTAAATGCTCCTTCCCTTCGCGAGGTGGTATACCCAGATTTCCAGGTAAGGAATAAACCAGAGTATTTTTTGTATTTTCATTTAGGAGCCGCAGAAACACATGTACATGAATGTGCTCTTTTTTACAATTATAATCAAAGGAAACAACATCAAAGTAATTTATGGTGTTATCTGCTCAGTGGAACTACATAATTATTCTATCTTGCACTAAGTAGCCTTTTTCAGGTGTTTGAATTTAAGATAAACTTTGTAGATCTGGGGACACATTTGATAAAAATTGTGTTATCTTAAAAAGGTGCATTCTGGAGTTAGAGGAGTTAAAATGAACCTACTCCAGCATATCATTGAATGGATTAGTATGTTTAAAGATGCTAAGAAAGCTATTCGTCAGCAGTATTGTTTTACTTTATCGGGACGCATGGAGACACACCATCCGTAACGGTGCTGCTTCCTTTGAGAACGCACGCAGAATCAGTCTGGAGGAGAAAAGACAACGCAGAAAGAACCGTGCCTCACCAACACCGCCTATGGAGACTTTCTGCGGTGCCTTTTGCAACTGGACTTGCCTATCTCGCATCGGCCTCTTTAGCCACCAGCACACTTGCAGCAAGTGTGGGTAGAGCCCTTCCCAAACCTTCGTTCATGAAGCCTAGCCATGATGATGATGTTTTACTGTAACTTTTGCAAGTATACAGAATTAGTAACTCATTTTAAATTACTGATAAAATCCTTTTATGCTTTTTATGCTTTTGCCTTTTAGACCACCAAAAAAAAAAAAAAGAAAAAAAAATTTTCTCTGGATTTTGAGATCCACTTTTCTCTGGACTTTAAGATCCACTTCTAAGTTGTTTATTATTTGTAAAACCTCCAGTCTGACTGCATATCTAATGTTTAGTGAGTACTCCATTGCTTCCTCTGTTCTTTTAGCACTTACTGTGGCCATATCATTGAATCACAGAATATGCTGAATTGGAAGGGATCCATCAGGATCATCAAGTCCAACTTCTGGCCCTGCACAGGACACCCCAAGAGTCACACCATGCACCTGAGAGGGTTGTCCAAATGCTTCTTGAACTCTGTCAGGCTTGGTGCTGTGACCACTTCCCTGGGGAGCCTGTTCCAGTACCCAACTACCCTCTGAATGAAAAACCTTTCCTGATATCCAGCCTAAACCTCCCCATTCAGCATCATGCCATTTCCTTGAGTACTGTCACTGGCCACAAGAGGGAAGAGATTGGTACTTTTGATGGACATTATCTCATCAGTTCTTTTCCTAACTGCAAGGACTTGCATGCAGAAATGTTATGATGATCATCTAGCTTGACCTCCATAACAACATAAGCTAAGAAATTTTATAATGTCAACTCTGCTTTGAGTCCATAACTTGAAGGATGACTTAGAACCCAGGATTTAGAAAAGCTATTGAATCTTAATTTAGAAACTGGGAAATAGAGTTTACTGGGTCCTCAGGGGTATTATACCAAATAACTCCTCTTGAGGCTAAAAGGAACTTGTGCTTATTCTAAATTAGTATAATTTCACCTGCCATTTATTGGTTCTCACTGTCATCTTACCTGACAGATTAAAGAAACTTTTAGTATTTGAAATTCTCTTGCAAATCCTAACGCATTATGATCAAGGTTTTATATAAGCTAAACAGATGCTTCTTCATTCTCTCGATTTTTTCAGACTTGGAACGGCTTTTCCATTTTGTCAATTATTTGTGTTAAAATGAAATACCACTATCTCAGTACAAGTTCAATGAATGCCATATATACATATATATTGATACTTTATAAATACACATATATTTATACTTCTTAATATTCCTTTACTTTTAAATGAAATGTTTGTACCATAAGCATGAATCTTTTTGAGTTGTTCATAATGACACTATAACACCTCTCTAATTTGACTTTAAAATATTCTTTATACTTAGATGCCTTTCCTCCCTATAAATATTTATGGCTGCATCTATGTTATTAGTGATTATTTCGTGTTTTCTTTACCAAAGTTAATAAATATTGTTAATAGGATTGGGATAAAACCAAGCCCTTGATGAACTTTGCTAAAGAGGTTTCCAATCGATGATTTTCAAGATGCAATTACTTTTCAAATCTGCATGGTAAATTTTGTTTTGTTCAGATAAAAACATGTTGCAAGCTGTAAATAAAAATATTTTTAATAGAATATTGGCACTAAATAGAATATAGCATAATGTCTTCATGGAAGCTCATAACTATATACTGATCCTTGAATGGTTTAAAATCCCATAACATTTTGCAACATGACTTACTTTGTCTTGAAAATTTAAATGTTCTAAACTTTGCCAGTTGCTACTTAGTGTCCTTACTAAGTGCTGATTGAATAAAACACTTGCAATTTTCTTTTTAAAAATAAATGCTTTTATACATCAGTATTTTTACTGAAAGTTGTGTATGCCAAAGTAGCAGGGAAACCAAGCCACTATCTAGTTTCTCTTCTTTCTTGAGCATGATGTTTTTAAAAAATGTATTCCCCTTGTCCTGTAGGCAATGAACCAAGACTTTTCATTCATATATTTAGCTACTATTAGTAATTCTCATTGTTTCACAACTGTAATTTACCATTCATGCTTATCAGTTTCTGTATTTTTTTGTTTTATACACAAAATTGTCACTTTGTTTTTCTTTCTTTAACTCCATGTGTTTAGCTGAAAAGAAGCTTTGATGATTATTGTACCGTTATCTTTCGGGTATCCTGAATAGTCTTCTTAAATAAACTACTATTTACCTAGTTGATGTATTTTCCCTACATATCCCTATCTATACAGGTGTCACTCAGAGATTTTTTCAGACTTGGAACGGATATCATCTCCCAGAAAAGTGCACAATATATATGGGGAATACTTATAGATAGCAAATATGGTTAAATTATTTCATTTTATATTCAAGCAACCATAACAAGAGTAGATTAGACTATTTTTATTTTGGTCAGAATTGTCAGAATTCAAAGGACCCGAGAGCTCTGAAAATAACATACGATTTTATTTTAGAAAATATTCATGTATTATTTATATAAAATCTAGGGCATGCTTACTTGTGGAGGTTTGAGATCTAGACATATCCTACAAACTGAGACACAACAATTAAAAAGATGATCCTAAGACAGCTCATTCTAGCTAAATACCTACATAGCTGCTCATCCAGTTCTGTATTCAGGTAATGCCTCACTAGTATTCAATTTTCTGATTGATTAGCCTAAACATTGACTCATAAACACACCAGGTCTCGGATTTGTGAAATCAGGAACTCTAGTGATCTCTAATGAGCCTCATAAGTCACCCTCTCTGCACATTCTGTCTTTCTTAAAGAAGGTATAAACTAATATGAACACTCAAATTGTGAAAGACATCCTACTAAAAAACCGTAGCTTGCGTATTTGAATATATGAGTCTTTGACGCAGGTCTGCAAAGTATTCACAGAAGAGATCCTTTGCCAACAAAAACTCCGTGTAAGCTACTAATTTGTGTGTTCGAACATTTTTTATCCTCTTTCTGAAGGAATTACCTCAATTATTTGGAATCTTATTAGTTACAGATGTATCTGTGAAGCATCCAAAAAAGTAGGCCTTTATCCAGCAGGCATTTCTTGAGTATTTATCCTCAGGCATGAGCACTTGTGCTATTTTTTCCCACTTGAAAGGCCCCCCTACCCTTTGTCCACAGCACTGAGTCACTCCCCCTATCACTGGTAAGGTGTATGTCCAGTGTAGAGAAGTTGTGAGTTTATATAAAAAGATGCTTAAGAAGATAAAGGTGTGCAAGCCCTAATGCTCTCAAATGCTCCAAGCATTTAAACATGTCTAATACCTGCACACCTTCCAGCACTGCTGCTAGCCAGGTTCTCAGCGGGAATTCACGGTAATTAAGCAAGCTAGAGGCATCCACACTTTTACAGAATCACAGAACCCAAGTGTTAGGGTTGGAAAGGACCTCTGGATATCATCTAGTCCAACTCCTAGGGTTGGACCAACCCCAGGGTACCTAGAGTAGGCAACACAGCGATGCATCCAAGTGAGTTTGAAATGTGTCCAGAGAGGGAGAATCCACACCCTCCCTGGGCAGCTTGTTCAGTGCCCTGCCACCCTCAGTGAAAAGTTCCTCATCTTGAGGTGGAGCTTCTTGTGTTTTGGTTTATGGCCACTGTTCTTTGTCCTGTTGCTGGGCTGAGAGTCTGGCACCTGCCTTTCAGATATTTATAAGCATTGATGAGATGCCCTCTTAGTGTTCTCTTTTCCAGACTAAACAGGCTCAACTTCCTGCAGTTCACCTACTAAGAGAGAAGATCCACAGCCCTTATCACCTTTGTGGCCCTTACTTGACTGAGGACACACATGCAACTTTGCCTACAAATAGAAACTATTCACAAGGACAAAAAAGTACAATGGAAAACCTCAAATTTGGATATATGAGCTGCACATACACTCGTTCCACACTGTGGGTGCTGCAGCTCCAGCACCCATTTCCCAAGTTTTTGGACTCTCTCTCTTATACAGCCCCTTACATATACGTGTGCGGGTATGCCTGCAGGTACAGAATCACAGAACCACGGAGCGGGTGAGGTTGAAAGGCACCACGGTGGATTCATCTGGTCCAAGCTCCGTGCTCCAGCAGGGTCATCCCAGAGCACACGGCACACGATTGTCCAGATGGTTCTTGAGTATCTCCAATGAGGGAGACTCCACAGCCTCTCCGGGCAATCTGTTCCAGTGCTTGGTCACCTGCACAGTAAAGAAATTCTACCTCATATTCGGGTGGAACTTGCTGGGCATCAAATTCTGCCCGCTGCCTCTTGTCCCGTTTCTCAGCACCACCGAGCAGAGCCCGGATCCATCCTCTTAGCACTCTCCCTTCAGATACTTATAGTCACTGATGAGGTCCCCTCTCAGTCGTCTCTTCTCGAGGCTGAACAGGCCCCTTCAGCCGTTCCTCATAAGGGAGATGCTCCAATCCCTTAATCATCTTTGTTGCCCTCCGCTGGACGCGCTCCAGGAGCTCCACGTCCCTCTTGCGCTGAGGAACGCAGAGCAGGACACAGCACTCCCGATGTGGCCTCATCGGGGCTGAGCGGAGGGGCAGGATCACCTGCCTGCCTTGTACAGGCGCAGCAGCCGCCAGGGTGGGCAAGGCCCGGGCGGGCACAGCCCAGACAGAAACCGGGACGGCGTCGCGGGCGCCGCTCCCGCCGGGGGCGGGGCTGCTCGGCAATGGGCGGCAACTTCCGGCTCCGGTCCCCCGCCCCGTCCCGCGACGAGCCAATGAAGGCGCGGTGCCGCAGCCGGGCAGGTAACGGGGCGGCCAATCGGAGAGGCGCTGCGGGACAGGTGGGCAGGGCGAGGCCCCGCCCCCGTCCGCCGGCGGCCGCGCCAATCGGGGCGGGCAGGGCAGGAGGCGGGAGGAGGGAGGGAGGGGCTGCGCGCTGCTCCCGGCGGGGCTCCGCTCCCCCTCCGACGGCCGGCCCCGGCTGCGCGTCCGTCCGACCGACTGACCGTCCGTCCCTCCGGCCGCCGCGCCGGGAGGGCAGCGGGCGGCCGCGCTGTGCAGAGGGAGGGAGCGGGCGCAGCGGCAGCAGCAGCCATGGCACTCGTGGCCCCGGAGACTCGGAAGTTCACGCGGGCGCTGAGCAAGCCCGGCACGGCGGCCGAGCTGCGGCAGAGCGTCTCCGAGGTGGTGCGCGGTTCCGTCCTGCTGGTGAGTGCTGCGGCGGCCCGGGCGAGGCTGCAGCGGGGCCTCTGGGGCTGCGGCGGTGGCCGCGGAGGAGGGGAGGGCCCTCGGTCCCCGCGGGATGTCGCGGCGGCGGCGCGGGCTTTGATCGCTCCGGGGCTGCGGCTCCCCGGGCGGCCCGGCGGGGCGAGGCGCGGGTGCTGCGGCAGGCGGGGCGGGCACGCTCCCGAGCACGGGGGAGCGCGCCCAGCGCGGGATGCGGCGCCATCCCCGCAAACTTCACCTGTGGAGCCAGCGGGATCGGCCGGCCTGGCCTCACCGAGCCTTTTCGCGCGTGTCGGAAAAGCGGCGCAAAAGAGATTTTTCATCGCGCTGCCTTCTGCTCTCTTTGCAACTGAGACGCAGTTTTCTGTCGTGTTGTGCAGAATGGAAGATGAGTGCTGGCGAGTGGAGCAGGAATGTTTGTGTTGTTTATCCTTGCTGTCTGTGCCGTGCTAGCACACGGTAGTTGCCTTTTCCGTCGCACAAATGGACGCGCTCACCTAGTTTAAACTGGTGAAAGTAAATTTGTGTGAAGGTGTTTAAAGTAGGTGCTTAGTCTAGAGGAGAGAAGACTGCGAGGGGATCTCATTACTGCATGCAAATATCTCAAAGGCAGGTGTCAAGGGGATGGTGCCAGATTCTTTTCAGTGGTGCGCAGCGACAGGACAAGGAACAGTGGCTATAAACTAAAACAGAAGAAGTTCCACCTCAGGATGAGGGGGAATTTCTTTTCATTGAGCGTGGCAGAGCGCTGGGACAGGCTGCCCAGGGGGCTCGTGGATTCTCCCTCTCTGGAGGCATTTCAGACCCCCCTGGATGCATCACTGTGTAAGCTGCTCTAGGTGACCGTGCGCTGGCAGGAGGGTTGAACTAGAGGCTCTGCAGAGGTCCCCTCCAACGCTTAACAGTTCTGTGATTCGTGTTAGTGTTAGATGCTGAACCGAGGCAGCTGGAACAGAGAGAAAGAGACTTTTGTTTTTCTGGTCTGGCTGTATGCAGGTGATGACACCTTACACAGCCTCAGCAAGACTTTTTCAGAGCTTCTCTCCTGGGGGCTCTTATTCATGATATGTATTTGTTTTCCTTGTGGTTTTGTTATCTCCGAAGGAATGGTTCAGTAAGCACTTAACCCTGTGTAAGTAAAGAGTTTTTGGTGCTGGGTTCCCTGATACTGTAAGCTGATCTGTAATGTGTTTGTTTGTTTGTTTGTTTGTTTTTGTTCTTGCTAATGCTAATATATGGTCTTGTCTAACTTTTTTGGATTGTCTGTCAGGACCCTGTTTGTCTTGTTATAGCTATGTGTTGTGAGTGTAACAAATGTAGCTGTGATTGAAGGACAAATACCTCTCTATAATAAAACAATGTCTCTAAAATTAAATTGTTCTTTACTTAACTATGGGTCATGGAATTTTTCAAAGACCTAATACGCATAGTTCAGGGTCCACCTGGATACTGACAGCTTTCCACAAGGCACTAGCACATGCACATGTAGTGAACATCTGAAATATATTAGCAATTCTCCAGGAATCAAGTATTTCTTGGGAACAGTGTAAGAAAAATAGATGTATTTTAAAATATTTTTTGTATTCAGGGAGCATGAAAGAGATTTAGGTATTTTCATGATGCAAATGTTTCTTTTGTAGTGATTGGCAACCTGCTCTGCCTTGAGAAGGTTTTTGCTTAGTTCACTTATTACTAGTGTCCTTGGGATGAGTTGGAAAATATTTATATGATTCTTTAATTAATCCTGGTTGACCAAATGCACAATAGGGTGATAGGCACTGCTATCCCAGGTATTTTTACCACAACATCATATTCTGCAGAATTTTATGGAGATTAAAGAAGTGGTGGTATGATCTTTTTCTGGTTAAGGTCTTCATCAGTATTTTAGAAAGTGAAATTAGTGACTTACCATTCATGGTGACTTAACATTTGTGATCCTTTTCTGTTACCTTGATGCATGAAGCAGAATTCTCATTTCACTCATATACCAGTCTAGTGCTGAAGTTCAGCTTTCAGTTTCAGCCATATTTTGACCCTGCTGATACATCTCCCTTATCATGAATGCTCTTTATTTTATCCTTGAAATCCAATGTTCCTGCACACACACTGGTTAAACAATGAATTAAAAGGCTGGTAATTGCAGGTTTACATTTACATTCTACATTTTCTTCCTCCTGTTAATGTACTGTAACTCCTTCTGTTGTACATTGTGGTGTTTGGAAAGAGACTGTACTTTTAAAAAGAAGTTTAGGTAGGATAGTATTGTTCTTTGTAATCAAGTCTTTTAAAAAGTCTTTTTTTTCTGTAAGTTTGACAGGTTGACCTGTTTCTTAGCTGTTGGAATTTCTGGGCTTTGTTGTCTGAAAAAATCTCTTGAGCTGACCTGGTGCAAATGGGAGTCTTACCAGCATTAAAATAGTGGAACACTCTATTCAAATGTGTGGGTTTACAGTAAAGAAGATTCTCTTTCCAAAGCTGCCTCTCAAAGCTCTTTCATAGAGCACCTCCTAGGATTTTTTGAACTGGGTTGTCAAAAAAATGTCCTGCTTAAGTCATAGTTTGGCATTGGTAACTTACAGTGTTCTTTCTGTGACCACTTGCTTGTGAGCAAGTGTTGAGGTTTTCCAGTACTGAAAAACTACTGGGGCTGTTTTCCATTGACTGGGCTTGCAGTGTAGAATCTGGAGGTAGGAAAGAATTAATTGAAACTACTGGTTTGTGGTGGGTGATCTGTCCAGATCTGTAGAACCTGATATTGCTTCTGACTGTACATCTCTGCAGCGGAATGTACTGAGCAGTGATGCAAGTTATCCAGTTGTTGCTTGCAGTAGTAGTGAACTGCAAATACCTCTAAGATTGAATAGATTTTATAACTTGTTATGGCTACTGTTACATCAATTTTTACAAACAACAATGTATGTTTAGACTTGAAAAGGGAAAAAAGGTTTTTCCCGTCTTTAAATGAGATTTATTAGCTGATATTACTAAAATATGCTTGTTTTTTCTGTTATATAAATGTTCTTAAGATGATATTGATGAAAGAGGACTGACAACAGCATGTTAGTAGGATATCATGGTATATTTGAAATGTTCAGATTGTTCTTCATTGAAACTAAAAGTCAGAGACTTTCAGCCAGCTGACAGACTAAGTAACTTGACTGTGTAGTAGAAAAACATGAAGCAGATGTGGTTTGCCAAACTAGTTTTCATCACAGAAGGAAGCAAGCTCTCTTGTCAGTGTTTGATATCTCATACATTCTCTCTGATGGATTTAGTTTGCTGAACCAACAAGTACAGTTTGGTTGGATGAACCGAAAACTTATTTGGTAATCAGCTTTTCATTGGGGGGTAAGGCAGATAATATATTTCTTGATTATTTGGATTCAGTCTTTGCTATTTTCTACTTGACATCCTTGCTGAATATCCTCTTGTGCATTGTTGATGTTGTTTTGACTTCAGCCTTGCCACGTGACTTAATTTGATGCCTCTGGCCACCCAAATACATTTATGTCTGAGGGAGAAGACTATGGGGATGACAAGCCTGTCTCTTAAACCAGCAAGCTTACTAAGAGCAATTTTCAATGCAATTTTAGTACTATACTTAATTGTAAGTGATCTCTTTAAGTGGTGATGGGAGTTACTCAAAGCATGTTGCATGCAGATCAGCAGGACTTCAGGAGATGTATGTGGTGTCTTGTTCAATGGTATATTAATGATAACTTATCTCAGTGACAAAATTACCCTGTATTAAGTTAAGCTGATATTTAAGGATAATAAGAAATTAAGATAATGTTTAGCATATGAAATTTAATCTGCTCTGCTTAGATGTCAATAAAATGCAGATAATGAAAATGTTTAAATATGACAAATAATGCAGCAAAAGTTGTTTCCCCCACATCAAAAATAACATTGTAGAGAAGAAACTCAAGATGTGGAAACACAGGATGAAATGTGAGTGATTCTAAAATTGCTCTGTGCAGTTCTTTTTTTTTTTTTTTTTTGTTTTGGATGTGTCAAATGCATTTGATTGCTTGAAGGCTAGAACTAGTATCTTTAGACAGCCTGGGGCTATATGAGTTAACTTCAGATACATAGTGGAGCTCGAGTTCTAAAAGTCTTGCAGAAAGTCAGCTTTTCGGACATGGTGGAAAGTCAGTATATCACAAAAAAAATGCTTGAATCCCCTAACAAGTTGAGGGTCCTGGCCATTGCATGCCTGTAAGTCTCACTTCAGTGCCTGGTAAAGTTATGGAGAAGGTTATTCTGTCAAGTATTGAAAACCACCTGAAAGACAACACAGTCATTGGTCACAGCCAGCACAGCTTCATGAGGGGAAAGTCCTGATTATCCAACCTGATTTCCTTTTATGACAAGGTAACCCACATAGCTGATCAAGGAAAGCCAGTTGATTTAATCTTTTTGGATTTCAATAAAGCTTTCAGTACTGTCTCTCACAGGACCCTTCTGGACAAACTGTGCAGCCCACAGCTGGGTAAACACATCATGTGGTGGGTGAGCAGTTGGCTCACCGGTTCAGTACAGGGGATGATAGTGAATGGGGTGACATCAGACTGGTGACCTGTCACTAGTGGGTTCCACAGGGCTCCGTCTTGGGCCCTGTGCTCTTCAACATCTTCATCAATGACTTGGACACAGGACTGGAAGGGATACTGAGCAAGTTTGTAGGCACAAAAGTGGGAGGAGCTGTTGAGTCCCTGGAAGGCAGGGGGGTTCTGCAGGGTGACCTCGACAAATTGGAGGGCTGGGCAATCCCCAACCATATGGAGTTCAACAAGGGGAAGTGCCGGATTCTGCACCGGGGATGGGGCAATCCTGGATGTTTGTACAGACTGAGGAATGACATGCTGGAAAGCAATGCCACAGAGAGGGACCTGGGAGTCCAGGTGGATGGCCAGTTGAATCTGAGTCAGCAGTGCCCTGGCAGCCAGGAGGGCCAACCGTGTCCTGGGGGGCATCAGGCACAGCATCGCCAGCCGGTTGAGGCGGGGGATTGTCCCGCTCTGCTCTGCACTGGGGCGGCCTCACCTTGGATACTGTGTGCAGTTTGGGGCACTGCAATATAGGAAAGATATTAAGCTCTTAGAGGGCATCCAAAGGAGGGGAATGAAGATAGTGAAGGGCCTTGAGAGGAAGCCCTATGAAGAGCAGCTTAGTGTTATGAGGGCCAGGAGTTGAACTCAATGATCCTTGTGGGTCCTTTCTGACTCAGCATATTCTGTCATCTCAAACTTACTGATGTTCTTTCTTTATAAAAAACCTTATGTTAACTTTGTCTTTCCAATCCTCATCTCTGCTTCCTGTGAACCTCAATTTTATAAAAAAAGGAGAGTTGAACTCTGTGCTGTTTTATTACAGTGTTTTTGACAGTATTTTCCCAAAAATACAGTTACTGGGAGGATTATCTAGTATTTACTCTGATTTGGTATTTTTCTTTCTGATTCATATGTCGTTTCATATGCCCTTTGCACAGAGGGCTTGTGTGCTTCCCTACAAAGTGGCTTTTCTGTATATGATGAGCGGAGTATTTGGAACCAGTGCCAGATTTCAGTTGTCGTGTGTGTGTAGAAAAGAGATAGTCGATGGCTTCCTTTAGGGAAGTAGGAATTCAAAAGCAGTATGTAATGCTGAAGGGACGAGGGAGGGTTGAAGTCTTTTAGAGCTGATGGGTACAGAAAAGATGGAAATATGAATAGAGACTGAGGTTTCTGTAAATGGAATGTGAAATTGTATACGTAAGGAATCTGGAAGAAGAACATTGTTATGAATGGGTGAGTGAAACCAAGGAGATGAGAACTGACACTCAAGATTTTAATGGAAAAATTGTTGCTGGCAATGAACATCATCCTAACACATCTCCTCTTCTAGGAACGTGATATAAACAGTAGTGCTTACCCTGAACTATTGAACTTTACTTGAGGGGAATAAAAACTACTACTCAACCCCGAAGAAGTTATTTTAGTTTATGGTATTTACTGCTTACTTTTCCTAAAGAAAATAAAAATTGTCAGAGAATAAGATTTTTTGATAAAGGTGCTAATTTTTTATTTCAAAGTGCATATAAACCCCTTTTTGATGGGATACAAGATAGCAGCAAGAAATGTGTCATTTCTGGAAAGTCTGATACTGCAAAGAAGACTTATTTGGTATGATGGACATTTCTGTACTTGTGAAGATTCAGAGGCTGGACTACAGTATTGAAGTTTGTATTAAAAAATACCATTAAACTTATTTGAATGTTGAATGTTGGTAAGCTTCTTGCTCAGGAAGGGAATTTGAGGGAGTGTGTCAACAGATACACACTTATCCATTCAACAACATTAGATCATTCCTGTAAGCTGCACCTTATTTCTTTATTATTTTCTGGAACTTTTTTTCCCCTGATGGATAAGGATAATTATTTTTAAAATAGAAGAATAAGTGCTTTATAAGTAGTTGTTTCTAATACAGCAAATGTCAGATGTGGGGTGATGCTGGATTGGGTTTTCTGTCTTACACTGCAGAGAACATCGCAACGTAACTTGTCCTTCCTCTCTTCCTCCTACTCATGCCCTTTAATCCTCAGTCAGGATGTTTCTATCTCATTACACTTACATTTAAACTCGGGACTTTCACAACTCTGTGATTACTATTTTTTCAAGATCTTGTGCAATAAACTTAAAACTATATATCTCACTTAAAGTCATTGATTATGCTGCATCACATTTCAATGCAAATGTTTCAAAAAGGTCTGTAATCACTACTGTTGAAAACTAGACCTTTAATGTAAACTGTTTTTTCAGTTGCATAGGTGTAGATATTCAAGTTACTTTTAAGCATATGTGGTTATTGGGCTGAGTGGTCACTTGTGATTAGTGTGTGCTGAGATCAGATAGCCATGAGATTTATCAACGTATGTGCAAGCTCAACAATTTGTATATTCATCAATTTAATCGGATATTTGTGTTTTTGAGGTAACTGAGATTCTGCCAAATTCATGTGGGTTTGCTTTAAAAATAATAAGGAAAAATTGATCATAAGTTGCTGAAGCAAATAAGGGGAGNTATTTAGACCTGAAATTTCTGATGGTGGTTGAAGAACTTACTAATGCAGTGATTTAAAAAAATAATATATATTAAAATATTTGTCAAACTTCTTTCCTTAGCAAGTGTTTATTTTTGATTTTGAGATTGAATGATCTCAAGTACTTATTTAACTTGAGTACTGAAGGCAAAACTCCTTAATTTTTAAGAGAGTAAAGACAAATTCATTTTTTCCATGCCACCCTTAGGTTGTCTGTGTCCATGAAAAGCATTAAATATGCAAGGCAGAAAAGACATAAAATTGCACAAGTAAGTCCATGTATTACACAATGCTTTTCTCATTGAAATATTTTTGAAATAATTTCTATCTAAAGATGAGAAGATACTCCACTGATTCTGGTCACATAACTTATTTTAGACCTTAATTGTGAAGATAGATAGTTTTGTGAAGGCTTACAGTCTGTCTTAGTCCAGACATACTGATGTCATAAATGTGATAATCTACTCAATAGTAGTAGGTATTGCATCGTGAGAAGGCTATGGAATTTTATTTTTTTTTTAATTGTGTTTTACTGTAAGGATCTTTAAAGTTCTTTTTGTGAGAATGAAAGTCAGCATATATTATCTCAAAATAGAGATGTCCTTTGGCATTAAAAACCCTATAAATACACAGACATTAAAGCTCAACGTGTTTAATGGTATAGACTACATTTCTTGCATTAAGCAAGGCCCAGAATTTCATCTGTACAATGAATTCTGCTTTGGAAAAAAGTTTGCTATATGTCTAAAGGTCTTCAGAAAATTGAGCAGAAGCTCTGAAGGGGTTTTTTTGAAGAAAACTATTGTGGATCACAGAGCTTTGGTCAGAGAAATCCAACATCTATTGCTGAGGTTGCCTTCTACTTACACTCTCATTGTGACTGGTTGCTGCAGAAACATTAAGTAAGTAAAAAAAAATCTTAATCTGACTGCAAGGTGTAAGGGATGGGATTCTTTGTTATTATAAAGATGGATTACTGTGTCTGTTAGTCTGTTTGTCATTTCCTCATCTGTGCTTAATAAATCAGATATGAGAGGAGGAATGGGGAATCCAGATACTGTCTTCTGCAGTCTCCTGCTGTGTCCAGAGGTTCCTGACAGTTCAAGTAAGGGGAAAAATGAGAAAGAAGGAATCAAAAGCCTTTGTTGAAAACTCTGGATTTGGCACCTCAGGCTCGCAAAACTAACCATTCCATTCTGTGAGCAGGGCTCTAGTTAAGGCAGTGGTGAGTATCCAGAAGAAAAAAAAGCAGCCAGAAAGATCCCTCCAAATGATGTGCTGCAAAGGAGTGCCATGGTTCTCTCACACAATCACAGGCTGGCTGAGGCTGGAAGGGACATTTGGTCCAACCCTCTCCATCAAGCAGTGTCACCTAGAACCAGTTTGCCAAGGCTGTGTCCAGGCAGCTTTTGAGTATTTTCAAGGATGATGACTCCACAAGCTCCCTAGCAGACTGTGCCAGTGCTCAGTCTTCCTCAGAGTGAAAAAGTGTTTCCTGATGTTCAGAGGGAATCTCCTGTGTTTCCGTTTGTGCCCGTCACCTCTGGTCCTGTCCCTGGGCACAACTGAGCAGAGCCTGGCTCTGTCCTCTTTGCACCCTCCCTTCAGGTACTGATACAGATTGATGGGATGCTGCTGAGCCTTCTCTAGGCTGAACAGTCGCAGCTCTCTGTTTTTCCTCACGAGAGGAATGCTCCAGTTCCTTCATGATCCTTGTGGCCCATTGCTGTGCTCTCTCCAGTACATCCATGGCTCAAGCCAAAAGCNGATCATAAGTTGCTGAAGCAAATAAGGGGAGTTCAGTTTTCAAGAGAGCAAGAAGCTTGACTGGGTCCTTCTGAGAAATGTATTGCTATATTGCTTTTATTTAAGAGTTTCTGTAATTGTTAGGTGTTTTAGTGATGGTGGCTCTTTGTGGAGATAAAAGGTGCCTTCAGTGCTGGTGTCCAGGAAGCTCTTATTTAGACCTGAAATTTCTGATGGTGGTTGAAGAACTTACTAATGCAGTGATTTAAAAAAATAATATATATTAAAATATTTGTCAAACTTCTTTCCTTAGCAAGTGTTTATTTTTGATTTTGAGATTGAATGATCTCAAGTACTTATTTAACTTGAGTACTGAAGGCAAAACTCCTTAATTTTTAAGAGAGTAAAGACAAATTCATTTTTTCCATGCCACCCTTAGGTTGTCTGTGTCCATGAAAAGCATTAAATATGCAAGGCAGAAAAGACATAAAATTGCACAAGTAAGTCCATGTATTACACAATGCTTTTCTCATTGAAATATTTTTGAAATAATTTCTATCTAAAGATGAGAAGATACTCCACTGATTCTGGTCACATAACTTATTTTAGACCTTAATTGTGAAGATAGATAGTTTTGTGAAGGCTTACAGTCTGTCTTAGTCCAGACATACTGATGTCATAAATGTGATAATCTACTCAATAGTAGTAGGTATTGCATCGTGAGAAGGCTATGGAATTTTATTTTTTTTTTAATTGTGTTTTACTGTAAGGATCTTTAAAGTTCTTTTTGTGAGAATGAAAGTCAGCATATATTATCTCAAAATAGAGATGTCCTTTGGCATTAAAAACCCTATAAATACACAGACATTAAAGCTCAACGTGTTTAATGGTATAGACTACATTTCTTGCATTAAGCAAGGCCCAGAATTTCATCTGTACAATGAATTCTGCTTTGGAAAAAAGTTTGCTATATGTCTAAAGGTCTTCAGAAAATTGAGCAGAAGCTCTGAAGGGGTTTTTTTGAAGAAAACTATTGTGGATCACAGAGCTTTGGTCAGAGAAATCCAACATCTATTGCTGAGGTTGCCTTCTACTTACACTCTCATTGTGACTGGTTGCTGCAGAAACATTAAGTAAGTAAAAAAAAATCTTAATCTGACTGCAAGGTGTAAGGGATGGGATTCTTTGTTATTATAAAGATGGATTACTGTGTCTGTTAGTCTGTTTGTCATTTCCTCATCTGTGCTTAATAAATCAGATATGAGAGGAGGAATGGGGAATCCAGATACTGTCTTCTGCAGTCTCCTGCTGTGTCCAGAGGTTCCTGACAGTTCAAGTAAGGGGAAAAATGAGAAAGAAGGAATCAAAAGCCTTTGTTGAAAACTCTGGATTTGGCACCTCAGGCTCGCAAAACTAACCATTCCATTCTGTGAGCAGGGCTCTAGTTAAGGCAGTGGTGAGTATCCAGAAGAAAAAAAAGCAGCCAGAAAGATCCCTCCAAATGATGTGCTGCAAAGGAGTGCCATGGTTCTCTCACACAATCACAGGCTGGCTGAGGCTGGGAGGGACATTTGGTCCAACCCTCTCCATCAAGCAGTGTCACCTAGAACCAGTTTGCCAAGGCTGTGTCCAGGCAGCTTTTGAGTATTTTCAAGGATGATGACTCCACAAGCTCCCTAGCAGACTGTGCCAGTGCTCAGTCTTCCTCAGAGTGAAAAAGTGTTTCCTGATGTTCAGAGGGAATCTCCTGTGTTTCCGTTTGTGCCCGTCACCTCTGGTCCTGTCCCTGGGCACAACTGAGCAGAGCCTGGCTCTGTCCTCTTTGCACCCTCCCTTCAGGTACTGATACAGATTGATGGGATGCTGCTGAGCCTTCTCTAGGCTGAACAGTCGCAGCTCTCTGTTTTTCCTCACGAGAGGAATGCTCCAGTTCCTTCATGATCCTTGTGGCCCATTGCTGTGCTCTCTCCAGTACATCCATGGCTCAAGCCAAAAGCAGACTGATTCAGACTGGAGTATTTATTGATGTCAGTGTTAATGGAGGGCTTTTCTGAAACTCTAGCTTTTAAGCCTCTGGATCAGGGCCAAGTTTTGGTTTGGGGCCCTCTCTGAACAAAAAGGCCCATTCCTATTAGAGAACGAGCTAGATTTGTTTTCAGCTCACTAGCTGAAAGAAAGGATGCCAGGTAGTTGTAGAAGGAAATTTATTATTCAACTATTGCAACTGTGTCAAAAAAAGAACATGAAAGTTCTGGATCTTTTTTCAATCTGGAGACTGTGAGGAGGAAGAAATAAGTTAGTTTAGGCTGAACATTGCTGGAAAAATCAGATTCACAGGATTTCTTTGGAAAGGTTAAAAACAAAGTAGACCTTGTTATGTACAACATTCTGAATATTGATAGTTCTGGAAGCAATGTCAACTTTATAATTCTCAGCAAATAAAGGAAACATGGTTTAGACTGGGTTTTTTTTTCCTCCTATCTGCATTTGTAGTACTCTTGAAAGGTTTCTTCTAGTAACAATTCTAGGAAAGAATACTAGAAATAAAAAAATGTAGGACACCAAATCAACAAAACAGTCACCTTTCAAAATGATATCTCACTCTTCTAAACTTGTTTGAAATTTTTGGGGAAGAATGAACGGTGCTACAGTCCCTACAAGTTGAAACCAAATAGTCCCTTTTGAAGTTTCTTCTACTAAGCAACATAGTTGTTCATGCCGTGGGAATATCAAGTAACCTCACATAAAATTAACTAAGCTACCTAAATGTGCTTTAAGACACCACTCTTCCCAAAACCCAAAGAAAACAAGAGAAACAACCTCAAACCACCCAAAATGGGAAAAAAAGAAAGGTGAGTATATAAATTTAGTCACAACAAACATGAGAGGGAGTAATGCTGATCCATAGCTGCTAGAGTACAGAGAAGCCTGTAATATAGATCCATTAGTGTAAATAAATAATCCCTAGCTGCTGCCTTGTGTACTTCAGGGTGCTTTTTGATACTCAGGTGTGGCTATTGACTTCAAAAGAAATGGCATGTTTACAGATACTGATCTAAGTTTGGAAATTTGAGGCACAGACTAAGTTGGTTTTAATACTTCCAAGTACTCTGTGGGTGGGAAGGAGTTACTTGGTAAATTCAGAGATAAAGTGGTCTTATATTTTTACTACTGTAAAATTATTCTCCCAACAAAGAGTAACACATTTTAGTCAAAATAGATAACGCTTGCATAATTTTAAGTAGAGAAGGCATTTAAAGATCTGGTTACATCAGTGCAGGATGTAATACATTTCGCTTGTTATAACACACAAATCATAATGTATGTTGATTTCAGAAGCCTGGAATTCAACATGTCTGAGTTTATAGACATAAAATTTGGTTTCAGCTTGCAAATGCAGAGCCTCCATTGCCTTTGGGTGCTTGTGTTTTGACATGAAGACATATGATCTTGCAACCTTCTTGTTTACCCAAGGTGCCACTGCCCTTCATAGGCTGAAAGGAGTATTGAAACATACATGAACAAAAAAAGTAGAAGCTCGCAGAAGCAGTTAGGTGTTCTCCATGAGAGAGCCAGGGGCTGATAAGATAGCTCTTGGTCTCATTTTAACAGGATTGTGAAGAAATTGAAAGTCAAATGGAAATGCTGGCTAGCATGGTAGATATCAACATACAGAAAAGGCTTTAATTTTGAGGTGATTGAAAGGTTGTCATCTATTTTCCGGTTTGACCACATTGCCAGTGATATTTCACTCTTTGTTCTTTAATGTTGCATAATGGTGTTTCAGAAGAAGTACTGTTCTTCACCAGGGTGCTGATCCTGACAGAGAATCTGCTTGCACTTCACTTGATGCCTTTCTAGGCTTGTTTGTAGCCGTAGTGGTTCGAGACCACAGTCAGGCAATAGCATAATACACAACTGAGGCTTTGTGAAAATAAGATTGAAAGTCATGTCATCTAGCCCATTTCTCATTTGTCCCACTACAGTGCCATTGTCAAGTAGTATTTCAGACGTATTTCTGCCAGGCATATTTGCACATACTTGCACTGGCACTAATACTTGTGCAATGTCATGCTGTCTGATTTAATAGATGGTTTACCTGACAATCACAGTAGTATGTTTGTCTTTAAGGAATGTTCAAGGAAGCTACAATCTTACTGTTTGCTAGTCCAAGAGGGATTTTAAATCTGTGTTGGACCTCAAACGTCAGTGAGTTTAAAAAGAGCATTCAGGTTAATGAATAGATGACACACATCATAGGATGCTATTCTAGTTTCCTTCAGAAATTGTCTTGGGATTCTTGCTTGCCAGGCTAGCTATCACCCCTGAGTTATTTGCCAGTCATTGTATATGGCTCAGTAAAGGTGTATATTAATTTCTTCCCAGACAAAGCATACAACATGATTAAGTTTTTCCTCAAGTGAAATATGAAGCTCTAATAGGAAGAAGCTCCAGATAATCCTGCTGTATGCAGTCTTGCTGGTAAAGTTCAAGAGACAATACCTGCAGCATTATATTTGGGCAGCAAATGGTCTGCTGGAGGGGAAGTTGGAACTTGTTCCTTACTGAGGTTGGAACAAAGGGAAAGAGAAAGACCTGAGTCTGAATAACCTCCTTGAGGAATTAAGGGTATAAAAGGATGTCTGAGCCCTGAAATTTCTGCTGCTCTTGCCTGAACACAATAAGCTTACTCAAAAACTGGATTTTAACTTTTTTTTCTTTCCTAACCTCCTGTGTTGTTGACCGTTACTTATTCCATTGTGGTTTCACCAGTGTTTCTGAAAATAATATCCTGTAATTAGCAACTTTTTTTGGTAGCTCTCTAATACTAATGGTAATTTTCTGTTATGGTTATCTTATTCATTATTTAAGAGCCCAGAGTAGTCACTTCAGCTTCAGAAAGCTGAAAGTTATGTGACCACTAGATGGAGATCAGTGAGCATATTTCAGTATCAGAAATCCTGTATTATGATTTGCAGCATAAAGCAGTTAAAAGGGATAGGTGTTTTGTGTCACAGCAATAAATGTTCATTTGTTCAGTTTAGGTTGACTTTTACAAATTCCTAAAGTTCTTTGGATTCTTCTTGGTATGCCTGTCCTCAAGATGTACTTGAGTTAATTTTGAACTTAAGGTTCACGCTTTACTGACAGATCCCAGTGCTCGTCTGTGGATGAAAGTATTGTTGCCCATGTAGGAATGGACTTGTGAGAAGATTGACCTTTCTGCAGCTCTCAATTATATGATGTCAAACTAGTAGTTAAGATACTTAGCATTCTGCAACTGTAGGATTTTAAATTTCTGTGCATCTCTCCATCATTACATATGTAATTCTGTGTATGCAAGATCTGAAATAGATTGTCTTTGATTGCATCATTTATGCCTCCTTCTCACTTCTCTAAATGTATAAAAGGCATGATAGACATAAACAATCCCCTGTTTGTCCGTTAAAAGAAACCTGTGGTATTACCCAGCTACTACAGCTTCCTAGATAGGGCAGAACTAAACCTTACCTTTTACTTTTGATATGATTCTTGCCATTAGAGGCATCTTGTACGAATGATAAACTGCGACTGGTCTTAAGCCTGGTGATATACTCAGTATTTCTAATGTCACAGTTGTTTTTTGTTTCTGTTGGATGCAAATATCTTCTTAGGGCCTTGCTAAGTGTGAAGATCCTCAGTCAAAATTACATGGAAATTTAACTATGCTGTTCTCAAGACTACCTCCTAGAGTAATTATATTGGCTTTCTTCTGGAGGATGGAATTCTCTTGTAGCTTTTCTCTTTATGTGTCTCAGTGTGTGGCTACCCAGCTTACTGCCACAGATTCATGGAAATGTACAGGCTGAAAGGCAAATCTCTGGAAGTCACCAGTATGATCCCCTGCTCAAAACAGATCTGATTAGAACTGGTTGCTTGGAGACTGTTACAATCTGGTTTTAATATCCACAAAATGGAAATAATTTAACCCTAGTGATCAACCATCATTGTTAAAAAAAGATGTAAAAATTGCAGCATTCTGTGTCCATTGCATCTTGATCTGTGACTGTATCTTCAAGAACAGTCTGGCTACTTTCTCTCCCTTCCCATTAGGTATTGCAAATAGCAATAAAATCTCCATTTAGCCTTCACTTAAGGCTGAACTATGCAAGATCTCTTAGATTTTTCTCATACATGAACCATCATGATGACCCTTCATTCCACTCAATCTGATATGTCAATATCTTTCTTGTACTGAGAAGCCTGCTCAGCATGTTCAACTTGCCGTTCAATGAGATACCATCCTTATCCACTCAGTCACACCACATCTAGCTAATCTGGGAGACTGTGTCAGAAGCATTCATTTACTGACACTATTCAGTGTCCATTGCTATCTCCGTGTCCATAGAGCCAACCATCACATCATGGAAGACAAACAGGCTCATCCGGCATAATTTGTCCTTGGTAAATCCACATGGTCTACTTGGAAATTATATACTCTTATTCTTTGTATATCAGGAAATAGCTTCCAGGAGGGTTTGTATCGTAATTTTCGTGGAGACTGGAGTGTGAATCTGACCAGGTTGCAGTTTTCCGTATCCTCCTTCTTGCCATTTTGGAAAATGGATTATAAGGGTTACTAAGAATACTCCATATTCAAACACACACTCTGCACTAGTTTTGACAAATGAAGTGCTTGAGAATTTTACTCCTAAGACAGAGTAAAACTCACTGTTGTGCCCACAAAGCAGCTTTCAGTGCAGAAAGAAACATGAAGAAACATGAGTTCTTGTAGAGAATTACCTGACAAAACTCTTCTATGAAATCTGCATGAAGCAATCATTGCAGGAACAGTTTTTACAACAGGAAGCAGTGCCTGAATTTTCTTCTCCTCTATGAACATTCCTATTAAGCATGAACTGTTGTACAAACACTACTCTTGCAGTGCTGTTAGACCTTCAGTTCTTTCTTGCAGCATAGCTTTATCAGGCAGAAGCGTTATGTTGCCTTTGATATACTATTATTAGATCATTAAGGCACTCCAAAGAGTGCTAAATTATGTTGATTTTAATCTTTGGGCTGAGGAGGCTTTAGGCTCACATCTCTGCTATTCTGAGCTAATATACAGGCAGCTGCCATATGGAAGGTAGTGCTCCACCGACAAGTATCTGTTGTATTTTCTGAAAATCTGAATTCAGTCAGGTTGTGTTAAGATCTCTAAGGAACCGGATGTTCACTGCTGTTAAGAAGTCATCAGTTTGGACATTTTGAATGTCATGGGCAACTTTGTAGGTAAAAATGTAAATATCTACTTCTAATATTTCAAAAGATTAAGGATATTTTTGTGGCTCTTACACTACAACCTAGGTTCTTGAATCCTGCCTTAAGTATGTTCTCTTGCAGATACGGGCCTGTATCTTGATGAAGTGTTTGCCTTTAGTGGTAGCTTGTCTGAAGACAGAACGTCCATGTTGTTTTATATAGAAGGTCTCTCTCATTTGATCTCTATTTTCTTAACTTTCAGTTTCTGTCTAGGTGCCCTTAAGTTCTCATTTTGATAGTGAGAATTTTATCAGATGAGCAGAAGGTTCTAATTCAACATAGGTCGATTCCCTAAGCTTCATAAATGTTAAACAGTGTCAAATGGAAACTTGTAAACGTTGTTTAGAATTGTCTGATTGCTAGCACACATTTGCTTTGTACCTGTGTGATTATGCTTCTTGGAATTCAATTGGTTGTCAAAGGGTTCCTTAACATGTTGATTTGAAGTCCTCCAGTTCCCAAGTGCAAAGTGATTATTAGTCTTTTACTGTAATCAGAAGAGTGGTTAGACCCGTGAAGCAATGATGGTTTTTTTGGAAGGGAACTAGAGCTTCTTCTTCATTATTTGTCTAAAAGACCATGTCTCAAAAATATATGGTTGTGAAAACCTTGGAATTAGCACAACTAATTACTTTTTTTGTCTTCGGGAATCTCATAGTGCATTCAGTACAGATTCAAAGTAATATATGGCAAAGAGGAGCTTGTTGTTCCCCATATAAACAGGTGGTCTGGCTTAGAATATATTGCAAATATTACATCCCTAACTCAAATAGCTCTTCAAAAGTGCACATGCTTTCTGGTGCAGACCCTTTTTCATAAACCAAGAGAAGACAGGCATTAGTGTTATCTCCTCTTTATAGCCTAACTTTCCTCCCCTCCACTCTGCCTTATGGAAAAAGACCTTTTCATAACCCAGGCTTAGTCAATGGCAGTTTGCAGTGGCTACCTTGCTGCTCAAATATACAGTCTGGGCTTGCTCATATGTTGATTTGTTCTGTTTTGTTTTTTCTTTACCATTGGATTGAGACTTTTACCTGCCTCGGGCTGTCTCTTCAGTTGGTAAAACTTCCCATTTGTCCTTGTTCCAGTCAGGACAGAGTTAACTTTTGCAGTAGCCAGGAGGACGCATGGCTAGGACTTGGAGGTTATTCTAGACTACCTTGGGTCATACAGGTGAAGGGCTCTTGGGGCTGGGGTAGCTTGGCAGTGGTTTGCGTATTACTGGGTTCTACATGGTGAGCAATTGCATGTGAATTGTTTGCCTCTTTGTGGTAGTTTTAAATTTTAGGCTTTGGCTAAGTTTGTTGTTTTTTAGGCCTTCCTGGGAAACGAGTCAGGTGACATACACTGACAAATCAGAGGTATTCCCTACTATCTTACATCACATGGGATATAAGAGTGAGGGAGGAAGAGCTGGGACACTGTCTTTGGACTCTTCCTGCGGTCAGCCTCTTCGGTGCAGTCTCTTCTCCGGCTGGGTCAGTCTCTCATCGGGCAGGTGGTGTGGGAGACGGATCACAGCTCGGGGCTGGACACTTCTGTATTTGGGTAATACAGTGCCTTTTCTGTCTTCCTTGGGTGTATATATATATATATATAGTACCTATAGTACCATTTGAGTTGCCTCTCTTTCCCTGTATTTGCCTGGTATTCGTATTGTGTGCATATAGTACTGAGTTCCCTTTTCCTCTTCCGTAAATAAATATATATATCTCTGTTCCCCTCACAGTCTGAAGCTTTTAAGTTTTCTCTCCTTCCCCTCAGCTTTTTCGCCGTTTTTCTCCCCTTTTGGGGCAGGAGGAGGTTTGGGCGGGGGAAACCTGTGTTGGTCCTGGGAAGTTCTGCATGATGTTGCCTTGTTTTGGTTTTGCCCAGGGTCAAACTTCTACACTCTTGCTTGTATCCTTTGTTTGTAGCTCTGCTGTTACCGTTTGTTTCCTTATCTCATTGCTGTTTCCAGTAAATGGCTCTCATCTTGACCCTTGATCTTTTCCTCTGGTGCCTCCAATTCTCCCCTTCCATCCTACTTCAGGGGGAGAGGGAAGTGAGTAAACAGTGGGAACACTAAATTGGGGAATACCATTCCTAAACCACAACACCATTTTAGTCTGAGATGTGATACTGAAATGGATAATATTGCATTGTGTTACGTTTCTGCCTGGATGGTCACTGCTTGTGCAGTGTGGTTGCTCATTACAGTTCCAGGAAAATCCTTAATGAAGCTGGAAACTTCCACTTTGCACCAAATTAATGTCTTAATAAAAAGTCTGCTTGTTGGTAGACTTTTTTACATGGCATACTGTTCAAATTTCTCCTCCTTCTCATGTCCTCATGTCTCCTTCTCACCCTTTATGTCCCTGTAATTATTTCCCTTTCAAGCTCGATTTGGAATGCTTTTTATGTCGTTGTTACCATTGTGTTGATCCAAGTCAGTTTCAGTTGTATTTTCCAAAATACTGTAAAAACATGATGCTAATTTTTTTCAAGATGTAGTTGAAATTAAATTTACTCTTAACTGGATTTGAATTAGAACACCTCCCAGGGTCACTTCCAACCTGACTTAGTCTATGATTCTATCACTTGTATGTCTTTCTAAATTAAATCTTTTTGTCTTCCTGTTTCCCCACAACCTACCCAATACTTTACAAGTGAGGTGGTTTTCTTGACATTTGGAGGGACTGTTTAGTGCATAATTTACCTGACCTATTTTTCTCATATTCTCTTACAGCATAAGATTTTCCTTTTTTTTTGGCTAGAAACATTTGTTCATATGAAGTCTTTGAAATTGTTTGGAAACCCGCCTAAACAGTGCTTCCTTTTAATGATCTCTTAACTTTTGATATCATGTTTGTAACCTGAGCTTTGTCAGGTCTCTCTATAATCCCACATGTCAGATAGGAATGAAGTGGACTGCTGCACTTAACGTATTTTTGGGGAATGCCTTCTCTGGTAATTCCCATGACTGTTTTTCCTTGCATGTTTGCAAGGATGTCTTTATCCAGCCTTAGTGAATGGAGCAGAGCATTTCCTTCACTGACCTACTTCTTGTTTTCAAAAAGGGTAGGATAGGTGGAGAGACAGAAGAAGGTACAGAGACATTGCTGTGCAAGGTTAATGGTTATGTGTAAAGTATCTCTGTCCTTCATAGTAGAATTTATGCCAAATTCTTCACCATTACTTTCTTCGTTCTTCCTCCTCAGAAAGCTGTTCATTATTAACAGAACTGCCTTAAACCAGTTGGAATTTCCTACAATATGAGAAATTATCTAACTTCTGCTTTTGTGAATGTTGGACTGACAGGAACTACTTGGGTCCCTGTCAAATATTGTTGGTTTGGCTTTCTTTTTAAATCAATGTGTCTGCATGTTATTATGTTGTATTTAGGTTAGGAATGTAATGAGAAGCATATTGAGATGTATTAACTAGGCAGATGTTAGGGGAAAATGCTAATACATATGAAATATTTATTCTGAATGTATCCCTGTAGCATGCAGATATTTTCTTGAGATAAGTTAATTTGCATGAGGGCAAATCTGTAGCTGACATCATGGATCTTTTTATTCCCTCCCTCCATGCTTCACTTAAATGTTTTTAATTTACCTTATTTTAACTCCACTGAAACAAGTCTGAGTTTGTAAGATCTCTCTTTCATCCAGTTTTACAATTTGCTAAGTAAATAAATGAATGCATCTCAGTGCTTCAAGTTTAGTAGAAATATAAAACTCACCAGCAATCATTGTTGTGGTAATTGGTACTCTTATGGTGTGGATTGGGGCAGTTATTTTACAAATTCCTTGCCTTCAGAAGTAGTCTAAAAAATTTAACATTTCTTCTCAGTGTCAGTTAAAGATATTTATGTACTTGTACAACATATACTAGTGCAGTATGTGGAGTAGAGTCCTGTATGTGAGTCACTATAAAACCAAGAAATGTATGTATTTTAAATTTCATTCTGTATTTTTGTTTTAGAGATGGATGTTGATCTGAACTAGATAGTCAGCTGTGTACGCTCCTCTCCCCCCCCCCCCCCGACCTTTTTTTCATGACTATTGATTATATGCAATCAAGGACTAATAAAGTCAGGTTCTGGCAGGTGGGAATTGACTGATCACTTTGCATGCGAAGAAGAAAGGAAAAAGTAAAGACGGCCTTCAGCTCCCTTGTGGTTTTACTAAATGGATATTAGCATGCTCTGACATATAGATTTGATTGAAGTAAGTGTATATAACATGGTATTTTCTTTCCATAGGAGCAATGATTTAAGAATTTTCACCTCATATTTTGAGTTTTTTGTTTTGAAGCTTTTTGTTTCAAACATAAAAAAGCACATATAGGTCAAGTAAAGAAGTGTTTGCCAGTACGAAATCTGTGCTAAGCATTCTGGGAGACTGCTTTCTTGCAGCAGATGAGGATTCTTTGTGGCTGGCAGCAGAAACTGCAGCAGTATCTTTGCAGTTTCCTTTCATCTTTGATTATGTTTTAAGGATCTCTGAGTAGAGGAGCTCTTACTGTGACCCCTTGGAATATCTTTTCATCTCTGTGGTGGAGTACAGCACATGCCGAAAGCCTCCTGTTTTCTGCAGCTGAGGTATCCTCTGCTTTTCATCAGCCCTCTGATTTTTGTCTTCTGCGGCTGGATTTTTGGCACTATTTGGCTTAAGCAAATAGGATTACATTTCAGTAGCTGATGGTTTTTAGTCAAGGAACATACTAAATGTCGGACATAATGAGGATTGTACAAAGAAATATTTCTGCAAAGCACAGGAAAATTACTCGAGTCGAGCGAAGGAAGAAGACATTCTGCAAATGCAATCAGGGCTGCTAGAAATGCAAAATTTAACAGATTTGGAATGGGTTGCACTACAAGTGTGGTTCTGTTTAAAGGCATTCGTACAGTTTTTGAAAGAAACTGTGGTTATATTTGCAAACAGCAAGGAGAAAACAATGCCCTTGAATACACAGCATTCAGCTTGCCAGATGAAGATTCAGGAATATTGATTCACTCATCCCTGGTAAATACAAACTTGTTTCATTAGTAATTTTATCTGCTAATTTAAAGCTAAACTAAAGTCAGGATAGCATGTTTATTTAATGTCTACTATGCATGCACATGGGTATGTCTTGTCCTGATACTGTATAATGTTAGTGCATGTATGTGGCATTTATATATGCATGCATGCAGCTGTAATGTTAAAGCTTAGGATTCATATTAATTATATCATTTAAATTTGCATTGATAGCTCTGGAGAATTTCCACTCTGTAATTGTTTTAGAAGATTGTCTGCTGTTAGATCTTTCTAAGCACAGTCTTGGAATGTATTTGGCACGTTAACTGAAGAACGGATAATTATGTTATTTGGAAAAACTAAGGAAAGCATTGTTGAGGAAACAGTAACCCAGGATTCAAGGTTTATTTTTTTCCTATGGATTTGAGTATATATTTTTTTCTCTGAAACTGTTTAACTGTTCTGTTTCTGCTTAACTTACTGAAAGGGATACAGGAGCATTCTAGAAGAAAAAAAAGTGGTTAAAGGGAGCAATAACTGTTTTCTGAACTGCCTTGCTCTCAAGGGCTATTTAGGTGTTGCCTGATGCAAAGAGAACAGGCTTTAAAGTGAGACTGTGGTCTTTGTACCCCCCAGATTAATGACACGTTTTTGCATCAGGAGCATTGCATTTAGGCTTGAGGGGATGGACTTGAAAGAGCTAATATGCACTGCTGGCTTCACAATTGGACTAGTTAGGAATTTAAATATTAATTTAGAATAATTTGAGTTTACTTGTTAATTGCTTGGTCACTGACTAGGTAGTTGGGATAAGAGGGGTGTGGTACACTGAAATAGCTGGACAGATTTTGACAAGCTTGCCCTATGTGGCTGGCCTACCCATGCTGTGTAAGTGCAGCTATGGAAAGTCTTTGTAAATTTCACAAGGCTTTGTTGTCTTTATGCTGTTCAGGTCCTTTTCATGGTGGACTGAAATGTAAGTAAAAAAAGGTGTGTGGTTTTATGGATGTATGTATATATGCATGTGTATGTGTGTAGATGTATACACAGACACATTTATGTATATTTATATACATGGATACGCACACAAGCTTCCAGGAAAGAATAACATACCGTATGTATATTACCTTTCATGATAGTATTGCATTTGGTTAATGTGGTTTGATATTAAAATAAAATGGCTTCCTCTGGGTATTAGAAGCCTTTTACACTGTTAGCCATTTTTAAGTTAGTCTCATACAGAAGATTACTTGGAATTTAACAAATTTCTAATGATGGATATTTTCAATAACTTTTGTAATCAATTGAATTTAAGACTTAACACCTTTAGTAGCCTTGAATTCTACATATAGTTAGATGAGTGAATGAAGAAATAGTTTGGGTTTTTTTTAAATATAGTATGAATTACTGTAACGTGGAGGTTGCAGAGAAATTTTTTTGCATTTTTTTCTTCATCTTTGTTTCACAGGGTATTGTTCCAGCAATAATTATTTTTTAATTTATCCCCACAGAACTGGTGCAAACTGCCAGGATTAAGCACAAGATAATGCTTAGTCTGCCATTTACTACTGAAGTTCCACATCTGTCACTTAAGGGTATTTTTTTCAACTCCAAAATGTCCAGATACTTTTAAATATTTATGCTGTTTTTCAAATTTTCCCATATGGCTTTGCCAGCTTGGTTTAACTGGAAGTAGTGGATCAAGATAAGTTTCTTCCTGGCATAAATACCTGCAGTTCAGTGTGGAAGAGTGTGCAAAATTGAGGAGTCAGGATGACTTCCTGCTCATTTTACTGTCCAGTGTAGCCCATAAGAACACAACTCAAAATTTAACAAGAGGAAAGAGGACTGTGTTAAGAAGTCGTGCTCTTGATAACCAGAGTTGATGCTGGCTGTTGGCTCTCTTAGACGTTGTCTGAGGCTGGGGGAGCAGGCGCTGCTTGGCTTAGCCCTGGAGAGGGGAAAGCGGGATTCTCTGAAGAGTAGGGAGAGACCCTTGTGCCTCTTAAACGGCATGATTTCTGTACTCCTCGCTGCAGAAGAGAATTTGTTGAGTTTTCTCCCAGCTGGAGGGGTGGCTTTCCGGAGGGCAGGTGATGTTGCTGCCCGCCGGGGCGCTCTGAGGGGAGCCGAGCGCCGGGAGCGAGGGAGCGGCACCGTCACCTCCCTTCACTGCCTTCTCTCTCGGTGTGTGTTGGAACAGGTGCCAGTGCGGGTGTGTGGACAATCCCCCTGGTTTGTCCGTGCTGTGACACGAATCCGAGCTGTGATGGCCCTGCGCTGCCGCTGTGGCCGTACCTGACCCCCGGCCTGTTCAGCCGCTCCGGGCCCGGTGTCTCCTGGTGCAGAGCTGTTGTCAAAGCACCAGGGAATTACCGGGACCCCTTTAACTTAACAACACATGGATTCGCTTGCAAAATCAGTGTTGAAAAACTGTGGACCGGAAGCTCTGGGGAAGCAGTTCCCCTTGAAGGAAAAACATCACCTGTTCTGAGGAGAAATGAGAAGGCAGGAGCGGCTGACTTGGCCTGCATTTTTCTGATTTACCCTGTAACCCAGAGGTCAGGAGGCTATATCTTAAGTCTAGTTAAATCTAATTACAGTTCTATCTTAAGCAGGCCTGCACTTTTGATTGCTTGAAGGAAAGATCAAATAAATCCCGTGTGAGAATGTCGCCCCAGAAGTACAGGTTGTTTCTGTCCGTCCTGTATCGTTCCAACTTGCAATGAAAATGCAAAATCTTTGCTTTGGGAATGTTTCTAACCTGTCACTTTATATTGCTAAAACACAGGTTCCCTTAGAGTCATTAGGTCCACATGGGTAAAGATGATTATTATAATAAAAGATAATAAATTTAGCTTAAGATACTATTAAAAGTTGCATCAAAATTAATGAAAATAAGTATTCCCCAAATGTCCAGTTTTGGCAAATGTTAAGAAAACATTTTAATTTCCTTGATTTTTGTACTAAGTTGAATGATGCAGTTTCAGAAAAGTAGCTTGTATGCTTATCTTCATTACTTGGTTTGTTTTAATTTTCCTATGATTTTTTTAATCCATCTCCAGTATGATATTACATGCTATTTCTGCTGTGTTGCAGTATCTTAGAGTTAGGAGTTTTTCCCATGGCCTTCATTTTTATATTCAAATTCCATTTATTAATCTTTTTTGTAATCATTGTATGACCAATGACTATCTCAGAGTGAAATGTTAATGTACAAACTAGGACCTAAACAGCTGTTTTGGGTGGTAGACAAAGATGGAAAATAGACAAGGGAGAATGATGTGGTGGCAATAAAGCTAGTGACATTTAAAAAGTTTGAGGTTTGCTAACAAGCCCCTTGAAGTAATCCATAAAGGAGGAGGCTCAGTGAGTGTGCTAGCAGTCCAGATGGAAGAGCTAGAACATTCTAAAGTGAGAGAGTTGGGGCTGAAGGACGTTATTTTATATATATATATTTGTCTGAAAATTGCAGAAAGCAACTTGCTTTTTTACCATGCTTGAAATGTTTTCTGCTCGGTTTACTTCTAATGGCCCATTCAATGCTGCCATTTCTCTCATTAAGCTTTAGAACCTTGTAGTTTGGTAAAACTACTTAAGGCAGTATAGCATGTGCAAGGTGGGTCCTAATAATTTCAAGTAGTCTTTTAATTTATTAAGTTTGATGAGAAAAATATCTATTACTTAAATTGTGCTTGCACAACTTCTGAGAAGAGATGCAGGGCATTTTGAAATAGTGTTTGTCTGGCTATCTGTAAGATAGATTTAGGTATTTGCTGGAAATAGGACAGCTAACCTTATCTTTCAGTAGCTGCAGTTTCTTAGTCTGTGTCACCTGTTGACTTGACAGTATCATCATCATTAGGTACTACTGCATTTTTCTGTGACTGCTTTTCCTGTGCTGCTCATGAGTCATTTGGTTTATTAATAAACTGTGACATCTTTAAGGTATACCGAAGTCTGGGCATGTGGGAAGATTGACTAATGACAGCAGTGAGCTACGTCATTCTGGAAGTAACTCCACAGAAGATATCAATGTTGCAAATACTGTGTTTTCAAATTAATAGTAAATGATGTATCTGTGTTTTTTCTGAAAAGATTTAGCATGTGATGTGTTTAAAATAAAACTTTTATTTGCTAAAAGCCTTATGGTAAGGTCTGTTCTTGTCTGAATTTGCAAGTTAGTATCAACTTGTTTATATGGAGTAGAAAAGTTTGGTAGAAATAAGTAAAAGTATATAAAGGAGAGAGAAGTAAGGAAGCAATTCTGCTGAGTAAGCAGAATTTGTTTTATTTTAATATACTTAGAGCTCATGCTGCAATTCTGTAATGGTGTGCAGACAATTTGTGTGGCTTAGTCTGTTATTTCGCTCTCAAAACTTGTTTCAATTTGTAACTATATTACAAGTGGCTTTTATTCATCAGCAACTGGAGCATTAGACCTCATTAGACCCTTAATAAGGAAGAAACAGATATGTATAAGTTGCGTTTTTTTCCCGTGGGTCACTTGAATTAGAGCACTTCTTTTATCTCCTTTTGTCTTACTGCTCTGGCTGAATAAAAACCTAGTGTCTTATTTGCTGACTTACATTTTTGACTAAATCTCCTGATGGTTTCTGTAGACTTGTTTTGACCTTTCATTAGATTCCTTTGGGAAGAGTGATCGAATATCCATCTCCCAATATCCCTCTGCCCTCTCAGCAGGGGAAATTGCTGCACATATTCACCAAATGCCTAGTTCCTACTTCAAATACACTTCTTTGAAAGATGCATGAGAACACAATAAGCCAGAGGTTGACAGGCACTCAGTGCACTGACATGCAAAAGATATGATTAAGCACTGTATGTTCAGGAAAAAAGTCTTTAGGACTGAGGATGTTATCTGAGGATAGTTGGTCAAGTCTACATGCATAAGTCATTATTGGTCTATGACAATACAGGCTGGATTGGCACAGAAAGATATTCAATCCAAAAATGTGGCATTAGGTTACATCCAGGTTACATCCCCTTGTCCTGTCATTACATGCCCTTGTAAAAAGTACCTTTCCAGCTCTCTTGTAGGTCCCCTTTAGGTACTGGAAGGTGCTGTAAGGTCTCCCTGGAACCTTCTCTTCTCCAAGCTGAAAAACTTCCACTCTCAGCCTGTCTTTGTAGGAGAGGTTGTCCAGCCCTCTGATCATCTTCGTGACCCTGCTCTGGACCCACTCCAACAGGTCTATGACTTTCTTTTGTTGAATACCCAAAGCTGGGAGCCACCTGCTAGCTCTTGCAATGTTCTTGATTCTTAAAACCACAGTGTGAAGTCCAAGACAGTTACTGTATTTCTGTTCAGAGGCAAACCAAGATGCACTCTTACTTCAGCCCAAGGACAGAAGTGAATTAACAACCTTCTCTAGGAGCAAACTGCTCCTGGAAAAAGTCATGTAAGATTGGTGCTACACAGTGGGAAGACCCCTCCCTCATGCTAGCTTTGCGCAGAACTACTTCCATATGAGATCTTCAGACTTGGGGACTTGATTAACTTTTTGGTTTTTATTTGTTGTCTGTTCTGTCTTATTAGTTTTTGATAGTTGTAAGGTATTGTCCAGTTAGGAAAAAACCCATCTTTCTGACTCACAGAAAGTCTCCTTGTGTATGTCCTGTCTGTATGTCAGAACCACAGTTAAATTAGAAGTGCAGTTTTCATCTTGAAGTCTCCTATACTGACTAAATTCTACTGATTTTTTTTCTTCTTCTTTCCCCCAGCCCCCTCACCCCTGGGACCACAAGGAATTTAGGGTTTCCCTGAAAACAGATAGATATCTACTAAGATGGTATGAAATTAATTGATCAGCATTCGGTCAAGCAAGTGCACCTCAGTAATAGATAATAGTATGCAAATGTGTGACATGGATAAGTCTTAATCTGTATTTTGTTTGGCTGTGATTTTACACTTATTTTAGTTTGTATTTGTCATAGTGTAGGAGTGTCCAAACTAGTTTACTGTATTTTATCTGTTGAATATCTGTCTAGTTGAGAAGTAATAATGAGATAGGCCATGTTGGTGTTAACAACTTTAGCCAAATTCTTATTCCGTGAAATAAAGAGCTTTAAAAAATGCATTGTGCAGAATCACTGGACCCAATAGAGGCACTCACTGGGACAATCCTTTAACTTTATGCTGCTGTTAAAAGAGGCAGATCAGGTTTTTTATTCCAGCTTCTTGAGTGGTAATACAGACCTGTACATTGGTGTTACCTTTTTTCATCAGTGCAACCTACTTGTGATCGAGACCTCTTCTGTGTAGTATCTCAGGATCTTTGTCCTTTTCAGGCTACTTGTTGTTCTATGTGCTACAGAATGGGCTTATTTCTTGCTTTACCAAAGTCAGTGAAATGGGAGTATTTTAGCTATAATGTTGACAACATGCAAAGTTGCATAATATGTAGCACAGTCATATCTGCATCTTATGCTTTTCCTTTTTTCATCCCTGTTTCTAATTAAGACTGTTCTCCTGTGTTTGTCATAGGAGGAATGGGTCTTCCTAACTGAGTTTCGTGGGACTTTTTCTGTTTCATCTGAGTGTAGTGTGGACGGCAGGGCAATGCCAGTTGAACTGTATGCTACATTCCATCTGCTATCAGCCTTTCTCTTGAACTTGTAAATGTATTCTTCCAGGGCAAGTGCATATCTGTTGGTCACTTATGAAACTTGGCAGTATGAAGATATGTATAGCTGCAACACTGAATCTTCCACTGACTTGTGAAATGTTACTCTTTAATACAGCTGCAAGGCAGGCTGCCAGGTGTGGGAGAGTAGTGCTGGAATATCTTGTACTAATCCAGATGAGTGCAAGGAATACTGGCTTTTAATGGTGAAGGGGTCCATATCTTCAGATGAGCTACTGCCTTAAAAATCCAACCCAAAAAAACCAGCCCCAAAGCCCCTAAGAAGGCAAAGTATCAACACCCCTCCACTTACGCATCTTTCCCATTTTTTAATTAATTTTTAAGAGATGCTTTAGTAAAGAGGTGTCCTAGTAAATAATGTCAGATCCTTCTGTTTTCACATAGACAGAACAATCAAACCGACAGCAATATTATTCCTTCCTCTCCTCCTCCTCCCAGTTGCTACAGATCAAGTAACAGTTCTTTCCCCAGAACAGCTAACAGTGGCAAGTTTGGTGTCTGTACTTGTAGCTGGTGGGTTTAGTGACCTTGATGCAGATTTTAAGTGGGACTTGAAACAAAAGAAGGGCCACTAAAACAAAGTACTCAGATTTTACCTTGTTAGAGCGAAGCTGGGTAGTCATCCTTCTGTTATAGTTCAGAGGAAATTATCATATGCTGCCTGTTTTATTACTATTGCTCACTTTTCATTATGTGTTATTTTGCACTTGGTAAGCAAGTTCTTGGAGTGAAAAGAGATTTGGAGGAATAAGAGAGTGTATGTAAGGAACTTATCTTTTGGGCAGCAAATTGGCTGGATGAGTCACTGAGGTATTCCAGAAATACTAAGAACTTTGTTCCTTATGTAGGCTATTCCTTAAGGGTATATGATGCAAGAAGGGAGCAACTATTTGGCTATTGGAAGTAATGTGCAAAGTATTGTTGTTAAAAGTACCACGTGAAGTCCTTCAAGCCATTGTGTTTGTAAAAAGATGAAATGCATTGTTTCCATATTCATTTTTTATCCCTCATTATATTCAGTATTCCCTCTGAATTATTTTGCAGATAGGTCTCTAGCTAGTAATTTCCTGCTGTTTTGGGAGCCATTTTGAAAACACTGTCAAATAACTTTTGTATGGTGATATTCTATTTCTGTATGCATTGTTTTTCTGGATTCCCTGTTGATCTTTATTCAGGTAACTAACTGCCTGATGCAACAAATGGAATATTTTTTGTTATTGTTTTTATTTTGATTGCAGTTGAGAGGGTTAAAACTACAGGTCATGTAACAAGATGATAAATTTTCAACGTGTCTTAAAGTCCTGGTTTTCAACTTTCACTTTTTGAATCATAGTGTGTTATTGGGAAATTTTTAAAATACACATCTTCATTAAAGTAGCTTAAATCTTTTGACTGTGTGATGCCTGGATATGCAATACCTCTTGGAATTGTATTCTTAGAGTTTTTTTCTTCTGTGGTTTGTTTTGGTTTGGTTTTTTTCCCTCTGAAGTATTTTTTCATGAATTAAATTCTTGAAGTAATCATTAAGTCCTCATCAGAAAATAAATGTTGGAAGTACATGTTAATTTAGCAGTTAAGGTCTATTTCATGCAGGAGACAGCTCCAGAGGTACTGCTTCACACTTCTGTTTTTGTTAAATAAAAGAACCTCTTCTACTGGTATATGTGTGTTAATGGAATGCAAAATAGAAATTACATTAGTCATTCAGTAAGGAAAAATAACTCCTGTATCTTTCAACTGATGTTATTAAAATGTTAGTGTGTTGGCTTTCTTTTTATCCCTCATTATATTTTGAGAAGAATAGGAAGAATGGTGAGGAAAGAGAATCCCATTTATACTGAACTCAAGTTACCCAGATGCATTCGGGAGAAGTACCTGACCAGGATAAAACAATGTTGCCATTTAGAAGTAGAATTCTTTGTTAAATTAAGCAGAAGAAATACTATTTAAAGCATATACTATTTCCAAGTCTACATTAGTGCGAGGGTTCACAAGTGCCTGATGCATAATGAGGTTGTGCATTTCTGGTTGCAGTTAAGTATAATTGCAGCCCATCTCATTGAAACAAATTCCTGTTTGGCAGCTGCATCCTCAAGTAATGCTGTAATTTAGTTTAAGATGTTCTGTACTTCCGTTTTCTGAAAACAAAAGGGGCTGGTGCAAAATAAAAAGTGTAACTAAATGTTCTTGAACTATTGTCTACCTTGCTTTACACAGGAAGATCTGTTTTGTAAATCTAACTGAACTGCTGGTTTCCTTCTTAGCTCTTAAAGAAGCTTTATAGAGTATTGTTTTCTAGAGTTTAGTGTCCATGTATGGGAGAGGCAGTTTAAAAATTAAAAGGATTACATTTTTATTTCCTAGATAAGCATAGTGAATTATTATTGGCTTGGCTAAAATGTGATTATGTCTCTCAGTCCACTCCTTGGAAATGTGCTTGCATTGTGGATGAGATGGGCAAACTCTTGATCAGACTCAATTTCACAAGTGCAGTAAGTTGAAATATTATCCAAGTTTGAGGGCGCAGAGAAGGGAAATAGAAAGGGATATCAACATCTTATGTTCGGTGTGAAGACCTGAAGTTGCGCCTTCTTAAAAATACTAGAAATAAAATGGGGTATTTGTATTTCTCCACAACTTCATCTGCTTTCTGCTGATTAAGGTGACTTCCTCATCTATTAGAAAACAGATAAAAATTCATGCCAAGTTAAATTTAGAGCATGAGTTATATTGAAGTGAGATAACTATATGTTCAGAGAAGTGGAAAAGAATTGAGAATGGAATGAAGGTGGTGGCTTAGTTTCCACAGCTGTGTGGTTCCTTAGTGGACAGAGAATCTAAAATAGAGATGCTCTTCTCTAGGGAGTTAAATTTTCTCTTAGATGTATTTTTGCTTGGTAAATACAGCTACTGAGGTTTGTGCACTTGGAGGTTGCAGCTCCTTAGTGTTAAAAAGAAAAAAAGGGAAAACCAAAATATTCCTCTCAAAACCTGGAGAAAACCGCTCATAATGGTTCACTTTTTTTTTTTTTTTCTTAAAGAGGAATTTAGCATACAGTCGTATGCTAAAACTACTGCAATAGGGAAGTTGGATTACTCAAACCTTAAAAATTGCCAAAAATGTCAGCTAGGTTGCATACAAAATTGCTTTGCAGTACAGTAAAGAATTGCACAGAAATTGCACCAGTAAAATTGCTGCTGCTTATTTTGCCAGTGTGTGTAAGTGTGCACTGAACAGTGCCTGTAAGTGGCAGTATAGTAGGAGAGCAGATTGGATTACAAGCAAAGTTGAAGCATGGCTTGAATTTATGTTGTAGCTGAGGAAACGAATGAAGATACTAATCACTAAGAACTGTGTAGCCTTGAATCTCCAGGCCAAGGGACCCTTCTGGGAACCATTCACAAGAAAAGGGAGTCACCTCTCAGGGTTTTCTGTTGTCCAAAGGCGGCAAGTGATGGCTGGCTGTTCTTCATGGCTGGAGAACTGGGATTCTCCCAGGTATCTTCTATCAAAATGTGTGATGATTTTTTTGCATTTTCCTCTCTGTTTTTTTTGGACAGTCATCAGTGATGGACACCTATGGTGTTGAAGGGTTCTGAGGGTGAGAAATGGGCACAAATAATGTGCAAGACACCAGTGAGCTAGCTGGCTCAACAGAGGAAAGAGGATGAGGGATACTGGTAGTTTAAGAGTTAAGTGTTTAAGAATTAAAGGTGTAAAAATGATTTTCGAATTTGATTTTGAGTTAGCATCTTTGTAGAGCATGTAAGATTTTTACTGTGAAGGCAATTTGATGTTAAGCTAGAGCTTTTAATATGGATTTAGCACTAAGATTAAAAAGGTCATGCCCACTTTTGCCCCAAAAAAGAGCAATGTATCTGTTTGGGGGATTGGTCCTGTAGAATGTGCTTGGTTTGTAGCTGATTGTTGTTAGTACCTGAGTGATATTAATGTAAAAAATCCAAAAAATAAATACTTAGGGTTTTATACTTCTGAAGAGACACAGTTGTCAAAAAGTGATTAATTCTTACACTAAAGATACTTCTAAATTACTGGAGCCATGACTTTTATGAGTGCTGCACAAGACTTGGACTGTTTTACCCGGTCATTTTAGAAACGCACATTCCCTTTTGTATTTGACTCATAACCTTAAGGCATTAAAATGGATCCACCTTTTTTTTTTTTTTTTTTT
>VWZG01000745.1:530218-554765 GCA_013396735.1 Grallaria varia
TTTTTTTTTTTTTCCTTCTCCCCAGAGGAACACAGCATGCTTAGGGGCTGGCCTTTGTCTGTCATGCATTCCCACCGTAACAGATTTAGCAAATTGCAGCTGAGGAGTTAGGCTAGTCTGTACTTTCTGCTGCTTGTGCCAGGGAAAAAGCTATTGTTTTCGTTGCACCCTTGGCATGTCGATAGCTTTGAGGCCAAAAAGCATACAGTTTTGCTGCTGTTTGTATCTTCAATCAAAGAATGCAGGCAAGAACAAACAGAAATCCTAAGAAAGAGCTTACTATAGAATCTCCGCAGAAGGGCAAGGATGCAGGTCCTTGTGAAGTGGAAGCAGAGAGTCCTGTGGTTGTGCTGGTAAGAATTGTTTAAAAAGTTATCTTCCCTTATAATTCCAGTTCTTTCTATCAATGAAAAACTGCTTAATCTGACACCAGCGAGATGCTCCAGCATTCTTACTTGTGAATAACTCGTGTTTAAGATTTAGGTTTGATTCTTTCTGTTTTGTTTACCTTTTTAATTAATTTTTGCTGTTCTGTTTTACCAAATCTTTGTTTCTCTTCGAGTGTGGCTTTGGAATTTGGTTTTCATACCAGCTGCTTTTCAGTCTGTTCTCTCTAGCATAGTTGTACAGCTCTTTGAACCTAGCAGGAAAACTACTTATGCTTTAAAATACTTTCTAGTACCTCTATTTTTTAATTGCCCAGCATATTTTTCAATTAATATGTATTTGAGTTCTCTGAACTGTGTGTGTAACAGTTAAAGTTTACTTAAATTATCAAAGAATTGTCTAAATTAGGGAATTTAAAGTTCTAAAAGGAACATATTTGTATATGGGGGAAGTAATCAAATGAGAACCTTTTTTTTTTTTTTTTTAATATCACTACACTCTCAATTCTGCTGCAACTTCAATAGTACAGCAAGAGAACATAACAAGGGAGCTCTAATGAATCCACCAACTCTCTCCAGCTAGGACAATAAACTTTTTCAAATAACAGAGGGGGATTGTTAAGCTAGTAACTTATATATCAGTAGAAAGAAGGACATTGATATTTCTTACTAAAATGCCAGCTTTACTTAGTAACATTGCATACTTGACTGCTGCTGCTGATGGTCCCCTCTTCATTTGTTGGCTGTGGTTGAGGTTTGTGGGGCTGTGATCCTCAAATTATGCTGTCCCCCCTCTTATTTGAGCTTCACGCCATGCATTTAAAAATTGAAGTAAAACATTTTGGCCATAGATATTTAGTAATACTCATCTGTAACTTTATGGGAATTGTTACTGTATTTAACTGAAAGCTTACATGTGTTCTAGTAAAACAAACTTTCTTTTCCTTGACAGTGTTTTCTTTAGTTTCATTGTATTCAGAGAGTTGTTAGTAAAACGCGGGATTTTTTTGGTATGGGTGTGTTCTGATTTGGAGTCCAGATTTTCATCAGTACAATATGAGCTAATCTTGTGTGTGCTTTCCTGCCTTTGGAATGCTTAACTTTATTTAGAACTGTTTTTATTCCCCCATGAATACTCAGAGAGGATATTAGTGTTTCTGCAGATACTTAGAGTACTGCAGCTATTCAGCAAGCATATGTACTTAGTTAAAAAGAAAAAAAGTATGAAACAATACTGTTTACTTATAACCATTTATGAAGTACCTCCTTATAATTTTCCAAGTATTACTACATGTAATGTTCCTGGAATAATATACCTCCAGTGTTTGCCCTCCCTTTTTTCATTTTCAGATAAAGTGGGCACATTCAAAACAAAGGTCAATATTTAAGGGGAAGAACATTTAGGTTCCACATAGGTCACATGAAAAATGTCTGCTGTCATTTCAGTTGCTCTTTTGCTGTTAATCTTTACATACATACATATATATATGTGCCATATATATAATTATAGATGGTGTAATATCCCTTTTTGCTTCTCTTTTTTTCTACTTATCAAGGAAAACTAGATGAAGTGGTACAAGGACACTTTGCAGCAAGTGTGCTGCCAGGCACGGAGCAAAAAGTAGGGTGCTATGTTCCATTTAACACCAATATTTGGGTCCATTTTTCTTTCATTGAATTGTGACACACTGAATTGCACTACATTTTTACTGCCACACTGAAAGTAGGTGTCTTGTCACTGGTACAGAGGGCAGTAAGGTAATAAGACTGGTAGCGTTGTTAGTTGCTATAACAAAATCTAAACAGCAGAACTTCTTGTTTTCTGGATTAGAAACTTGGAATTACATTAGATAGCAATCCTCAAAAGCATATGGAACAGGAGGCTTCTGGTTTACTCTTGTAATACTTCTCACTGGCTATTGGGTGAAACATTCTTTCAGGTACGTATGCATTCCTTTTGCATGGGCAATTATGGTGTGATTTACCTAGTGCTCGGGTTTTTGAGTATTCTTTATAAAGGTGAAATGGAATCAGCAGTCAGGACTTCAAGGAAGCAAAAAGGTTTTTTGTCATATTCATTTATTATTTAAATGTAGTTCACAGAGAGTGAATAGTGTGCTAGGGTACTGAGGGAACCGAGGGTACTAGGGTTGTAACTAGAAGCATCTCATGTGTTATTGAAACAATGTTACTTGATTGAGTGCTGTGCCTGAATTAACTTTTCCGGGTTAGATGTGTAGGTTCATAACAGGAGTCATCGTCTGCTTTCAGTCCTAGTATGGCAGTATGTGTGCTCCCTTGTTTTCCTATGATTTGAATTAGATTGTGTCATAACTTTGCTGTTGAGGCCCATGGAAAAAGCATTTAGATTTTCCAGGTGGTGTCTCAAAACCCTGCTTGGGATGAACTGCTGTTGTACTAGCTGTTGTAGAAGTTACTGGATGAGTGTGTGTGCTGTGCAGCTGGACTTCCATAGTCAGAAGTAATAACTGCTTATCAAAACAGATTATGTTTCTGGGAAGTTGAATCTTTTGGAAGTTGTCTTTCTGCTTGGACATGTGCTGGCAGTATAGAATGTATTAGTTAAGAGTAAGCTCCAGGATACAAATAATTTTTTCAATTGATTTTTAAAACCTCAACCTGGGCAATTTATTTTATGTTTATTGCGGGACAATAAGATACTGTTACCCATGTTTAGTATTAAATAATCTTATTGTATGTCTGCAGTGGCTTCCCTCAGGCCAATGTTGAGAAATACATAACATCTATTAATCTGTTTTTATGCTGTTTACTGCTGATTCCTGTAGCTCCATTTTACTCTTTATGGAACTTACTAATTTGCAGGTGTATATGCTAAATATGCTTTTTAAGGTCAATGATGTTTTGTAGCAGGTGGCTAAGAATATTCAATTGCTTGACCTGACCATCTTTGCTTTCTGAGATGACAATTGGGAGATAACACTTGTCTTAATTTAAGCATACAAGAAAAAATGTACTGTGGTGTTTTTTCTGTGATATGTAATGGAGGCAATTATTGAATTCTTAACTTAAAATTCCTTATATTTGGTGAATTTTGACACTACTTGTCCAAATATATGTACTATAATCTGGCAGATTAAAATGGTTACCGTGTGGGTATCATGACCGCTGTTTTGAAGTACTTCTTATTTCTGATAAGTTTCTGTGCTCATAATACTCAGGGAAAACCCAAACTAGTATGGCAGGTAATTTGCTCATTTATCTTCCAGCAAACACAGCACTGGCTGGCTCGAGTGCTGGACCCCATGAAGCCCTATGCTCTTAGAATTTTCCTAGATTACGGAGGATGCCACTGGCTGCAGATTACTAGGAAAAGTTAAGCTTTCTTGGAAAGATTGACTTTTAGTGCCTGACATTACAGTTTTGACTGGACTGAGTTTTCTGTCCACTGGTCCATAAATAATATTCAACCACACACCATCCATAACGCTGCTGATTCCTTTGAGAACGCACGCAGAATCAGTCTGGAGGAGAAAAGACAACACAGAAAGAACCGTGCCTCACCAACACTGCCTATGGAGACTTTCTGCGGTGCCTTTTGCAACCGGACTTGCCTATCTTGCATCGGCCTCTTTAGCCATCAGCGCGCTTGCAGCAAGTGTGGGGAGAGCCCTGCCCAAATCTTCGTTCGTAAAGCCTAGCCATGATGATGACATGAAATAATAGCCCAGATTTTTTTTTATTTATTTTTTCTTTTAATGTAGAAGAGCCTGAGAGAGAATGTGCTTCCTTGCACTGTTTTGTGTTTGGCTAAATGCCAACACCAGTGTGCTGTTTATTGTGTTCTTTTTGTATATCTGATTCAAACTGATAAAACATCCTCTTCCTTTTGAATCTGACAAGTGACTAAAAAAGCAGTGAGTAACATTTAGGAGAAACCTGAGGAAGCAAATTCTTCATAAATTGTTACATAAATCATATTTCTCCAGTTGAGATACATACAAACAAAACATAAGCAAAGTTTTGTGACTACAGTGTAGAGAGAGATGCATTTGCAATGAATTGGATGATTTTTGAAGCTGCAGTATATACAGAAGCGATTTTTGCATGTGTGTGCATGCCCATGAAGTAAATTTAGTTAGACTGGCTTTAAAAGTAATCTTTTTCCTCTATTTTTGCTGGTAAAATGAGAGAAGACAGAACTAGCTTTCTTCCAGCCTTCCAAAGAGAATTAACAGGAGGATGGATGTAGCTCTTCAGCACCAGGAAGGAGCAAAAAAGAATGCTGATCATGTGCAGCACCATGTAAAAATCCATTACCCATTTGAGATGACAGCTTTCCCTTGCTACCAGGTTGTGGAATTGGTGCTGTGATCTATCTGTTAGCTAGTTCAGGTAGTAGATGTCCTGATATGTGACCTATCTGACTATACTGACCACACATGTGTTTATTCTCTCCTTTGAAAAGCTCCCCAAATTGCCATAAGTGATCACACAGCCATCTGATCAGCAATTTCAGAGACACAATCTGGCTGAAAGCTTGGTTGTTGGAAGGAACTCTCTCAAGCCAGATCACGACCTAATCTGTCACAAAAGCTCTGGCTCACTTGCTGGTATTAGCATGAGAAGGCTCAGGAACGTGCTGTGAGAGGGAGGGTCCTTCTAGTGTCAGTCCTGTTTTCAATTAATTTAAGCCAGTTGTGAAGCCAAATCTTTTTCGCTAACTGAAGAGACTGTATACACAAATCAAATGTCCTTCTCTACTGCTCATTTTTGAGGCACTGTTTAATTAGCAGTATTTATTTTCGTTTCTCCTAGAGGTCAGTCACCCTGCACCACTCTCAAACCAACCTGTCACAGTGGCATATTGTGTTTCACTTCTCATGACAAACTGTTACAAAGGAATGCTCACATGGTAAAGGCCAACTTGACCAAGTGGAGTGACTTGGACATGGTACTTCAGTACTCTCTAAGCCTTGCTTTAACCTAAGAGTGTATTGCATAAGAGCTCAAGCTCAGTGATTGACAGGAGCATCTTGCTTGTCTGGAGAGGTAGAGAGAGACCTGTTACTTACACTGAAAGTAGGAGAAAGAAGAGCAAATCATGTCTTGTCTCAATTATTTACAGAGCAGTAAAGTTTGAAAGGCTCTTCATACTCTGTTACCCCTGTCTCATGCTTAAGGATGAAAATTTTTAGTGGACAGTTGTTTCCTTAGAGAGGAGTTGGAGAGGGTGGGTGAAGTTACAGGAATTTCTTTGGACTCAGAACTGGTTATGACAATCTGGTAGAGTGGGGCTACTTGACCTGAAGTTTTGAGAAGGGGTAATTTAGCAGAGTCAATGTCTAGGAAATGTTTCAAATAGTTTTATGAAGAAGATACTAAGGAAGCTTGGAGCATCCCATTTCATTATTTGGGGATTCATTGCAGCAGTCTTAACAAGTTTTCTGGCAACCAAATTATATTGTATAAGTAGTACAGTAGCGAAAATGTAACCTTTTCTTAGGTTATGTTTACCTGCTTCCCTTACACTTTTCTGAGCTAAGTGGTCCAGCTGCTTCAACTCAGATGGGTACACAAACATAAACTCAAGCCTTTTCCAGTGGACACTGGTGTTAGTTCGCAGCTTTGTGATAAATCATGTTCATGAATAAGAGCAAAAGATGTAGCAGCAGCTGTGGTTCAGATGCTAAGATCTCAAAGTGTCTCAGAGCACAATATAGAGCAAACTGAACAGCCATTCTCCGTCTTCTCTGAGGAGAAAGATGTCAAACTCAACATATTAATTTTCCACCATGGCCCCTAGAAGTATTGGTCTGTGCTGATCATGTTGTTAAATAGCTTATGAACTAAATCCTTCCAGTGTGATTGTAAATGGTAGTTACTTTTATTGACAAAGCTACATTTTGTTCATTGTGTTTTGTTAGATTTATTTTCCGAACTTTGCTTTTTTTGCCTGTTCAGCTGTTATGCTTTGTTATGTTCTCACATTTTTGTTAACAGCAAAACTACCATATGGTAGATATGATGGAATCTCGAGTACCTTTTGAGTAGCCTGTGAATTAAGCCTGAAAACTTGGTAACTTTCTCTGACTAAAGCTTTCCTCATTTCTTGAAAAGCGAATTTATTTGATTCACTTTTAAATGAAGAAACACCTGTAAGTTTTCATAGGAATATTATTAATATACTAATGATTAATAGCAGTTAGTGATAAAGGCATTTGTTCTGTGTAGTGCAACTAGAATTTGAAAGGTTATTGTTATGAGTTATGCAAAACTATATATAAAGCTTGGCTTGTCTGTTTACATTTATAATGATGTTGGAAGCTGGCATTGCTGCTGCTATTATGTTTAATATACCTTATTTTGAAATTAGTAGCAATGACGTTAAGAAAATGTCAATTGTAATGTCTCTCAATAGTTGCCACTTGTAAAAAATTGTATTTTATGTCTGATACTGTGGCGCAGAAAGTGCAAGCTAAATTGTAACTCCAACTTTGCATTGAGGTAGTGCGCTCTGAGGTAGTGCTGCCTCATTCAGAGCTCTGTCTAGGGCTGCTTTGCCATCTGACCACTTAACAGAATGCTTGGCAGGGTGAAGGTTCTTCTCTGTGTGATTGTGCATGGGCAGTTGTAATGTCTCGACTCGGATTTTAATGTGGAATCAATGCATAGTAACTGAAGAAAGCCACCAGTGCAATTAAGAGGAAGTAGATAGCCTGTGGGAATTGTGAAAAAACCAAAGAGAGGGAGGAATGTCAATTAGTCTACCCTTACTGCAGGTTACTGCTAAATTAAAAGAAAGCTCCATCTTTGAGCTAAGATTGACTTCATTCCTGCTAAACACAGATCAGAGCTTTCATTCAGGGCAGTATCAAACGAAGACAACCACCGATCTAAGAGACTAGTAGTTTTTTGTTTTCCCCCGTAAGAATACATACATGATTATTCTGATAAGCTCTGACTTACTGTGTTTCGTGAAACAGTTCTGCTTCTTCCTTCTGAGGTGAACAACATGCTTGTCTCTAATTATCAGTTACACTTATCAGTATGGTATATTATGACATAAAATCTGCATTTCAAGTACTGTATGTTTTCGATGTAGATGAAATATAATTCTGCCAATCTTTTAAAGACTAACTTCGTAAAATGAGTCAACAATTGTAATTTTTCCTCAATATACCTGAATTTATTTTGCCTTTTTCTTTTTTCCCCTAGGCAAAACCAAAGCTTATAGAACCAATAGACTATGAAAATGTCATTGTTCAGAGGAAAACACAGATTTTGAATGATCCTTTACGTGAGATGCTACTGTTCCCTTATGATGACTTTCAGGTAATTTAATCCTTTTACACACACTCCCTCCTCCCTTATTTTTTGTTAAAGACAAGTTTTTAGCAGGAGTCGATACGAGGTGATAGCTTCCTATTCATTGTTCCTCTCTTTAGCTACAAAAAAACTCCACAAACTCTTTGCCATGAGGCCCCTTATACTGCTCAATTTATTCTGTTTGGTACAGAAGAGGAAATAGCACAGTTTTTTCATCTGTTCAGATTATAAGGTCTACTTCTGCAACTGAGCAGTTTTACTGCCTTTTGAAGTAGATAGATATTCCCCCTCCCTTTCTAATGTAGGAAATCATGTGATGTTTGTTTAAAAAAATCATCTGCTTTTTGTTATTCTTTAATTCTTAAACTGATTCTCCCCACCCCAACCCCCCACCTTAGTAGGGAAGGGCATGAACCTGTTCAAATGAAATCTGCTACTCTCAGCTGCATGCTCCCAGCCAAAACTGGGTTTTGGCAAAATATACCCTACATAACGGGATTCTGACTTGATTAAGCCAGACTTAACCAAGATTTGTGATCATCTTGTTATATTTCTGTTTCAATTACCATGTTTTTTCTAAATAAATGGTTTACTTCAGTAGACTTTTTCTTTTAATCTTCTTGAAGATCTGGTTAGGATAACTACTGAGCATCTTAGAGACTGGAGTTGGAGTAAATAGCAAGGAAGGTCTCTTTACTCACATGCCCATACCTGCAGTCAAAATGTCTGTATTTCAGACAGCTGAATGGTCTGTAAAATTACCTTTATTCAGCCAAGTAGCTGAAGCTAAGTTTGTTTATTATGGCAAAAGTTGATGTATTTTTACAGAAGGATATCTAAAGCCCCATAAATTACATGTTGTATTTTTCATGAGTTCTCTCTGACCTGAATGCACCTGGACTCTGTTTATAATATAGTCTGAGGGTTTCTTTTTCATTGATTTTTACATTAATAACTTTACTTGTAGCCTTGCCACTCTGAGCTAAAAAATTTGGGTTTTGGGAAGCTGCAGGTATTTGGAGTGGTTTGGGCTTCTAGTGTTCTCAACCACACGTGAAAACAAAACTTCTTGCAGAAGAAGTTGTGCTGATACTAGTGTTCAAATACTGGATTGCTCATGATGATGCCCTACACCAGGTGTTGGCTTTGGGACTGAAGAGCATGAGTAGGCTATACTATCCAAATCTGCTTCTATATTGTGTCTCTTTAATATCACAGCTCAAGAGGAATCCAGTTTACTCATGCTAAGTGTACTCATATCTGATTGACTAGTTCACTTATCAGGGTCATTCTGGTGAACAGCTCTAAATTATCACTCGAGAAAAAACAAACCTATCCAGAACATCCTCAGGCATTTTGTTTGAGCAGTCTGGGGAAATGTCTGAAGTGTTTGACTGCTGTTTCATGTGACCTCTTCTGTGATTCTTATCCTCACACCTGTACAAATGAAGTTTGTCCATAGTTCTCAGTTCGATCCTTAAGAAAGAATGGCTGAATTTTATCACAAACTGTAATGCCTTTGTTTGGATTCTGTGGTCAGATTTTCATCAAGGCGGTTATCAAAGTGTGTGTTACATCAGAAGATTTCCTTCAAGTAGTCACAGTTTCTGAATATAGTCAATTTTTCTGTTTCTTAGCCCTCAGGCACATTTCTAGGTTTCCCCTATGCAGTCTTTGTCAGAGTCTCATTTTATACCTAGTTTATATAAAGTCCAGTTTCTTCTACCAAACTCTACTATCAAACTTTTATTTCTTTGGAGCACTTGCTGGCACAAACTTACTCCAAATATTTTTATTGTACACATGATTTGTCAGCACTACTTTGATCTATCTAGCTTGTTTTCAGCAACAAAAAGCATTTAAATCTGTCATTCAGCGTATTAAGAAAATATTACCAAGTCAGAGAACAAAAAACCCTTAAGTACTTTTTTTTTTTTTTTTTACAAGTTGAACCTTTTAACTCTGTGCAGTTTTTCATAATTATGTTTGCAGGTTTTATAGAATCATAGAATGTTAAGGAGTTGGAAGGGACCTTAAAGATCATCTAGTCCCAGCCCCTCTGCCATAGGCAGGTACTCCTCCCCCTAGACCAGGTTGCTCCGTGCCCCATCCAACCTGACCTTGAACACTTCAAGGGATGGAACATCCACCACTTCTCTGAGCAACCTGTTCCAGTGTCTCACCACCCTCAGAGTAAAGAATTTCCTCCTAATATCTGTTCTAACCCTGCCCTCCTTCAGTTTGAATCTGTTCCCCCATGTCCTGTCAAGTAATCCCAGTACAGGCTAAGTTTACTTGTAGCAAATACAATGTGTGTATTCTACCCAAATTAAATATGCCTTTACAAAGTTATCCCAGTGTTATTTTGAAGGCATTTTGGTGCTTAGCTTAGTCGTTGTTTCACCTTCATTACTTTTGGGTTTGAGCCATATGGACTTAACACATTTTCACTTAAAGCTCTTGGCTTTCATTTAGTGCAAGTTCAGTACTTCTGAAAATAGATTTTATGCCAACTTTGCCGAAATAAAACTAAATCCAGGTCATTCCATGAGAAGGCATGTCTTCAGTAGAGGAAAAGCAAAAAAATGTCCCAAGTCATGACCTTGTTTGAGAGCACAAAGTAAACTGGTCAAATAACTAATTTTCAAATGTTCAAAGAAATTTCTTTACATAATTTTTCCTTTAAAATTTCCTTTAAAATCTGTTTTGTGTTTGGATTTGAGTCTTCAGTCAATTATTCTAAATAAAAGCCTCAATTTAGTTTGGAAATTATAATACAGTTTCTGACACTTCCCATTCAAGTGATAAGCTGCTTCTGACATGTCATTGTTTTAAAGGCATGATCTCACATACAGCTTGGCATCTTTTCCACTGAGTCTTTTAGAACAATTTCTGTCACTGTATCTGGAGCATGAGCTCCTGCAGAAGACAGTAACTCTAAGTCTTACTGGCAAACACAGCCTTGTGAAGGAAAACATATCCATCTCAGCCTGCGCTCATTGTGGGCAGGTTCACTATCCCTATTCCATCAGGTTTCAGGTAGCAAGTACTCCTTGACTGACTTGGTAAAATGTTCTTGCTCCTGTGGCCTTTTCTGAAATCTCATCACATCCTAAATCCCTGTGACTCTCTCAGAAAGTAAAATCAGTAAAAACGTTTGAATGGTGTGCCTCAGTAGTGTGTGTGAATCCTGGCTCATGTTAAAAGCAGTCTTCCTTAGTTTCGACAGAACACTAATTGAAAGGGCTGTTTTAATCTTTGAGGGCATGAGACAAACACTCTGTAGTTCCTGATGCTGCCATAAATCAAATGGTCACCCAAACCTAGAGAGCTGAAATGTTTCATTTCTATGGAACATTCAGTCAATGTTTGTAGCAAAGGCAATCCTTCCTTCCTAATTTTTCTTTTGGAATATAATGTATATGTGTGTGCATGCTTGAATTTAAAGTGTTATGATGGTGTCGCTTTAGTAATTATTTTTAGGAATTTGCTCTAAATCCTAATACTTCACTCATTGCATTTCTTTGCTCTCTGATGCACTACTGAGCTGATGGGTGAGCTGATTAGGAGGTGGTATGCATAAGACACTAGTATGAACAAAATTGACAAATTAAATTATTCTGTTTTGTCATTGGTCTTGCTACAGTGCTAAGACAAAATTCTTTTTATATGTGGATGACTAGGAAAAAACCCTTGCTGTTGTATTGATAGTTGTGTAGCAGAATAATAGCAGCAGATATTCTAAAAGTATGTACAGCTAGTCAAATTTTACCAAATTTCCCTATAGTGTTAAAATTCATTCATGAGTTCATGGGTTTCCCTTGAAATGTGCCTGGTAAGATGCCACCTTAGTCTCTGTTTTTTCTTAAAACAATAATTATTTTTTTGAAAAGCATTGTGTAACTGTATGCTTATAGAAAATACATTGTATTACATGTAATATATTATTTATATATTACATAAACAATTTCCTATCAAATATCAGACTATTTCAGGCTGAGAAGAGTATCTAGACAGTCTGGCCTTTAGCTGTTATGGTAGTTCAATACTCTTAGTAGAAATCTTTCTATAGCTTGTGAAACCAAATACATTGAACTCAACACAGTTTGAATGTGTTTCTAAAATTCAGAAAACTTCCTTCTTAAAAGATGTTAGCATATAAATTAATGTTTTTGTGCAGTTTTGGTTTGTTTCTGTTTTTGTTTTTTTAACTGTACAGTACAAGATTTATTGGTCCCAGGAAATATTTCTGGGTTTATGGTTTCTGCTTTTACTACCTCCCCATCTCTCCTGCCCAAGGTGTTAACATTGTCACTTTTCAGTGTTCTTGACTAGATAAATTATTTGACCATGACTATGGGATCATTTGTTTTCCTTTCAGTCTTTACTGTAATTGAATATTCTAGCTTCAACTACCCTCCCCAGTTAATGGAGTGAGGCTTTGGTAATGACAGAGATAATTATCTTATGGATCAAACTCTCAACAGAGATAAGGAAAGGTAATGTACTGATGTACCCTTCCTTTTTGACAAGAACGTGTGGAGTTGTTTCTTTTCCCGTTTTTATCTGATCCTTCCTGGTGTTGCAGTCTGTGGAGTATAGCTAACAAGTGAGGGACCACAACTCCCTTACAGGTCCAGGCTGGGTAAACTCTCACATTCACCTTTGGTGACCTAAGCTTTGAGATGCCTTTCCACAAAGGGTGGTGCAAAACGATGCAAAACAATTTCTATTGCTGTATAGGTATCTTCATTTGGGGTCCAGAAGATTTTGTAAAGTTTTACAGTTAAAAATTTAAGGTATCCTAAGAGTTACTTTTGCACTGGTCTGAGAAGCAGAATTTCATGGTCAGGGAGAGATATCCTGCTCTCTGGCAGCCTTTCTGTGTTCCTCTAAACTCTGGCATAGAATAGGAATAAGTTCTGACTTGATAGGCTGAAGTGGATATATACTTTAGTGATCCAGGCATTCTCTCTGAACCTGCAGTTTAACAGTGCAACTCTCATTTTTTTTGCCACCTGAGATCTGTGTTGAACTACCCTGTTACTTTGTTGTACTTTTTTTCTTTTCTTGAGTAATAGTTTTTATGTGTAGTATTTACACTACCTTAATGTCTATCTTCTAAATATTGGAGTTATGTTGTTGTGGTGGAATTATTATTATTAGTATTTTCTTGCCCTTCTTAACAATATAGAGGAAAACACTTTCCAATAACATCTATTTCTTACTCATTTCAATCTTTCCCTTAGAAGGAAAGAGGGAACTCACTGCTAATCTTTGAAAGCAGATTCTCATTAATTGGCTATTCTGAAACACCGTATTCACTGGATGTTTTCTGCTGAGCTTTTCTTCATTAGATATAACTGAGTGCTGCCATAATGTGTCGTATTTTCTAGAATAGCAAGTTTCATTAATTGCTTTTGTTGTTTATCAGACAGCTTTATTGCAGCGGCAGAGTCGATACATTCGTTCAACAGTTCCTGAAAATGCAGAGAAGGAAGCTCAAAGCTTGTTTGTAACTGAGGTAAAATTGAAATTGCATATGTCTGTGTGTAATAACAATATTATACCTGAATTATTTTTCTGCTGCTTTATTTACCGGTTTAAACAAACAGAAAATTAAGCCCTGAAAAAAATTAAATATTTATTACCATTTGCTTGCCAATGGTATCAAGGGAAAATTTCTAGGGAAACCTGGTACTTTTTTCCACTGGTGGCTGGAAAAGAAGGGTTACCATATAGAATTATTTTGTATGTATAATTCGCTTCTGCAGGTGCTTCTCCTCTACCTTTATGCTTTTGGCTTTCACAGATGAACATGGGTGATTTCCATTGGTGGTGATGTGACTGCTAGCAAATCTCGAATGAGTTGCTGTGATTTGTTTTTCTTGATAGATTGTCTCGCACCAGCCATTCTTAGTTTTCTTCATAATAGTCTTGTACACTTTGCTGGAACAGAGGTATTTATAACTGTAACATTTGCAGAGGCCAAAATTCATCATGACTGCTCAACTTGTATGCTCTCTGTAGAAGAAACATTCTAAAACCTAAAGTTTCTCAAAACTGTTTGCTTATGTTGTCATTCTTTTGGTTCTGCGAGGTTGCGTTTCGTTTAGTGTCTTGTGGAAGCCTTTAAAGAATGAAAAGTTTAAAATTTTTGTCTTTTTTGTATTATCTACTGGTTTTCTACTGATATGTTTTAAGCTGATATTTTATCATCTGAAACAAGTAAATATCTGTTGTAATTCCAATAAAACTGAATGAGTTCCAAATAGCTGAATCTACTTCAAAGTGATACATATCCTTTATACCTAACCTAAACATTTCTAAGATGAAATCAAAGGGGATAGACAAGAAAGGAAGAATGTTTTAGGTAATTTATGAAGTTAATTGAGTTTCTGCAAAACCAATGGCTTAGCAAGTATTAAGCTTGTATATTGAAATGTAAAGATAGTATTTGTGATTTATTAGATGCTGTGTTTGTGTACATGAAAGTTTATTTGTGTAGCATAGGATTTTGTATGGAATGGTTTCTGTCAACAGATTTTGTCAGTTTTATGTTGCTTTGTTCAAAGCCAGGATAAGTCTGTACTTTCATGTTGTAACAATATGGGTGGAGTGAAAAGGTATTTCCTGTGATCTAGATCAGAATTTAATGACATAATTGCTTTTCAACCGCTGCAAACATGCAGTTTAAGTATTAATTTAATTGTACTAGAAGTATAAATTTAAGGAAAAGATGCTTTTATTTTTCTGTATCAGTACCTGTGAAATTGAATATTTTATTTGAACAGAGTATCTGTATTTTAATGGTTAGTTTTCTAAAGGCTCAGTCGCATTTGCAGCTGCAATAGAATGCTGCTTTAACTTTTTGGACAATTGAAGATGGCTAATCCAGATGCTGAGTGCATTCAGCATATTCTGGTTTTATAAAACACATGTCTAGCAGATGATAACATCCTATTGAAACATATAACTTGTTCCCAAAAGCTATATTGAATTAGACTATTGCCAAAAGAAAGAAAGTGTACAGAATTTTCAGAGGTTGACATATCACTATAGTCGTTCATAAACAGCCATATTTTAGGAGGTTTTCTTGTGTTGTGTCTGGTGACTGCTTTTAGTCATTTTCCAATTAATATTGATATTTTATTTTCATTAAAACAGTGCATCAAAACCTACAATTCAGATTGGCACGTTGTTAACTATAGATATGAAGATTACTCGGGAGAGTTTCGACAGCTTCCAAAGTATGTTATCTATCTAATGGTATAATAAATTTGTGAAAGAACTTTAACTGTATCCAATATAAACTTTTTGATTACAAAATTATATTAGTACATGTAATATATAAGCTGAAATATGCTGTATCAGTGTTTAATAATCAGCAGAGACGATAAAGATTTTGTAGAATGAATTTATATTGATGAACTTGATGGTGTAAAATATTGTTAAACCATTTTCTGGAAAGGTACTGTAATAACATTACCTTATTAATAGGAAAGTCAAAACAAGACATTGTATCATTGACAATGTGAATTTAAGTATGATAACTAAAACAGGCTAATGTTTAGATGAAACTAAAGTGGTAATATCCTGTTTTTGTAGCTTCAAAGACAGCTTTTGGAACTCCCTTTAGGAGCTCAGGGAATAGGATCTAACAGAGATGGTTAGAGCAGATTTTCACAGGATGATTCAATGTAAAAACTTAATCTACATCTGTTACAGACTTTCTAAACCATCTGTTAGAGAAATCTTCTCATACATTTTCAAAATTTTCTAGGGAAAGTATAGAGATTAGAACTTTAACTTAAAGTGTTTGCGATTTGCTAAATACTCTGAATGCCTCAACTCTGGAAGATCTGCGTCTTCACTGACTACTCTCCTGCATCTATCAGTTAAGAAATAGTTATCTGAAAAAGTTCTGATACACTCCAGTTTTTGTACAAGTCAGTACCTGGTTTTCACTTGCCCTGAATAGAAACCACAGTAGGCAGTAGGAATTTGAATAAATGCATCGTCCTGCAAGGAGCCAATGGTTGCAGATATGAATTCTTGCTCCTAAGGTGTTAGGAGTGCAGTGCATAAGAAGGCTCTTCGGTTACACATTAGGACAGTGCCAAGCAGAACAAACTAAGGACTATGGGGAGATGTATAAATGAAGAAAATTGTTGGCTAATAATGAAAATTACATGCTTTTACTTAGTTATTCTTGTGCTTTTTTATCTTCAGTTAGGAAGATTTTTTAAATTTTATATATTTTAAATATAAGTAAATTTATGTTATCAAAATATGTAACTAATCACAAAGGATTTTTCTTTCCTAGTAAAGGGACAAAATCAGAGAAGCTTCCTGTTCATGTATATGAAGTGGATGAAGAAGCAGATAAAGATGAGGTGAGATAATCATAATTCCTTACTTTCTCATGTTTTCATTAAAGAATGTTGGGTGTGTAGAGACTGCAGGTTTGTTCAAATGTTAATGTCAGTAAATGAGAACAGAGATTAATTAGCCAGAACAACTTGATTGGGAAATAAATTGGCAGTTTTACCTATCTCCTTTTAAATAGCCTTGCTCTCCTGAGGTCTGTCATGTGACTAGAAAAAGTTTTGCTAGATAATAAAATTGAAGTTTTAATACTTGGTGGTGTATAATCCTTTGGCTTTCATAAAATCTGTCTTGTCTTATACTGTCTCTGTGTAGACAGGTTTACAGAGAGAGAAGTTTCATGCAGTTTAGTCCTGAAGTTCAGTAAAATCATAGATGAATCTGTTCCAACGTGACACCACATGCACTTAAGTATGCATGACAGTATAGGATACAGTGTGAGTTATGATTAGTTTGTCACAAATCTGTGTATAGGCTAAGAGCTGGAGAGCCATCATGGAAACAAAAGCTAAAATGATTAACTAAAACTCTCAAGATAATTTTTCTTTTGTCATTGGCTTAGGGGAACCAGAGATGTATAGCATCAAGCAATTTTCAAGTGTATTTCAAATGCCAAAGACTTTTTTTCCAGCAACTGCCTCTGCTATTTTTGTGATCCTTTTTTTTTTTTTACCGCACCCTGTTTCAAAACACAGTGTTTAAATGCCACTGTTTTCTTTTCTTATGAATACTTGAACTCTTACATCTCAAAAAAGAATTAAAATAATTTTTCATTTTTGTGGTGTTGACCTCTTGAGAATTACTTTGCTTCTAAATTCCTGGTATTCAAGGCTGCTACACATGAAATAAAAGGATTAAATACGCAGAGGTAGTTTGGGGAATTCATCTGAGTAGATAGATTCCTGAACAGATAGTCACAGGATGCCATTTATCCAGCGCTGCTATTAATCTTCACTGTGATATTTTGACAAATAATTTCATGCATCTGTACCCAAAACTTCCTATTTGTAGGATGGGAATTATGATGATTTCTATTATACTGAAATTAAAAAGACTTGCCATTATTTACTGTGATAATATTTTTGACAACAGAAGTGTCTTAGAAAACAGTGAATTAAACATTAAAAAATTAAATGGATATATAACTGATTGTAATTGTTACTAGGAAATATACTTATGGCTAGAGTTAGTTTCTAACACTGAGAAACTATAACTTGGCTATTAGCAGGTGGTATGTATTTTACTGGAAAGTATAGGTGGAGAGGACTTCCTGCTTCCTTCTGCCCACCTTCCTGAGCAGACAAGGATGGAGTACAATCAACTGGAGAAGAGATCTGCTGCATATTGAGGAACTTGAAATATAAACACAAGAAAAAAACATGCTAGGAAGAAAGGGAAGTTAATGGGACAATAGGGTGGGAGGGACCATAAATTCTTTCATCGAGGGAAGAATTAAAGCAAGAGGTTTTTCTTTCAAATGTTAATGTCTCTCTATGCCAAAAAGCACAGATGCAAATCTTAGATTGAAAGTTGTTTGGTCTTCTTTATGTTTCAGTTTTGTTTGTGTTTGAAAAAAGATGACTTATTAAGAGAATGATAGAAAGCAAAAAGCTACAAGTGATTAAAAATTGGAGAAAAATCAGATAAAGATTAATTTAATCATATGTCAATAAAAAGGAGAGAGCTACCTATCCAAAAACCATTTTGTGCTATCAGGCCATCAGGTTGATGTTTATAAAGAGAATTTTTAAATCTAGTATGAGAACGAGATATGGGATTATTTTTGTTGAAACTTTTGCTGTTGAAATAAACTTTGGAACCAAGTTTGTGGGAAAGATAATTAAAAAAACTGAGGCACAGTGTGCAGCAGTAATGATAAAAGTGAGGAAATTACCTTACCAGCTGGAAACAGGAAGTATGTTTTCAGTATAAGAGTCATGTGTTAACAACTGGATTCTGGGTTCCTTTGTATTAACAGATGGTCAGCTGGAAAGATTCAGTAGGTTTTTTGGCTCTGTAGGCAGGAATTCTGCCTGACAGAAAGAAGTGGTGTAAGTGGAGAGGCCCAAATGGTGGTCAGTTTTGTTGTTAGAAAACAGCATGCAGCTCAACAGAGCTGGGAAACTGTGCCTCAGAAACTGGGAATTGGGAAAAAAATCTTAATAGGGCTAAATCCTAATTTTTGTTAACACAGGTAATGAAGGAATTTTTGTCATGTCGGGTCATTCTATGTTTGTTTGTGAAGTTACAGAAAAGCATTGTTAGTTTCGTGCCAGACTTTGACAGTCACTCATGATCTACTCATCATCTTAGGCTTGTAAAGGTGGTTTTAAACCACTCTGTCCTTGGAAATAATGGATGCCGGGGGAGCTGAAGAGTCATAGTTGGAAACCCAGTGTTTCAAGTTGTTTCTGTATCTTTACTGTTGTACAAGAAAAATGGTTGTCTAGGTAATAGTACAGGGGTGGGGGCTAATGATTTGAAAATATGAAACAACATGACTGTATTGCCTGGACAGTGAGACTCGCTGGCGCAAATGAAAATTTACTCGGTATTTCTGGTCTGTGCTTTTGGGACATTATAGCAGAAGCTCTGATCATTGGTGACCATGTCACCCTTACTGGGCTAAACTTCCGTAGTACCAAGCTAGCTATCAATTCTGAGGGAACAGATTGATGCATCTTTTGCCTTCTGTTCACACTTTCTTGAAGTTCACATGCACATATGCATATGAATATGCAAGCTAGACAGACTAAATAAGCTGTAAATAAATTGCCTAGTAACTTTTTACAGAATGTTCCCTGTTTTAATTCTAGAAAATATTTCATATTACTCTATTTGGATAATAAATTACCTGGACTATTTGTCTTCTGGATGGTTGAAGATCTTCCTATATGTCTAATTCATTAATGGTTTTGTTTCAAAATGGGTTATGTCAACTGGAAACCATGGTGAAGTCAGCTTGGGAGTGCTCTGGAAGATTACTTGGAACTGGTGATTTAATATTTATTCTGTGGCAATTATGAATCTGGCTTCTTGATCTGATTTGATAGCAGAGTGCTGAGTTTTGTTAGCTATTGTCGTCCTAAGGCTTTCCATGCAGTTACTCAGTTCTGTCAACTGGCAGATGGATGTGGTATACAGGCAGTGGGTGTGATATGTGATGGCATGCATTGCATCTGCTGTTTGTGAACTTGCCATTGCTGCCAAATTTGGTCTTGTTCTTGTTACAAAGCTTTGATTCTGATCTGTAAAAGGGCAGATCCAATTCAAGAATTCAGGACTTAGTTCTCTGTAAATTTTTAAGTAAGTAACATCTTTGAAGTACTGCATATAAAACAAAATGGTTTGAGAAATCTCGATTGAAGTTTTGAAGAAACATGTCTTTACATTGTTCTTTTTGGCAATAGAAATTGATAAAAATCATATGCTCCAAGATTAGAATATATGAAAAAGGTTACAAAGTAAATGTAAGTAAATGTTTTAAGTTTTGAGTGTTTCCTCATTCCCCTGTTTCAGTGGGATTTATCTTGACTAACATTTAGCTGTCTATAAGGGGAATCATCCTGCTCGCTGTAGAGAAAGCCTGTATAAGTGGCCAGATTACATATTAAAAGTTAGATGAGGTCAATCTCATCCCAGGTCTTTAGATAAAATAATTAGAAAGCTACAGAATTTCAGCAGGGACTCAGGGTACATTACATTATGAGCATAGTTATTCCAGCTTCTAAAGTGATTTCTGAAAGTTTTGATAAATACTACGCAGACTGTGAAGTATTTACTTTACTATAGACTTTGCTTTTTTTTTTTTAAATTTTTTTTTCCTGTCTTCCTTTCTTCATCTCCAGGATGCGGCATCTCTTGGGTCTCAGAAGGGTGGAATAACAAAACAAGGATGGCTGCACAAAGGCAACATGAATAGTGCAATCAGTGTGACGATGAGAGTAAGTTTAAGAATGTCTTGTACATGGTAAAAAACTGAACACCAGTATTATATGTCCCTGTACCTTTCAGAAGTATATTTGTCTGTGGATTAGTTCTAAAAAAAATGTGTGGAATGAAAGAGGGAAGCTTGTGTGTAATTTATATATCTGAAATCTTGCCATCCTTTTGTTACACATAAATCAGAAAAGAATACATGAAAAATCCAGTATGTGGGAGAAGTAAACATTTTCTTAACTGTACTCTGGTGTGATGTTAGTAGAAAAGTGACTGTGTTATATGAGGAGGGCTTTTTGTTTGTTTGTATTTCCTCTTTTTATAGGGTTTTTTTTCCTTTTTATTTAGAAACAAACTTTAATTGGTTCCATGGTTGTCACAATAAGTATCTGTTATGTATAATATTGTAAAGTCAGTTTTAAATGTCTTCCAATTGGTCAAAAATACTGTTAAATAATATAGTACAATCCTGTTTCAGATACCCATAAGTTTGGGTTTTTTTTTAAAATTAATGATTTCTGGTTTATTTTCTGATGATACTGATCAGGTTGTTTGTAAATAAAAGTTCTTTTTCTATTACCTACTGTCTAAATAGCACTTATATGTATTTTATATGAAGGTGATTAATACTGATGTTGTAACTGCTTTTCTTTTGTCCTTTCTTTTCACTAGTCATTTAAAAGAAGATTTTTCCACTTAATCCAGCTTGGTGATGGATCCTATAATCTCAATTTCTATAAAGATGAAAAAATATCAAAAGAACCTAAAGGATCAATATTTCTAGATTCATGCATGGGAGTGGTTCAGGTAATTATAATTATTCTGTCTGTTTTTCAGTTAATTCTGTATTTGATAGCAAATGAAATTTCTTTCAAAAGGCAGATAAATAAATATGTAGAAAGGCACCTGTTATGCAGAGGAACAAATATACATGCTGCATCTTGCAAAAAACAGTAAATAAGACGCAGGAGAGTGAATTTTTTTTAATCTTTCTGAAAAGAGGCAGGAGAGTGAATTTTTTTAATCTTTCTGAAAAGAACATAAATTACTAGTTTATGTCAAGTAGTTATCAAACCAAATTTTAAGGCAAACACACAAAGAACCTCAGACTTCAATAATGGCAAAGTAATGACAGCATAAAATTGAATTTCATTTCAGTGCTTACATGAACTGTAAAATTTTTTTCATAGCTTCTTGTGTGGGATTTTTGTTGTGGGAATTGTATTCAATTCAGTCACCCTTCCAGATGCTTTCATTTGACCTTCATAGTGTTACTTTTCTGTTCTTTTCTTTATTTTAAAAAGTTAAGGGCTTTAGTCAAATGTTTGTCAGTAGCAAGTGCCAAAGAAAAGATTACTTTTCTTTTTCTTGTGATTCTTTTATGTATTTATAGTACAGCCTGTAACTGTTCTGTTAGGCACAGCATACCTGGAAAAAACCCTTGGGTTTTAGTACATTTTTTAAACTTGTATAGAAGTAGGTGGAGTTTTATAAAAATGGATTTCTTAAATAATCTTTTTTTAGTATAAAGTTGATTGAAGATTTCAACACAGATGCCGCAGTTGTGTGGAAAATTTGTTTTCCCCAAGTATTGTAATGTTTTTGATACATATTTAATAGGCAATTTGCATTGAAATCTTATAGCTGTAATTAATCATATTGCAAGTTCTGTACAAATTGTTTTGCCTCAGAGACAGGATTCTGTCCAGCTCCAGTGTTGGAGTTGATTTGTGTTTGGGTTTGATTTGTGTTTTTAAAACAAACCAAGAAACAAAAACGTGGTTCCTAAGCTCATTTGTAGTCTCATCAATGTATATAAATGCCCGAGGGGGAGGGTGCAAAGAGGACAGAGCCAGGCTCTGCTCAGTTGTGCCCCGGGACAGGACCAGAGGTGATGGGCACAAACGGAAACACAGGAGGTTCCCTCTGAACATCAGGAAACACTTTGTCACTCTGAGGATGACGGAGCACTGGTGCAGGTGCCCAGAGAGGCTGTGGAGTCTCCATCCTTGGAGAACTTCAAAAACTTCCTGGACATTCATAGTCCTGTGCCAACTGTCTCTAGTTGGCCATGGTTGAGGAGGCGGCTTGGATGAAATGACCCCCAGAGGCCCCTTCTAACCTCAAACCATTCTATGATTTTATGGGTTTGGGGTTTAAAACATGAAAATCTTCTTTTTTCTTATTCATACTTTCATAGTGGTAATACTTTCTGTTCTGTCAGTTTGGTTTAAATAACCTGAAGTTTCCTCAGACTCTGCCAGAAGCTTGCTATTCTTAAAAAAACAAAATTTATTGCAGTTCCTTTGTTCCCCTGCAAGTAGGACTGATACAGTAGTCTTTATGTAAAACTGTGCTTTGGATGCTTTAAAATTCATAGTTGGCTTTTGTCTTGAACGCTATACTGTATTTTACAGTACCATCAGTGTTCATCTTGGTATCTGGTCTTCAAAACTGCCTGTGAAAATTCAAAACTAGTTATGAATCAGTATCGGGTGCAAAATCAGAGTTTATGTTCCATTTAAAGAAACCCAGTAGTTATTCAGTAGCTAGAATAAAGGTGTTTGAGCATGGCTATTATCTTCACTTGAACTGTTGGTGAGGAGCAAGTAAATGATATTTTCAACTATCAAATATGATATATAATGGCCCTATTACAGACATGTAATTTTATTATTTTATATTATGTACTGTGTCCTGTCTGGCTGATCTCTTTTACTGTTACTTATTATTGGCGTTGTATTAGCAACTGCAAACTCCTGTGAAGAAAAAGTGGTATCTGCACGGTAGAAATGGCATTTCAATTTAATGAAAGAGGAAGATAAAGTAAAAAAATTGTAAGGACTCCAGCCACAGTACTTTGGAGTAGTCTGACATGTAATTCGCAGAAATGGTGGTTCTTAGGTAGGCATGCTTACAAGCTTTTGTTCTCAGAATGAAACTACTTGTTTCAGAGTGTCTTTTCACTGAGGGGAGATTAGTTACTATTACATTCCTGTAACATTTCTCATTTCTGTTTTGGAGTTCATTTTGTGCATGTGCTTAATTAATTTTTCAAAAACAGTAGATGCACAAGAGAAAAATGCTTACTTCACCAACAGACATTGAAGGTAGAGCAGAATGTGCTCCTTCATCCGTACTTGTGTAGGAGGAATGCTGAATTTCTGCAACGGGGGGTTTTGTTTGGTTGGGGTTTTTGTTTGGGGTGGATTTTTTCCCCCCAACTTACACAAAGAGACAGGAATTCCTGGAATACTGTTTAGGGGGTTTGGGTTTTGTTTTGCTGGGGTTCTTGTTTTAATACTAAAGTATATTGAGACTTTTCTGATCAGAGATGTGGAGCACATAATACATGCAGTGTATCCACACATAGAGCCACATATATAGGCATAGTTGCTCTAATTCAGTGTTTTGTGAAACTGAGGCATGTGATATGTACCACCTGTGTCAAGGTTTTATACTGTGAAAGTTAGAGGTTACTGTTTTTAGGATTTTTCATTTATTTCAGCACTGATTTCAGCTGGTAAGACTGCCTATAGATCTGGAGTTCATGCATTTGTTTGTATCCTTCTTAGGAGAAACTCATCTTTGGTAGAAAGCTGACTGTTTTGGCAACCAGTACCTAATCTGTTAATTGAAAAATCTGAAGTACAGTGAAACTAAAATATAATTTGGCATTTACTTTAACTTAAACAAAAATCCCCCAACCATTAAGTCTGTCATATTGTTTATTGCAATGTTTATCTAATGAATGATCAGATTTTAAAATAATGGTTGAGGAACAAAAAAGGAACTGATTCCTAACTTCATGTATATTTATAAGATAGCAATATCAGAGCATTCAGGGTTGATGTTGGTTATGATTTTGGTTATCTCTGGTATGAAATCGTAATGTGCAAACAGTTGCCACTCAAATATTAATAGAGTTTTGTGCCTTTTTTTTCCAATAGATCTTGTTATCTTAATTTCTAAATGATCTGGGTACATAAAGAATTGATATTTGGAAATTGGATTTTTTTTTTTTAAAAAAGTGGTTGCAAGGAGAATGATGAAGGGAAGCTGGAAAATGGGCTGTTATCTTTCCTACTTGCCCTTGTTGCAAGGGTACAAATAGCTTCAGAAGGTCAAATGTCAGAGAGGAAAAAGTAATTATAATGCACTTGTTCAAAATATCAAACTGTATATTTTTGTATAAAATATCTGAAATACATATAACTTCCTGTAATTGTGGTTAGACAGTATGTAAAGATATTACACAGATCTTTTATTTTCTCATAGAACAATAAAGTCAGACGCTTTGCATTTGAGCTCAAGATGCAAGACAAGAGTAGTTACCTTTTAGCTGCAGACAGTGAACTTGAAATGGAAGAGTGGATAAACACCCTGAACAAAATCCTTCAGCTTAACTTTGAGGCTGCAATGCAAGAAAAAAGAAATGGAGAGTCTCATGAAGGTAAGCAGGGTTTCTAGCAATGCTAATGCTGTTATGTGGCTACATCTTCATATGCACATTTGAAAAGAAAGGC
>VWZG01000746.1:0-35545 GCA_013396735.1 Grallaria varia
CTATTTTCCTATTGCACATTTGCTTTGTGTTGATGGTATGAGAATCACTTGATAACAGTATAGCAGCCAAAGTGACTTATCATTAAACTATTGGACATTTTACTGGAAACCAAAACATCATCATAAAATTCAAATAAACATTTCACAAGGATCATCACACAGGAGGTATCACATTAAGCCTACTGAAAAAAACAATTCTCTGAGGTGTGTTTGACAGGCAATTGCTTCCCAAATAGTTTTCCATTAGTGTTGAAAATCAAGCCATGAAAAGTGCTTTCAGTTCAGTTCCTAACCTTTATTAAGGAAATATCTGGATAAGAACTCCAAAAGTGCCTTTCTCTATCACTTTCACAGGAAATGTCAACACCTATTTGGTTTACTTTGGGTCTAATGATCTCTTGATTCATGAACAAAAATCTTCACCCTGGTTATCAGAAATCACTTGGTCTGACTAACAGGAGGGTGGAATCTGTGCCTTGAACTTGGACAGAGCTGGGATTTTCACCACAGACTCCTTGTACCTACATGCAAGCTCACATATTTATTTACAAGGTTACTCCTAGACAGAGATATATGCTAATATCATATGTCTGAGGTAGATGTAGTTTTGGTAAAACAGGAGTTTTTTTGTCTGCATATAAAGGACATTTTACTATGCTCCAGTGCATCCCTAGGGCAGGGATTGGGGAGCACAAAAGCAGTAGCTTCAGCTGCTTCCAGGTCAAGACATAGCTCTTGCTTCCTTATTTGAGTCTTCTACCTCCTTTCCACATGAGAAAAATGAACTCAGAAAATCTTCTTAGGAATGAGTTTTGCTCATTAGCCACAAAATCTGCTCACTTCCTGAAAAGTTCATAGTGCAATGTCTGGGTATTTCAGGTCAAAGAAAGATTAAACAGCCAATTTATTTTAGAAATTGAGAAATAAAGAATTGAATTTGATCTATTAGCCAGTTTTTCACTTCCACCCAAACTATTAGACAAGTCTGAGATAAAGTATTTGAATTCATTACAGTTTCTGAAGAATACAAAGGACCTCTTTTTAATTTTTCTTCTCTTGCTTTTTCAAAAAAGAAAATCCCTGTAATTTCATAGTTATGATTACATCTGTTTTGGTAAAATGCTGAATTAGAGAACAGATAGGACTTTTCAGTTCAAACTTACCATCCTTTCCATGGATTCCTGGCTGCATGAAGTCCCTCCCTGTGCTTTTCCAAACCACTCTTTTTCTCAATTACTCTGCCAAAGCAGCCCATGTTGACTAGAGGGACCCTCACTTCACTGGGTCACAATTTTTCTTATTTATGTGCAGTCTTACAGACGAAGGAAGTGTAGACACCTCTAGGATCTGGAAGACACTCATGCCTGGCTGTGCTCTGGGGACCACTTTGCGTTCTGAGGAGCACCTCTGGTTAACCGGAAGGCCTGGTATTAATCAGGCCTTTGTTTAGAGAACTGGGATCCACAGTTCTATGCCAATGAACGCTCTTTGCAGAGAAGGTTTATCACTGTCACCTTAATGATAGCATGGCGGAGCAAGCAGGGGGGTGGTACCAAAGAGCTTGTTCCTACGCTCCCTTCTTTACCAAAAGAAACACTGTTAACTCCTGCTTACACTGGGTCCAGATTGCCTGATGCAGGCTGTGGTACCGTGCACCATGACAACATGGGGGCAGAGGGACCACCAAGGGTAACTGAGAAGTCTCATGCACAGCAACCTTGAAGAAATAAGATGCAACAAGCACGAAAGGGAAGATAACCTAAACAATTATCTAAGCCGAATGCCAGCAGCAGCAGCACAAAGCTGTAGCAGGGGAAGGATGCAGGCAAGGGTGTGCTCCTGGAGAAGCTGGCTCAATTCCAGTGAAGGCATTCGGCTGTCAAAGCAACCAGTCCAGCGGTGCCAGCCTGCTGCCCTGCGCCGGCAGCCCCTCTGCAAGCGCGGACCCGGCAGACCTGGGGGGCGCCCACCGGGCCAGGCTCTCCGCAGCTTCGTGTATCCCTCAGTTCTGGTCCCAGCGGGCCGGGGCTGCCTGAGCAGTGGCGGGGGGAGGGCAGAGCTGGGAGAAAGGGACTGGCCCGGGCACGGGAGGCAGCCCCTCGCCCGAGCCGCCGGGCTCGTCCCCTGATCGCCCCGGTCCCTCGCCCCGCTCTCCCTCCCAGCGGTGCCGCTCGTAGCGCAGAGCAGCTCTCCCTGCCGGGGGGGAGCAGGGCTGGGGAGGCAGACGTGAAAGGCGGCATTCGCACCCTTAGGTCCGCATCTGCATCCCGCATCCACATCCAGAGCCTCATCCCGCGCCCGCACCAGCATCCGCAGCCGCCGCCGGGACGCGCCTTCGCAGGGGAGGCCCCAGGGACACGGAGCTGCCGCCGGAGCGAGCGGGGCAGGCGTGCGGGGAGAGCCCACATTCCCGGCCGCCCCACACTCCCCGCCCGGGGCAGATCCGGGAGGCGCCGCGGGAGCAGGAGTGCGGGGCGGAGGCTGCTCGCCGGGGCGGGGGCTGCCACGGGGATGGGACCATAAAACCCGGGGTAATTGCATTTAGGCAAATGAGACTGCCTCGGCCCGCCCCGTCTCCAGGTATATAAAATGGGGAGCGCGCCTCCGGCCGGCCAGTGTGCTCGGAGAGCAGCTCCCGTCCTCCGTGCTGCAGACGGTGTGTGCGCCTCCGGGGCTCCGTCCGTGCCTCTGTGTGTGAGGGTGCGCTTGTCCGAGCGTGTGTGAGTGTGCTTCTTTGTCTACATGTGTGTGCTTCTGTGGGCTGGGTGCCTATACATGCTTGTGTGTCCGCACGAGGGTATCTCTGTACGTGCCAGCAGGTTTTTGTTCTTGTCCTGATGTGCGAAGGGATGAGTGTGTACCTCTAGACACAGGTATGTGTGCGTGCGTGTGTGTGTGCGTGCGTGTGTATGTAGAGCTGCATCTCAGCCTAGGTGTGATGAGCATTTGTGAGCATGCAAAGTGTGTAGCTATCTGTGTGAGACTGGAACTGGATGCGTGTGTATCTGGATGGGTGTATGAGGGGGGGGGGTGTACCTGGCTGGGTGTGTATATGTGAGAAGGTGTGAATACCTGGATGTACATCGACGTGTGAGGGGGTGTGTGTGTATAGGCCTGTGCGTCCGTGTGTGCAGGGATAGCTCTGGCTGTGCGCTGGTGTGCACACCGAGCTGCACGCCAGTCTGTTCAGAGTGGGGCGTGCGTATATCCAGAGGTGTCTGTAGCAGTCGGGGGAAGGGAGGGTGGTGTAGCTCGGCGCGTGTGGGCGAGGAAGCGTGTGCCCGGGTGTGCCGGGGGGCAGCTGCGTGAGTGTGTGTGCAGGGCTGTGCGTGCTCGGCTGTGCGTGCTCGCCCCGCCGGGGCTGCGGGTGCCGGTGCTCCAACCTCTGCCCCGCAGGACGTCGAGGCGGCGATGAGGCTCCCGCTGGCTTTCGCCGTCCTCCTCCTGGCCTCGGCGCAGGCGCTGGGCGAAGAGATGGGAGCCACCGACGACCTCAGCTACTGGTCCGACTGGTCCGACAGTGACCAGGCGAAGGTGAGCCCCGGCGGCCCCGCGGGGTGCGGGAGCGAGGGGCTTGGGGCCGGCACTGCGTCCGGCTGGGACGGGGCGGGGGGTCCGCGCTGAGCGCCGCCCGCTGTCGCCCCGCAGGAGGAGATGCCGCTGCCCCTGGAGCACTTCTTGCAGAGGATGGCCCGGAGACCCCGGCCCCAGCAGTTCTTCGGCCTCATGGGCAAGCGGGATGCCGGTGAGCGGGGTGGGGGGCTGGCTGCTGCTCACGCCTCTCCGCTCGCCTCCCCTCCTAGTGCCTCCCCGAACTTCACCGCACTTGTTGCTCGGGTTTAATGTGTTACACCTTTTTCAAAAGCTGCCATGTGGGTTGTTTGGGTTTTGGGTTTTGGGGTTGTTTTTTGTTTTTTGGTTTTTTTTTATTTCAAGTTTTATATCAGATAAACTCACCAACTGGAAAAGAGAGAGTTTTACATTGAAGTGCCAAGTGCACAGCAGTTACTGCATGTAAATCCCAATGAGGAATATCATGATAATTAACGGATCAGCATCCATGCTACTGAATTGCCCATGTGTGGAAATCTGTTGTGTGTACAATTATTGCCATGTTTTCTACGCGTTTACTGATCCAAGAAATTGGAGCTCAAGTGATCTAAATTGTGCGGGTTTAGCTAAAACAAGCTTTTGTAATCTCTTCAAAGAGAAATGCAGTTGTAAACCATCACCTTCATTTTCCTTAAGTGAAATATTCATAGGGTAGATTTTGTATTTCATTCTTGAAAACATTGCAGTAGCATCATATGTATATGCCAATCCTTTTTCAACAACTCTTTTTCCCTCTTTTTCCTTTATTCTTCCAATCAGGATATGGCCAGATCTCTCACAAAAGTAAGTTAAAAAAATGCAAATATTTTAAGTTATTATTTGAATATATTCAAATAGGGAATAGTGTATTATATGGGATTAGTTAGAAGGTGGCTGGTTTCAGCTAAGGACTGGCAGCACTGCTGGTGAAGAAATGTTCTATTAAAGGATTGAAACCTTCCCCCCAGTGCCGCTGTGAGACTGTATCTCATCTGAGCTGCCGCAAGCTTTGAGATTTCAATCCATATTAATGTGCGGATGTTGCAGCTCTCTCTTATTTCCCTAGGGGGGGATTCTGTAAGCCTTTCTCATAGGCAAGGCAGGCTTACTGCCAGACTCGGAGAGGAGCAATTAAGATGGCAAAATCTGGAAAATTAGAGTGTTGCATTTCGAAAACCTGAGAATGCTTTCACAGGAGAGCCCATGTCCTCACATGTGAGATGCTATATCTGTGCTCTCAGCATTGTTACACTGGGCATCAGACCCCTGTAGGGGCTGACTGATGATGTGCTGCCATATGAACAAGCATATCTTGCCCCACTAATAAGTGTGCCTTTCTCTGCTTCTGTGTAACACCAAGCAGGACATGGTATCAGCACTGTGGTCTTACTTTGTTCTGCACACTAACAGTTTTATTCTCTGAATTTATCTGAAGATGTTTAAACAGAAGCTGGAAGACTTTTAATAAGTAAAAATGATCTTCTATTCTGTGAGACCTCTGTTCACAGAGGTCAACAGTGTCCCAGTGTTCTGGTATCCACAAGATGCTTTCACTAGGGTTATGTATAGGAAGACCAACAAATGAGTATGATACAAAGCTCATGCCAAATAACCTGCTGACTAAAGTAAAAAAGTTATAGATTTCTGAAACTGCTACAGCTTGAACTAATACCTGTGTGGTCTGAGGATCTTGCTTTTAGATGAATTAGCCAAGCAAAATTCTTTCCAAAGGGAAATTTCTAAATTTGTCTCAAAAGTCAGTTTAGATAAGGAATGAAATTTGGCCATTCTTCTTAATCTGAAACTAAAGCTACCACTATATCTTGATACATGCTGTAGGCCAAAATTTGGAGTAATTTATCCTCTACACATCCAGTGCCTAGAGAAGTACTAATGGGAGAGGAAGGTAATACCTGAACTCATAAATATTCCAAAAGCAGAGCCAGACTGTCTAGCTCAGACATGCCCAGACGTAGAGTCCCATTGGCTTCCTCTCCAGTAAGGGCTCTGCCTGACCTGTGAGGGAGATTTTTCTTTCACGTTACAGAAATAAAACAACAGGTAGAAGAGATGCATCATACAGATGCAGGCTATACCAAGACACTGACTTCTTGTGCATTTTCTCAAATCAATAGGAATTGTATTGGGAGAGAAATAAGAATCCATTAGTGGCCTTTTTTTTTCATTAGACTTAAAGAAACAAACCCACAAAGCAAAAAGTCTGTCTAAACTAATGAGAAGATGTCCACTAACTGGCCTGTGCCTTGGTCTAACCTGTTAAGTCTGATTAATCAGGCTGATGTTCATTCTTCATTGTCTGAGAGGGATGTGAACAACTGGTCTGTGAGATAAACAGTGTTGGAGCCTGTCTTCCTTCCTTGCAAGAACACGTTATCTTAAAAGCCTGCCTAGTTAAAATGTATTAAAACATCGCTAAATATATTTTTTCAGGGCATAAAACAGACTCCTTTGTTGGACTTATGGGCAAAAGATCTTTAAATTCTGGTATGTATAAGACTAAATCTGGTACTTGGTGATATAGAGCCTCTTCATTCCGTTGCCTCTTTGTTCTCTCCCAGCGGATGGAAGAAGCAGTCTTTATGTAGTGTAGACCCAGAGTTCTCTGAAAAAGACACAGGATTTTCTTTGTTACCCAAGATATTTCAGGGTTTGCTTCACTCCAATGCTTTGAGATTATCAGACTGATCTGAGCTGCAGGCGAGCTCATGTAGAAGTCCCCGGGACACCTGCATTACTGCTCTGTCCTTGCATGTTCTGCTGGTCCCCAAAGTGCTAATATAAGGAAAGAAATCTGAATTTTACTGACATATCAAGAAAAATTCAAAGGCTGAAAATGTAAAGCTCATTTAAACTTGTGGTCCAAATCCAGATCTCATCAGCTAAAGGAATATCCTCATTGTCTCTGGAGATCCATATTCCTTATACTTGGAGTGGAATATGGAAGAACTGACGCCTGTCATTAACAGCACCTCATTCTGCCGATCAAGCTGTTAAACATTCTGAGCCTTTTCCAGCTTTTCACTTCACCCAAATAATGTTTAGCTTTGAATGGATACTGTGAATTTGTGTTATTTTCCTGTAGCATCCATGTGGGGCATAATTCTCCTCTCCCTTAATGTGCAGAAGCCCTGTGGGTAACTGCCGATTTCCTGTAGCTCTACCTTCCCTGTGCTGTAGGGTTGTACTGAGGAAATCCCGCACTGTGGACCAATGTATCAGTTGATTCTCCAGAACAGGAATTTAAAAAAAAAAATTTAAAAATCCCTAATATGTATTTCATGTCTCTGAAATAGTTCTCACTGTTTTGTTAAATGGATGATAAAAGTTAAATTACTAGCTGACACATTTATATTATGTGGATACATGCTCTGATCTATATTCTGCAATTATGGTTGTCAGTAACTTTTTTTCAATTAAATCCCATTCAGGACTAGTAATACTGCTCTCTGCACCATTTTACAAATTGCTATGTATCATGAATAATTTTGTACAATTTTATCTGTGGTGGCAGTAGCTATTAAATGCATAATTCCTGTAAATATTTCTGCTATCACAAAAGTAAATAGCCTGGATGTAATAAATTTGGTTTAGTTTTCATTGGGATTACATTTCCATTAATAGGAGAATGTAAAATACAGAAATGTTTTAAAAAATGCAGAGATTTTATTACCCTAATTTCAAATTGCTAGTATAATCAGGCTACCGTTATGTGGTAGTTCTAACGAAGGGGGATAAAAAAAATGAAGTTTTACCCTGTTGGGCTATGTAATACCTGTCGGACAGGTAAAACTAGAATTCACTGCTTTTCTGCCTGATTCCTTGGGAGGCAAATGGTAAGAAGTTGCTTCTGCTTGTCGAGAGGAGAAGATAGGTCCTAAGGACTGTGTAACCAAGCAAGATCAGGAGTGATAAGCGTTAGGACTACCCTGACTTCTCCCTACTGGAAGATATTTAACTGGGCAGGACCTTTACCTGCTGCTGTGGTTTTCTTCTGCAGTAAGCCCCTGAGCACTCTGGCAAGGTGCGGGAGGTTGTGCTGTCCTGCTGGGTGCGAGTGTGGTGCTGAGTTAAAGCCTCATGTGACAAAGCAGGCTACCAGGATGCTGATGTCTCAGACCCTGGGTTGGGGACAGCATTGACCAAGAAGGGCTCTCTGGGTCTCACTCCCATTTTAAAAGAGAGATCTACCACTGCTAAACACAAAATGTGTTGCTAAAGACTATTTTAGGCTGCAGTTAGTCCACAGGGTTGTCTGAGTCAGTCTGAGGAGCTTGGCTCCTGCCACAGGAGCCAAAAAGTTATCCCTGTGTGGAGGGCTTGGGGGACAGGGAGGGTTTAAACCTGGCAAAGAGCTGACTGTGCAGGAACGAAGGCGGACATATCTATGCAGAAAGCCTTTACCCACAAATTGATCTGAATGCTCAGATTCCATCAGTTAGATGGATTACTGAGAGGGAAAGGGGCTCGGAGTTAATGGTGCTTCAAGCAGCTGAACAGACGAGGTAGAAAACACTGCTCAGACTTTCAGCCTCCTGGAGGACAGTACAGACTGGGAGGTAAAACCAAATCAAAGCAGCTCAGGGCTGGGCAGGGAGCTCTCGTCTCTGTTCCAGCAATGCCAGTGGGGTCCGCGGTGGCACAGCTGCCTGCAGGTCTGACATTTCTGATGCTTGCAGGGCTGCACCATGTGCTTCATTCTGCTTCATTTTTTGCAGGGTCCTCTGAAGGGAGCATAGCACAGAATTACGAACGGAGGCGTAAATGAGACATTCCTGCGCATTATTTATTAAACTTCATTTGTTCAGATGGCCAATGCAGTGTAATATAAACTAACCACTGTATGGAATAATTATTTATTTAACAGCTGATGGGGTTTGGGTTTTTTTTTTGATTTGTACATTCAATAAAATTATTATTTTCCATATTGTGGCAGTGATACATGTTGTGTAGGTGTGTCGTGGTTCTGAAAGGACCACCAACCCTGGTGATGTCTCACAACAAAGCACATTGTTTGATATGACCCGTAAAGTTATGTTTACTAAATAAGCAAATATTCTTTCGTTCATTGAAAGCAAGTCTATCAGCTTCACAGCCAGTGCAGAACAGAGCTGATGTTCAGTCTAGTGCCTCAGTTTGTTTTCATGGTTTATAATGTACTGTAATTTCTGTATCAAAAATATATTTGTATCATTACAGCATGTTTTATGTTCTGTGACTACGTATCTATACATTTTAAAAAGGGGGGGTGTGGATAATATTTGAATGGGAATCCAAGGTCTTCATTTCATAGTCTGGAATTTTATGACAGTAACATTTTAAATAAAAACTACTCTGGGGCTTTTGCAACATACTTCCTTTGGTGATAGTAATGGAGTTATTTCCCAGATTGGTCTGGAATGAGATTTAGATTCATGCAAGAGTGCCCTGAGACGGGAAAGAAGTATCAAATGAACAATTTCTTTTTGTAGGGAAGCTGTGAGCTTCCTCATGTGTGTTTGGTGAATGTTTGGGGAATTTGCTGTGGAGGCAGGAGTTCCTGAGATTTATTCAGGTCACACAAGGTGCCATCCATCCTAAACCTGATGGAAATCAGGAAGCATGTTGACTGTACGAAAGGGGCGTGATGCACTCCCCAGCTCCAAGTGGAATAGTTTGCTGTGGAATTCATCCAGTATTATAGGTTTATTATTTGAAAGCTAAGCTTTTAATAAATACTAGCCCTCAGAGTCCCAATAAAAGCACCTGTTGGCCTGAATCCATGCAATATAAGAGCAAAAAAATATGTGAGTGTAATCATATTTTTAATTAAAATGTCTGGTTACTATATATTCAGGACAGTACTGAAGTGCTACATACATTTTACCAGATGCCAGGGCATCTAGAAATCTATCTTCTTTCCCCCTGCTAAAAGCTATACTTCTCTGTTTTGTGCTACGATGCGAGCTTTCATTGCAGATGAATCAGCAATGAGAACAGTCAGTGTATACAAACCAAACTTCAAAATAAGTAATACAGAGGGTTGTTTTCCATCTTGGAAGTGCACTCATCAACCTCCATTCTCAACGTTACCTGAGGCATCATCAGAACTGCCCCCATTAAGAGTGGGTTTGTGCAAGACCTCTCTCCTAGGTTAGAAGCAGCACCTATGCCTGCCCATGCTTAAAACAGGTCCCACTTTCATCTAAGTAGCAGCCGGATCTAGCAGGGTGGGTGGCTATATGGTGGGAAGACAGGCTGACTTACAACAGGGACCACACCCGTGTGAGACACAGTGGTTGTACTGGCAATCTGCCAGCTCTTTGTCTTGCCAGAGCTAATTTTCTGTCTAATAAACTTCTGTATGAGCTCCCTCAAAGTTCACTGAAGAGGGGAAACTGACTTAACAGCATGGCAAAAGGACTGGAAATTGATGTTGAATAATGCTCAGTGAAGGGTAAATGAAAAAAAGCTTTAAAATGCTGTTACGCGTGCCTGGAGACCCACAGTGGTCCCAGAGCTCACAGCCCATGTGTGCTGAATTGTGAGATGCAGAGAGTAAAGCAAAAGCCTCACTGTTTGCTCCCTGTGGCCTGCACATCTCACAAACCTCCCTGCAGAAGCAACCACTGCAAACATATGCATCCAGAGAAAGCCACAGAGATTTGGCTTTAAGTTTTTGGAGGACAGCACAGGTGCTATTTAACAGCATCCAGGTAACAGATAGAAATGACTTTTCTGGAAAAAACGTAGAATGGTTTGCATTGGAAGGTGCCTTTAAAGATAACCCAGTACAACACCCTGCCATGGGCAGGGATATCTTTCACTGGACCAGGTTTCTCAGGGCTCCAACCAAACTGACACTGAACACTTGCAGGGATGGGGCAGCCACAACTTCTCTGGGCAACCTGTTGCAGTCTCATCACCCTCATTGTAAAGAATTCCTTCCTTACAACCAATCTAAATCTACCCTCTTTCAGTTTAAATATCTGATCATCTTCATGCCCTTCCTCTGGACTCGCTCCAACAGATCCATGTCATTCCTGTGCTGGGGGCCCCAGAGCTGGACGCAGTACTCCAGGTGGGGTCTCACCAAAGTAGAGCAAAGGGACAGAATCAGCTGCCTCAACCTGCTGCCCACGCTGCTTTTGATGCAGCCCAGGTTGTGGTTGTCTTTCTGGGTGGCGAGCTGGGTCATGTTGAGTTTCACAATCACAAACAATCCCAAGTCCTTTTCCTCAGGGCTGCTCTCAGTCCATTCTCTGCCCAATCTGTGTTTGTGCTTGGGATTGCCCTGACCCAGGTGTGGAACCTTGCACTTGGCCTTGCTGAACTTCATGAAGTTCACACAGGCTCACTGCTTGCACCCGTCATAGTTGTTATGGATGGCAATCCTTCCCTCGAGCATGTCATGGCACTACCACCATTGTGCCACTGCCAAGGCTGAGCCTCTGGCACCGAAGTAGTCTCCTTTTATTTGTCAGTCTGATGAGTGGTTTTAATCTGGCATTTGAAACAACTCATTTTAATCTCTGGTGGTAAAATGATGTCAGAATTGTGCTAATTTGGGTTTTGAACAATACAGTTAAAATTGGTGTTGATTTATATGTTAATAGAGATATTTACTCCAAGTTAAAAATAAAGCAAATACACCAAAAGGCATGGTCTGAAATGTTTTGACTGACTTTACCACCAATAGAAAAGAAACCCCTCATCACATTTCAGTGCTGGCATGGCCGAGCTGTGCCACGTCAGCGCTGTGGGGCTATGCCTGCCCAGGGCCAGATGTGGAGGTGCATGAATCAACACATCTGCAGGCATCCAGCTTAGCAGCTGCCCACCCCTACCGTGGGCTCACTCCAAACCTTTGTCCTCACAGGCATCCTGGGATCCTGCAGACTCACACAGGAATTTTTCTTCTTACCTCTTTTATCTCCCTTTAGTCTTAAGCAATAAAGTCTATACATTACAGAGTAATTCAAAGCAACTTTTAAATAATTTCTGTGGTCTATAATTTCTCCCTTTTAAGGCTCCTTCAGCTTTTAAATACTTAACGTGTTGGACAGCATTGCTTGCAGCCCCGGGCCACTCGTGCCTTCGATCTCTGGGTGGTGCCAGCTCTCCAGCTCCACTGCAGGTCTTGGAGAGGCTTTCACTAAATCCCCTGCTGTGTCTGCAACAGCCAGCTACAACCGTGACACAGACTTAACGCTTTTCAGTGACAACACTCTGACACCCCTGTGGCCGCACGAGCTAATCAACAACACGGCAGCAAGGGCATCTGCCGGCAAAAGGCAAGTGAGCTTTAAACAAAGCAATAAAAGTCTTTCTAGGAAATAAACATGGAGAGTAAACCCTGGGTGATGCTGGCAATGGTCACCACTGGGAAGGTGCTACAGGGGTTTGATATCAAGCCCACCTCCAACATGCTCAGCCCACTTTTTATTTCTTTTTTCCCCAGAAATACATCATCCATCTGCATCATGACAGGTGGCTGCTCTTATGGTAGGCACTGTCTCCCTCACAGACAGAAAATTCCCTTCCCTCAGATGGGGATGCTGAAGTCAAGCTTTCACCAGCCTGCCTTGCCCAAGCGTGACTCAGAGGACATCATCTCCATCTCTCTACTGTTGCATGGAGACTGGCCATCCATGGTGCAGGTGCAGCCAAACTTAGAGTCATAGCACACATTACTCTGGTCATGAACTGGGGAGTTGGGAGGAGGGTTTGGCCCCCCATATGCACCTCACCAGGGGAGCTCAGGATCCGCAGCACTTGCAAATCCTTTGTTCTATTCATGTCAGGAAGCTGGGTGTTTTTCAGCATGATCCTAACCAAAAGAAAAGGAAGAATCTGGAGATGTTTGGGCAGAGATCTTACAGGAACCCAGCCCTTAGTCATCATTAGTTAGAACAGAGTAACATCAAGAGGTTTTTTGCAAATTATTAAAGTGATTTTCAAAAATACTCTTTATTCAAAGTATGCCAGTAGCAGCCCTTTCAGAGCTACCAAGAGCCATTATTTAAATGCAGACTTTGTCTCTTAAGCTATGTCTCTTGAACTATGGCTCAGATAACTGCTTTAGCATTAAGAGATACTGAGCAAGTCCCAGTGCAAACTTCAGTAATGACAAAATTTTCTTCTGATGAGCCCAAACAGTTCCTTTGGCCAGAATGTCACAGACTGCATTAGCAAACATCTCCCAGAGTGACAGGAGAAGAGCATACAGCAGCTCCTTCCCTGGAGTTGTACTGCGTCAGGATGCAGCCACCTGTTGTTCCAGATACACACCCACCCTCACATTATGTCCAGAATATCTCACTTACCTCTACAGAACATAGTCATTACTGGAAGAGCAGGGATTTTTTTTAGTTTTTGTTTTCGCTGTTAGTAAGTGTACAAATATCCTCAGAGCTTCATCTTTCAGGGAAGACAAACAGACACTCTTTGCGTCATTCTTTTAATGGTTTTGATAGTTCATAGACTGAGGAGAGACAAGGGGAGGAGCTCTATGAAATTCATTTTAAATTATCACTGCTCCATCCCTGATAGATACCTTGTTTCTGTCAGAATTAAACAGCAACTCATCAGGTCAGACACTCCTTTCTAAAGAGAGGTACGCAGAGCACGTGCAACAAACATCACCTCTTGTTTTCTCATCCATCTCCAAATTAAACAAGGTCACCACTTACTGCATATAGAAGAAATGAAATGTGAACAGTCTGTTAAACAACAAAACACTTTATCTGTCATGGTGCTTCACGCTCTCGCAGAAGCCTGAAAGAAGGTCAAGGCGAGATGGCTTTACAGTGGTTGAGCTAGAAACGCAATGCACACCCTGTACCTAACTAGCTACTTCTGCAAGGTGCTACCTAAGTGCAAAGAAATTTGGTAAATTACAATGGACAATGTTGAATGTCTAGAAAAACTCTTGCAAATTAGAAAAAAACCCAACAACCAACTTTTCCTATCAAAGCGTTTCTCACGTTGTTATTTCAGAAGCAAAGCTGTAAGAGAGTTACAGGACACAACTGCACCAACACGTCGTAGAAGGTTCGAAAAGACACATAAGGTCATCAAGTCCAACCATATGCTAACCATTATGTTAAAATTGAAGACATTATCTGAAGGCAAGAGAGGACAGAACTGTGTGGAGCAGGTAAAGAGCTGCATAAATTCATGCCATATATCCTCAACCAGAGCTTGAGTGCCTCAATGCCAATATATGCTAATATACTTTTAACATTGTATTCTTCATGAATTAGTTTGCATTGAAAATATCTAGCTGAGTAACAGAAGAACACCTTTATTCACAGACATTCAATTTTGGCACATAGAAATGCTTTTTATTTTTACTGTTGCAACACTCAGACAACAATGGGCATATTGTATTTCTGTGTACCAAAGCATTAAAATTCAAGCAATACCCTCTGGAAGCAAATTTTGCTTGGAGAATATACACATTAATTACTGAAGGAATATATACATACCATGTAGCTACTATAAGACTGCATTTAAAAAATGTTTATAATTCAGTGAACTTTAAAGCAGTGAATTTTTATAATTCCCAAAAGCCATAATAGCTGTTTGGTGAGGCCTGAGCATTTGCAGCTTGGGTTCCCATTGTGTCAATTCAGCCTGGGAAAAGCCTGCATCATGTGGGCATGAGTGAGACCAGCCCAGGGCGCAGCAATCATCACCAAAATTGTACATAAGCACAAGACAGCACTTCACAACTGTTTCTTGAAATATAACTTAATGAGTTCTAATGTCTGCAGATGGCAACCTGTTTATCCACAGCACATTTTCCCCACACTTCCTTACCAACCCACTTCCAGCTCTAGGAAACAATCAGGCCTTCCTGCCCTGCCCTCCCAGGCTGCCAAAGGAGTTCCAATTAGTGTAAATTGAGATAATAGTTCTATTTGCATTTTTAAGCTATTATTAGCAGGTCGTCAGTCAGACAGTAATTTGTATCCTTTTGGTATAATGAGTATTTAAATATTTTAAAAGAGAACGTTCCTTTCTACCATCCCCTTCCTTTTTTGTGCTAAAATAATAATGGTTTTAATCAAAAGTAATTTGTATTAATATACATTTTGCCCCAGGTGTTAAAGGCAATCTTCAAGAGCAGTGGTGAGAGGTGTTAGGTGATACAGTTTATTAATACAGACAACTACTTCTATCCTCAATAGTAGCAGGAATGGAGGCTGCTGTGGTAACCAGATCATTGTGAGTCTCCCCTTGGCCTCTGCAAGAAAATTATGGTGTAAGAACTGAGGTCAGTTCTAATCATTTTATGTACCCAGGATTACAATTTTCTAAAGGACTATCTTGGACCCAGTTACTCTATCTTCTCCTTGGTGAAAATTCATAAACACCCTGTACCACAACCAACCAAACAAAAAAAGCAGAAGACCTGTCTCAGAGCGAGCCTGGAGCTGCCAAAGGGTTGTGTGTCAGACTGGACAGCCAGCTCTACATTGTCATTACACCACTGATGATGACTTGGGGGATGTTTTTTCCTGACAGGGTTCAGGTCTAGATGCTCAGATCATGGAGTCTGCTGCTGAGAGAAAAAAGGCCTTAAGCCTTTCTGATGTGCATCTCTAAAACTTTGCAGTAGGCTTCAGAGGTGGGTCCATGTGAACTTCATGAAGTTTAAAAGTGCAAGCCCAAGTGCAAGGTCCTGCACATGGGTCAACACAAATACAGACTGGGAAGCAAACGGATTGAGAACAGCCCTGGGGTGAAAGACTTGGGACCACTGGTGGACGAGAAGCTCAACATGACCTGGCAACGTGCACTCAAAGCCCAGAAACCCAATAGTGTCCTGGGCTGCCCAAAGCAGCATGGCCAGCAGGTCAAGGGAGGTGGTTCTGTCCCTCTACTCTGCTTTGGTGTAGCACCTGGTCTGCTGCACCCAGCTCTGGGGCCCTCAACATAAGAAGAATGTGGACCAGTTGGAGAGCTCAGAGGAGGCCACACAGATGATCAGGGGGCTGGAGCACTTCTCCTATGAAGACAGGCTGAGCAAGTTGAGGTTGTTCAGCCTGGAAAAGAGAAGGCTCCAGGGAGATCGTAGAGCACTTTCCAGTATACAAAGGGGGCCAACAAGAGAGATGGAGAGGGACATTTCACTAGGGCATTTAGTGACAGGACAAGGGATAATGGCTTTAAATGGAGAGAAAATAGATTTAGATTAAAGGAAAGAATTCTTTACTGTGAGGGTGGTGAAACACTGGAACACATTGCCCAGAGAAGTTGCGGATGCCCCATCCCTGGAAATGGTCAAGGCCAGGTTGGATGAGACTTTGAGCAACCTGGTCTAGTGGACGATGTCTCTGCCCATTGCAGGGGGATTGGGCCTAGATGATCATTAAGGTCCCTTCCAACCCAAGCCTTCCTATGATTCTATCATAGTGTTCTCTCTGTATGACTATCTGAAATTCTGTGATCTACATGTTAATAATGAATAGGAAAAAAAATAGTGCCTAACAACTTCAGAGGTAAAATTAACATTTCTTAATCCCCAGCCTGGGAATTATCTACCTTATTCCCTAGAATTGATATTATATACCTGTTCCAACTCACATCACTAATTTTTGATTTGAATTACCTCTAAATTGGATACTGAATGCCTTAAATACTAATGCAATTCAACCTTCAGCTGCCTCCTTCCCTGCAGCACCAGCATGAGAAGCTCTGCACAACACCTTTTGAGCAAGATCAATTAAAAAACATTTTTTCTTTTCTGCTTGGCTTTATCCCTGTTCTAACCAGGTCCTTACTAAATTCCACAAGGCTCACGCACAAACCCCAGTGACAAAACGTGTGTGAAGAAAGAGACTAAAAGCAGAAGCAGAGCAGGATGGGGAGCAGCCTACCCAGGGATGGAGCTCGTTTGCACGGATGTACTGACAGCGGCTGCCATCTGCTGGCTACAAAAAAAAATAAAAATAAAGTAAAAAAGATTTTATCCCTGAAGTGACCTCTCAATCTGAATTCAAACTTTGACAGACTTTGTCACATTGGAGGAAACGTCTGTTTGTTGGCCTCCTGGAACACAGCACAAGCAGCAGAGCCAGCCCTGACCCACTTGTGGGGCAGAAACACAAAGGTCAGGCAGACTGCAGGGCACCCTCAACAGCTTTTGTTGTAGCTCCTGGGATGACTGAGCATACAGTGCTGAAAACACCTAGTTGCCCAGCTACTCTTCTTATTGGAAATGTTTCCAGGCAACCAAAAGATGGAAAGTGGCACTATAGAGAGGGGTGGGTGAAATACCACAAAGAGATCGCTTGGAAAGCGGAACGCACAAACCCTGCTAATGTACCACCACCCCTAGCTACTACTTCTACCAACTTCCAGGGTATCACAGCAGCATAGACCACTTCTCCATTCTCATATGTTCCTTCTCTGCTTCTTCAAGCTTTGTAAATAAAAAACTAAAATTACTAATTTACTTCACTGTGATTTTAAAGTTTCAAGCATTTTGTATCATTTCAGACCGTCTCACGTAAAAATACTCTGACCGATGGACTAAGGGTTCCTGAAGTTCTGTCAAGTGTTCTCTGACTCTTACCTGCTGTCAGAATAGTTCAGCTTAATGCTAGCCAAAAGAAGTAGTGAGAAAAAGAGGGAACCACGGGAGGAAGAATAAAAAGTAGACAAGACAGCATTACACACTAGACCTGCATCCCATTCCCTTCTGTGACAAACCACAAACATATATGTGGTTCACAAGTGATCCAGAGTAGCTGGATCTTTTTTTCTTAGATTTTTGGTTTTTTTTTTCTTTCTTTTTTTTTATTTTAAAGAAAAAAAGAAAAGAGGAAGTTCAGAGTGTCACGGAAGCCAGAAATGCTGTAGAATTCAAGTCTATATATGAAAAATGAATGAACAGATTTTATATTCCTGAAACCCCTAGCATTTATACATTTACAAGAATAAAGCAGCAAATGCTGTATTCCTCCTCTGCACATCAGTAAAAAGCTAAAATAACTGGATCACCTGTCTAGAATATAGCCTTGATATGTAAATGTCCAGTGGATTAGGAATAAAAAAAATTTAGGTGCATTTCCTTGAATGCCTGACAATGTTGCAGCAGAATGTGCATTTGAGTAATGACCAGAAAACATGTTTAGCCTATTTTCTCTCCAGGCAAATGCTGTTTTCTTATCTCAGCCTTGGGAAGTTTACAGTAAGTAGTAAATCTTATTTTTACACATCGGTGCCCAGTCAACATACTCTATACTCCTCTCTCCACTCAAAATATACTTTATGGCTTCAAAGAAATCCAAAAAGACAAGCACATGGCCCTTAAGTTAAGACTGCAGGAATGTATTAACCATATATTCATAAATAACTAGTAAGGGCAAGTTTACCTCAAAATATTGCCACTACTGCCCATAACTGGATGGTTCACAAGTGCTGTGCTGCCACCGAAAGGTTTCAGTAAAGTTTCTGGAATACAGACTCAAATGCAGGATTAGGGTAGAGTAACAAATAGGCATCAGTCATTTCATGAAGATTTTAAATCAGAACAGATTATATTTCATCTTTTACATAAAAAATGGCTTTGGTTTCCTATTCAAGAGGGACAATAAAGCAGACTTGTCTTCATAAAGAGCGTGATGCTAATCAAGTCCATCTGCAGCACACACGTGTATTTCTTGACTGCCCTTACATTTAAGTTACCTTTAAAAAAGCAGCTCCCATGACTAAGCAGTTAATAAAAAGTTGTCCTGGAGAAAAATGGAGGTATTTTTCAATAGAGTGTTAGATGTTCTTGTAGTTTGTGAAGCAGCTTTTGTCCCATTGTTCCAAGCAAGGCATCTGATCCCACTGTCATTGGTGATGCTTTGTCCAACTAAAATCTATGGTCACCAGGGTTGGGTCTCCATAAAGTCGGCCACATGCAGTTCAGCAGCAACAGTCTACCTTGTATCATACAGGTGGAAAAACTCTCACAATAATGAAAAATTTCTTAAAATACTCAGGCAATTTCTGTCAGACTGACACACATCACCCAGTTAACATCATATTTTTTCAAGAATAATAAATACATTTAAAAATGGAAGGTCTTAAGTTAGAACCAAAGACATAACTTGGCTCGTCTTCTCTGTTCTGCTCTGTGATAACAGTCATACTATCTTTAGACCTGTGGTATATTTACAAGACTCAAAACAGCCAACTGGTGGCTTTACAGGAACAAGTAAGATTCCTATTCACTTAATTAAGTAACACCCAGCACCACACCTATTATAACTTCTAGTAAGCATCTCTGTATAGCTATGAATATCTAAATACTTTTTGGAAACTAGACCAAGGTTCTCAGGAGTGCGTAGAAAGACATTCAGAATAATGTAGAGACTATCCAAATCCCATAGCCAGGAACACAAGTCACTAAATAGATACAGTCAAATTCCCCTTTGCTCAGACCACCTTTAGCAGTTTGCATCCCTCAGCCTGATTCAAGTCCTCGTAACAGAGCTCACATTGAAATATATTAAATAACTGCCTGGCAACTGAATAAATTAGAAGTCACATAAGGAGTAGAGTTGTCAAGTAAGATAATTTTCTGTCCACAAAGTATTTTTCCATGAATTACAAAGTTTTGGTACAGCAGGGTAAATTTTTAATAGTACATTAACTACAGAAAGCTCTCATTTTCAATAGTGTTGTCAAAAGACATCTTAAAGACGATTTAAGCTTTAGGTTTGCATAATTTGTTTAGTTTTCTTAAAGCAGAGTGCACACAAAATGCTTGCAGCTCTTTTGTTTGGGGGATTATTTCAACAGCCTATTCTTGGGTAGCAGACTTGTAATGTTTCAATGTGCGCGCAGAAGGATCAGTAGCTTTAACCCATTTTGGCATCCAGTAGTGGGGCAGCCAGCTGCTCCGCCCTGAGTAGTGCTTTTCAAAGATCTGGCGGTAGTAATAACTTTCTTTTGTTTTAGGAGGATTGAAAGGATATTTCTCCACTGCCTTTTCCAGCAAAACGTCATCAACCTACAGACACAAGCAAAATTCAAGTTAACCTGCAAATACATAAAACTTTTAATGATACAGAAGGATTCACCAACCACTAAATGCCCACAGGTTCTAGAAGCAGAGGTTTGAAAGGTCAAACCTTTGTCATATGCACAACTGATCTTTGTGAATAGGTAATTGTATTTCCAGTGCTGTTGGTATTTCTCTCTGCGTGACATGCGAAGCCTATTTTTCTGGGTTACAACCACTTTTGTTAATAAGCTCATAAAAACTTTTTTCCTCTCCTTCCCTGTGCTGTGAAACAAGTAGAAAAAAAACTTAAAGCAGTCACCTGGGCATGTAAGTGGCTTCCTGGGGGTTTTTTTTCAACTTGGAGATCTGCTGACTCTGTTTGTATAACCAAGCTCTTAGAAAAAGGCCTGGGACGCAGAGGCAAAGACACCTGCACGTTGCCTCAGGAAGGGAGGATGAATAGTTACACCAGTAGAGGATATTTCTAAAGCAACTTCCACTGCCAACAGGCTGTCTAACTTTTCATGATCATGAAATAAATTTGCTCCTCCTACAACAACACAGGCTCAGAACAAGCAGCACAACACTGTTGCCTGACCCAACTACTTTCTTGCCTGTGGATATAGAGGAAGAAAATGGGTTGGTGATAGGACAGACAAGCACCCATCCACAGACTTGAATACACATATTTCTGTGTAACACAGCTTCGGTGTAAATAGGGTGTTATTTCTTCCTCTTGATGATTAAACTACCTCTGTACTCCAGAGAGGATTAACTTTTGTCCAGAGCAAAAATCCTCTAAGTCTTCACAGGTTAGCAATGCAAGCAGAGGCTTTAAAAAGCAAAAGGGCTTAATTAGGGACGGCTTTGAAAAACAAATGACGTAAACAAGAAAGTACATTATAAAGTCATTATGTTGTTACTCAGCAGCAGAGTAAGTTCATGCAAGTGCCATCAGCTGAAGCAGCTGCTTTGCCTGTAACCCAGAAACGGTATTTGTCAACACACAATCTGATTTGCAATCCAGACACTTAAATGATGTTCATTTCCTTACACAGTCATTTCTGTCAGGCTATCACATTTCTTTTGTACCTAGGATTACAAATGCCTTTAGCCAACTCAGATACCTAGAAGAGCATTGATTAAGGTTTATCTTGCTCCTTCACATTAACTGACATAGCCAGATTTACAACTAAGCATGTGAGTTGCCTCCCCTTGGCTACTTATCTCACACACCTAAATGAGAAAGACCAAAAAACAGTGGCATTGTACCTGTTGATCAATATAGTCCTGAAGAATAGAAAACCAGGATTTCTTTACTGATGCTATACCATCACTGAAAGCTTCTTTGGGTCTCCAGAGTATTTCTTTGGGAAGTAAATTGGAATCTTCAAAGGACAATCTTAAAAGGTATTTTTCAATTCCATTCTGTTTGCAGAACAAAAAACAACGTCACGAGTCTCAGGAACTGTAGGGTGAAGATCTGGCTTTAAACACTTAGAAAATGGTTTCCTTTTAGCAGGTCTGGTCAGAAAAGAGTTCCAAGTAGTCCAACAAACCAGCAAAATATTTAAGAGCATGCTTGACTTTCGGTAGAGGACTTAACCACTGAATTCAGCAATTTGGTCATGCTTAGAATATGTATCAGTGAATTTGTACACTTACACTTGGGTCAAACCCTAGTTTTACATACCTTTGGAATTCGCAGTTCTGCTGGTAGAGATAAATAATAAGAAGTAAACCGATGATCCAAAAATGGGACCCTCAATTCAAGGCTAAATAGGGGAAATAAATAGAAAATATACTGAATTAATCCCATAAATCATCTACTTACAAATTCCACAACATCTAAGCTTTTCCTGTCTTTCATATTAACACCAGGTTTTCTGCTTTTTCTCAGAAAAAATTTCACTTGCATATTTATGACTATCTGCATTTCATTCACTGATTTGGAAAGATAAGGTATGACCTGCACAGATTAAAGACTGTGATGATTTATGACATCATGTGCTGGGCAGCTACTAATACCCTGAATTTGAAGACTACAGTGCTGTAGGATTTGCAACAACCACTGCAACATCTATGCAAAAATGCATTTTAAAAAATCCTCTTGTTTCCAGAGAACTAACAAGTTGCTCACTGGGATTTGCATCAGCATTTGTGAACATATCATAGAATCAAGCACGGATTTCTGCTGTTATTTCTGAAAGCCACATTTGTGTTTTTAAAAAACAACAGAAAGGAGCCTGCATGGACACCATTAAACTATTAAGGACTGATCCTACAGCATTCACATAACAAGTTCTCTCCTATACCAGTGGCAGATATACACATACAAAGTCTTCCTGCTTACATTCTCTTATGTATACCATGCCTCCTAAGCACACAAAAGGCAACAAATAAAATGACAGTAACTGTGACTCCATAGGAAGAGTCCCTTTCAGTGTGTTTCCTCAAGAGACATTATGCTGCCCAGCTTCAAAGGTGAAAGGAGATGTTATACTGCATTCTAGTAATTTCATTGTCTCTGTAGTTTTTCCCTGATAAAACCCCTCAACTGCTTCAGGTAATACCCACCTTATCAAAAAAAAACAAAACAAAAAAGGCATCATCATTCAGTAATCAAGTACTAAGGCTCAATTTCTCCATAAAACAACAAGATTTGCACTGCAAGTCTTTCCCTACAGTTTGTTTGGTTTTTTGTGATAACAGTACTTTCAACATTTCGTCTTTACTCTTAATTCTTCTCCCCTTCCTCCATAAATCTGGATCCCTCAAATTCCATTTTACTTTGTTCATACAGGGGTTCTTCCTTCCTAGCTGTGCTGTGAAGCTGAGACCAGCTTCTCTTCAAGAAATGGCAACTCTCCAAAGAAAACCAAGCCAGCATGTGCTATGAAACAGCCTTGAAAATGTGGCCAAACATTTCAGCACAAAACAAATTATAAGGCAAATGGCAGGTCTCCTGCCCCTTGTCCATCTTTTATATAGGAAAGAGAAACATAAGAAAGTTACAAAAAGCTGGGCATGTAATTTTGTGGCAGGATCAATATACAACACAAGCTTCCCAAGAGGTAAGTTTGCTTTGCAAAAGATACCAACTTTTTCTTACCTATAGACAGCTTCCTAACAATATTCTCATTTTAATTAATTTATTTCTTCAGTAAAACAATAATATTTTGCACACCACTCAATTTGGAGATTCATTAAGGTGTCTGTAACACAAATTGCATCCTTCTACCTCTTTATTACAGTCAGCTACCTGACTCAACGCACATACTTTTTCCAGTATGTTTAGTTCTTTATAGGCATGCTGATAATCAGACTCAAGATTCCTCTTTGCCTAAACCTCAAAAAAACCCAAAGTCAAATAGAACTTCGTTTTCCCTCCTCAACTCTGAATATTGGTATTACTAATTCACTACTTCTATGAAGACCAGTAGAGTCGCAAACAAAAGGTATTTCCTGCATTGGTCACCAACACAGTGGACCCTACAATCACAGACCAGATGAAATTTTACAGTGTGCTTTGCTGTTGCCCAAATTCCTTCAGGCTACAACTTCAATTTCACCTTGGCATAGAAACCCTCAGCAGTTCTTTCCTGCTACGCTAAGAATCAAGGACTACTCCAGGCAGATGCAATTAATTGAGAGGTACTGTAAGCAAATACAATTAGATTCAGTTTTATTCTGCCTCTATTTCTCATCCAACAAAACTTTCTTAGCAATCCCAATAGCAAGTTTATGTCACAGTGTCTAGACCAGAAATGTGATTGATGATTCCTCTGAAGACCAGAGTTGCCTGCCCTCCTATACTGTGCTTCCCAATCACTCAGAGCCCAGGGACCCTGAATGCATGCGCACACCTGGAACATCAGCAATGCCTGTTCTGCCAAACTGGGCAGTGTCTTCAGTTATCTTAAGATATAGAGCTCAAGCAGAATATGGTGTGCACCCTATTTGCTACTAGCACTCAGAAGACCAATGACCATCTTAGACCTAGACAGCAGGACTAAAATTATCCTGCATCACAATATTCTGAATCACTTAGTTATGCAGCCAACAGTTAACTGCTGCCGTCTCCTCAATAGCAGCAGAATTTTTAAGATCTTCTTATGGTTTTAAATCCCATGAAACCTCAGCATCCAAGAGACTATGTCTTACCCGTGTGCTGCAGTAGTTCTGTCTGCACGAAGTACATCAAACAAGTAGAGCTCCTTCAGAAGCCTCTCGCTCTCCTCTGCAGCTTCCTCGGGAGATGGAGCCTGAAACCAAACATATGCATGGAGCACACAGCTGGAACACAGCTGCACTGAGGGAACCACTGCTTGTTGTCCTGCTTTTGAGTTGTAGTGATCACCGGGTGATCTCAGAACTAGCAAAAACTACATACAAGAAATAACAGTCTCAAGAATTGATTAAAAGTTACCTTTTTAGGTCCTTTGGACTTTATCCCACCTCAGGAAAAAAACTCAGCAAATATACAGTTGTGATAACTCTCAAACATCACACCTTGACATCTCAGAGATGTTCTGTTGAAAGTGAGAACAAGAAGCTCAAGGGCCTTCTGTACCGTGAATATATTTACCTTATGGAAATATATATATCCTTGTGTCAGCTCATCTGATCCTTCTCCTGAAAAAATGACCACGCTGTCTGTTTTCTTCCGAATGTATTTGGAGACAAGATACATACCTTGAAAAAAAAGTGTATTAAAGTACAGCTACATGTATGATGCTACATACAGCTAGTAGTTTTAAATTTGGTGCTTTTGAAGTTTGTCCCCTACATTACTTTCTTCTGTAGCAAACAACTGACGTAAAATGACATTTCATTGTTACTCAAAGCCATCATCAGCCATGTTAAGTGTGGCAAATACATCTAAACTCTGTATTTACACTTAGCCCTCAAAATATCAGAAAGATGTGTCTATTTGTGATTCTGGGAATGCCGGAAGATTCCCATAGGAACACATAGAGGAATTGTTTTGACTTAGTTTGAAATTAAGCACATGATTAATTCCAACACAGTGCTGAACAAACCTTCCACATTCCACAGATTCATTATTTCATGAATTTTATCTTCATGGACCAAATTCCACACAAGGAACTCAGTTTTGAAAACTGCGTTGACTATTTTTCTTTGTAACTCTTTACAGCATTTTAGGATGACACAAGATTAACTGGGTAAAGGGTTGTAGCTTGCATTATGCAGGAGGTCCCATTGGATTAGAGTTTTTCACTCTGATTAGGCTGGCAGTGCTTTGTAAAAACCTGCTGCTGACTTCCTTCACGTCTCAAACACACATTATAAAAACCTGTGTTACTAAAGCGTGACAAGAAATACTTCACATTAGTATTAAAATTACACAAGGAAATGGTAATCCTAATTGTTTTGCTGTCATAACATTCAGTATCTCAGATAATTTACAAATTTTCCCCCTTCCTCCAAGCGTCTTATCAGAGCAGAAAACCTAGACCCACAGATCTAATGTTTCTTCTCCGTATAACTTTTGTTTTTCATCTCAAAGTCTCAGGAACAGTTCTTGAGTTATTTTGTGTAGTCAGGGACCTGGAAACTAATAACTGCTTTTGCCTCAGTGTGGTATCACAGATACCTGGGGAGCAGAACTTTGGAGTCCCAGTTCCCAGGTTCTGTGTCAGCTAAAGGATTTAGTAGATGACCACATGGTTTTGCATAAAATTTCATTTGGGTGATATAAACCAAAGATTGCCATTAAAAAAAAATCTTACCAACTGAAGCTCTTATTGTTGTTATATCATAGGTTTCCAACGAGAAGATAACCTCCTCTATTGCCTGAATTCCCTCTTCAGTATTAAGTATTACTTCATGATGTTCACTGCCTATATGTGCTGCCACCTGTTTGTAAAAGATTACAATAACATATTCCTTTTCAAATAAAACATTTTATAAACATACACTGTGTTTTAAAACACACACATTGAGCAAAAGCACCAGCTCCCTTCTGCTACAGTGAGAATTATGACATTAGGTCAAGAAAAGGTGTTACTTGGCAGCCCCTCTGACTTGCAGTGGTACATTCACCACAGAACAGTCTCCCTGATTACAGTGTTCAATCATAATTGCAACACACCATCCAGCTGCTCACCCAAAGCAAAACAGAAACAGTAGAGGCTCTAAATACTCCAGATATTTGCCCTTAAGAGACAAAGCAGAGGAAAAGTCATGACAGACTGGATACTCAAGGAGTACCCCAGATGCCAAACAGTTTGTACAAAATTCAGCAAAGTGATGACTAACTTACAATGTTTAACATATTTACAAGTGTCACAGTATAGGAACCATAGCACGGAGATCTACCCTAAAACCCAGAGGCAGAATTCAGACAAGTCCAAAGTACCACCCTTTTTGCCAGAGAAAACAGGTAAGGTTCAGTTGTCTCTTTTGTAAGATAAAGTAGCAAATGCTGTACTAAATAATTTACTGTAAACTGATTTACATCCTAGCAATAAATGAATATTCAGTGTTACTATTAATGCCATACCATGAAGTTAGAACTATTAAAATACAGTTTAGCATTCAGCAGCTCTGAACAAACTGAAAGCAACACAGGATACCTTTCTGGCAGCCAGTAAATCAGGACTGTTTTCCATTCCAATTGCAAAAGTTTGTAATGGATAATTGATGTTGATTTCTTTCATCAGTTTCAGAAGAACAGCTGCAACCAAGCTGGAATCTAAGCCCCCTGCCAACAAAACAGATTATTTAATTAGGCATTTGAATGATGTTTTGTTTCCTCCTTAAGGACACTGAATTTAGATAATTGGAACGTTATGAGCAGACTTCATCTTCAAGCTGTGTGAATACAAAGTACCTCTCATACAAGTGCATATTTACCTCTGCTTAACAAGAGTATCAGGCAACTTCAGTAGAACATCTTCAGTAACAGTTGTTACAACTTTTGGTTTCCAGAAGCATCAGTGGAGATCCTTCTTTAAGATACACAGAAGGTGTACTGGACACACTGTGCCACTAGAGAACATGTCTCTTCTCAACTCTGTTAAAATGGGATTTATTCTCCATTTCAAAACTGCTCCCCATTCTCTTCTTACCTACACATTTGATAGTCTACTGACAGGACTATGGAAATTTTTTCTGTTTGCTATTTGAATAAAAAAGAATTAAGCTAAAGAAAAGAATAATTGGGGAATCCTTACACTAAGCATTCTGTTTTTCCTCCTCTTCTTTCTAGAGGACATTGAAAGGATATGAACAGTTTGGAGAACAAGCGAAAAAGAAAACCAAGAGATGCACAAGTGCCTTAGATGTACTCTTCTTATTCTCATGAGCTAGTTCTGCTAATCCTTGACTAGTTCTACTTGCTCCTCCCCTCTGAAATACTGAGCAAAACACAGTAGCTCTTTGCTCACATCTGCCTGCAGTTCTGACAAGCATGAGGCAAAACCCTATTCTCTTTGTTTCCTACAGTCTGTACACAGTTTTTCAGCTGAGTGCATTCATCAATTCCCACCCTGACCTGCTTTGTGGGAATGTTATCTTGTTTAAAAAAAAAAAAAATCCTGTAGAAATTACATGCAGACCCTGAGAACACAAGAGCACAGGAAACAAACTGAGTGTTTAGGATGTGGAAATTAGGAAAATCAAAACCTGAGTTTCCACTGTGAAGTTGCAGAACTCCGTCTATGACTGGAAACAAAAGCAATTCTCTAACCGTGATGTTCCAAGCATACTCAGAATTGTGAAGCACCGAGATATGGTGGTATTATGCCAGCACAGGCACTTGGTGTCACTACTACAGCTTTCTGCATGTGTATCTGAGGAGCTACTGACTGCCTTCTGACTTGGCATCTGAAATTTGGGGGTTAAACAGGCTTTTTTTACAGAGATTGGGATCTTTCAACTCGACCTATCTTCCTGTTTAATTTACCTCCTTCTTACTTTTTATGATGCCATAGTAAGGAGATGGTTCAACAGTATCTCCTGGTCAGTTCTCTCTCATTCAGATGCACATTTAATAGGGTTCATGACAAATAAGTGCAATTACTGATGTTCAGTGAATGCATGAACAGCATATCAGAACTCTAACCACAAGCACAAAGTGCTACACAAAAATAGTGCTACAGGAAATAAGGTATCAGTCCCATGGCTCCAGAGCCTTACCTCTGTAAAGCACGTCTGTGACACTGAACCACCAGGTCACAACAGTGATCAACTAAGTCAGTGAACAACTTCCTGTACCACAAGCTATTACCTCATCTGCAAAAGAGTGTAGCAAATAATTTTGGCCTACATGGACTCCTGTAATTTGGCAAATCAAGGGAGTTTAGCATGGAGACTACAGCAAAGATGACAAGTAAGAATTTCAATTCCTCCTGCTATCTGAAACACACCAGGGTTTTTTTCTAGGTTCAATCTGTGCAAAGTGAATGTAATAATTACATTTATCTTTTAGACACCAACCCAAGCACAAATCTCATGTATTTAAGAATATATTGAGTGATTTTTCAATAAGAATATATTTACTTCCTCTTCCTTAAAAATGGTCAGAGCCTCAACAAGCCAAGATCCAAGTCCACAGTAAACTTTAAAAGCGTAAGACTTTCAAGATACTTCTAAACTGGAAATTTTGTCCCAAACTAATGAGTTCTCTGTTGCTTGTTCCAGAAAGTAAATGAAGATTCCGATCACTTCAGGTACATCACAGCAGACCAGCCAATATACTTTCCTCTAATTAGCAAAGGATGGACAAAAGAGTGAGAAGATACAGAATCATTGTGATTCTTGTTACTTACCTGACAGGAGACAACCAATTCTTCTGTGAGCCATCAAACGCTTTCTAACAGCATTTTCAAATAGAATACGGATGTTGCTTTTCACCGTTTCAAGGTCCAAGCCTGCTCAAAAAAAAAAAAAAGAGAAGGGGGAAAAAAGTCTAAAAGGTGTTACTTAAGACTGTGATGGAATGTGCTAATTAGGAAACAAAGATATTTGTGTGAAACTCCTTTGATAACGAGGGCATTCAAGTCTATCTTTGTGCATGACTGCCTACAGCATAATTCTAGAGTCCTTACATCATTACATCCTTACGTCATTACATCAAGGTTCTTCCAAGTCTTTTTTTCTTAAATGGTATCTTTTTAAACCAATCAAGGCAAATTTTATACTCAAAGATTATGATTTTTTTCACTTAAATCAGAATAAATAGCAAAATCTTTGCTGTACTACCTGAAGGCAGAGCTTCCACTGTATCACATGCAACATGGAGTGGTTCATCTTTACAGCTATGAAATTTTACTAATTCCACTGATGCAACCTTGCCAGAGGGCTTTAAATCCAACACTTCGTAATGACCCGGGAGAAATGGTTCCACTTTAGAACATAAGGATGTTGAATGCTTTAAGTTGATAAGTCCTACACATAAAATAGGAAAAAAAGAAAAATGTCAGAGTTTTCGACCTAGGATGGTTAAGTTACACCTCACTCAATAGCCTCTGTACTAAAACTGTATACAAATATTTTCTCCAGATCCCAAATCTGGCAGTTAAAAATATTCTTTAGAGTCAGAGTCAGTCCTGACTAGAGCATGTCTCTGCTTTTGGCTGGATGCACACACAGATCTGAGCCATCTCAAGATGAGGCAGACAGCCGCGAAAGCAAACCAGCACATTTTACTAATTAGCAAGTAGCAATTTATCCCTGTGAGCATTAAGATTACTTTTCTAACTGACTACATGATGTCCAGTTCAAGGTCTAATATGCTTATAAGAATTCAAATGACAATTATTAACTGATTTTAAAATTAAGTGCAGTCAAGTTAACAAAGGGGTTGAAGTAAAACATCACTGAAGTGGCTGCTTAATTGACATTGATTTAGTGATTTCTTAACTCATCAGTTCCAGACTGATCTACTCCACAGCTACTAAGTGCCAAGAATCAAACCTCATTTCCATTCCTCTTGTGAAAGAGGATGTTTTGCACCTGCTGGTCACCTGGATGCTCCCTGAGGAAGTCCTCAAAAGAGAGACTGAATTGCTGTTAGAGAGGGACTGGTAATTCACTGTGATGGTTATAGGAGACAGTCTCCAAAGCATTCAGTTCCCTTCTTCATTCACAAGAAGCAGAGATGGTACAGCTCTTAGTACTAGTACACAGTACTATTAGAGGAGTCAGCCTACACTGGAGTCTGATAATAAAGTACAGAGTAAATGGGAGAGACACAAGTAATGGTGAAAGTAAATTTTAGCCAAAGTGCATTTTAGGCAACAAACTCCCTTTTGACACTGTTCAGATTTGTTTATTAAAGTGCCAAAATTAGAGATAATTACTTTAAAAAAAGAGAGCAGTGGATGTGTCATCTCAGAGAAAAAAATGTCATCAAATAAAATAAGTGATACGGGAAAATTACCCAATGCTGCAGGAAATTTCAGTAGGTTTTAAAATTCATGGCTTTTACAGATTAGCAGTTCTTGTGGCATTATTTTCAAGTTCATTATAGAACATCAAGAATAAAGTCTAATATAATTTTTTGTAGCATAAATCTAGTCCAACTCTGTAGACTGCATTTAAGTGGGGGGTAACATTAAAAAAAAATTTTGATTTCAATACTGCTATGATTCCAGAACACAGAATTCTAAAATTAAATGAGCAAGTTATTTTAGAGATATTAAGGCCAATAACACAACTTGGAGGTTTTTGTTTTAATAACGCGTACTTCTTATACAACTAAATATAGTTCAAATATTACTGAACTTTTCGCTTCATACTTAGAAGAAAAGCCTGACAGCAAAGTTTGTCTCCAACAGCAACACCAAAGACTATTTAAGCACTAAACATAAGTAGTTTTACCTTTTGCCTCAGAACAGACACCCAAAAATCCATCATCAGTCAGCATCTTAAACAGTGGTCTGACTCCATAGGTATCTCTCGCCAGAAACACTTTTCTGTTTGCAGTGTCCAGAAGGATAAAAGCAAACACACCATCTAGCATGGACGCTGTTTGTTCTATTCCTCCTCTGTTGTAAAGATGAAGGATAACCTCACCATCCACTAATGTTTGATATTCAAATCCAAACTGCTTCTGCAGCTAAGAAAAAATATAAAGAAAAGCATAAATAAGCATTTGCAAACACTGCCTGCTTAGTAAGTGAAAAACCAACACCATTCATGTAATTGTTTAATAAGAAAATAACTTTTTTGTGTAAAATCACAGTTTAAAAGTTATATAAGTATTTCCACCAAGAAAGGAAATTATACTTTAGTGTTCAAAGTTGTATTGGGTTTGCATGGTCAGGTTTTGGTAGCAGGAGGGCTACAGGGTGTAGCTTCTGTAAGACACTGCCAGAAGCTTTCCCCTTATTTGGCAGAACCAATGCCAGTTGGCTCTAGGATGACACACCACTGGCCAAGGCCAAGCCAGTCAGGAATGATGGTAATGCCTCTGTGATAACATATTTAAGAAGAAAAAAGAAAAGCTATTGCACAGATAAAATTACGGCCACTGAGAATATGTAGGAGGAACAACTCTGCAGATACCAAGGTCAGTGGAGAGGAGGAGGTGCTCCTCGTGCCAGAGCTGAGGTTCCTCTGAAGCCCATGGAGCACCATGGGGATGAAGAGATCCCCCTGCAGCCTGTGGAAGAAACCCATGCCGGAGCAGGTGGATGCTTGAAGGAGGCTGTGACCCCACGGGAGGCCCATGCTGGAGAAAGGTCCTGGCAGGGATCTGCTGACCCATGGAAAGAGCAGACCATGCTGGAGCAGGTTTCCTGGTAGGACTTGTGATCCTGTGGGGTACCCATGCTGGAGCAGCCTGGGCCTGAAGGACTGCACCCTGTGGGAAAGTGACCCATGTTGAAGTAGTTCGTGAATAACTGCTGCTGTGGATGGACTTATGTCGGAGAAGGGGAAGGACTTCTCCCTAAGCAGCAGCAGGAACAACATGTGATGAACTGATCATAACCCCCATTCCCTGTCACCCTGTGCCACTGGGAAGGAAGAGGTAGAGCTTGGGAAGGAGGGAGGGGGGGGGGAAAGGTTTCTTTTTCAAGACTTATTTTACTTCTCATTATTCCACTCTGATTTTGTTGGCAATAAATTCAATTAATATCCCCAAGTCGAGTCTGTTTTGCCCATGACAGTAATTGGTTAGTGATCTCTCTCAGGCCTTATCTCAACTCATGAACCTTTCACTATTTTCTTTCCCTTTTCCACTGGTGGACAGAAGCGATAGAGCAGCTTCGGTGGGTGCCTGGCATTCAGCCAGGGTCAACCCACTACAAAAGTACTATCCAGGATCATCTCTAGGCAATGAGACTGACTCTGAAGTCTTAAGCAATTCACATTATGGCAAGTTTTCAGGGATACACTTCTATCTGAGGACGTGAAACTCCATACCCATGACCCTGGTCTTCCGAAGCACTAGCCAGCCACTGCCACACAAAGAAAAAAAACAAATCAAAACACACAAACACTTGCAACATCTTTGCAGGATAAAGTACTTCCGAAAGAAACTTTGGTTTACTTTTGCAGTCACTGCAATTTCTCAGTGTTTTTTTATGCACATAGAATCTCCTTCTACCTGATCTTCCTCCATTCCTCAAACTAGCCTTTTCACTCTGCCTGTGCAGACTGGGTGGGAGAAGAAGAAATTAGCTGTTAGACTTAAGTCAGTCCAAATATTCTTTATGTTCCTGCGGTACAACTCTTAAAATCCTTTCAATACTTACAAGACAGAGGGAAAGAGAGGGTTTCAATTAGACACTAAAAAGACAAAAAAACCCACAAAATAAATACTTTAGCATTTTAACTTAAGTTCTTTGGTTTTAATTGTTATTGGGACAGACTTAAGGCAAATTGAGTCAATATTAAAATAACTAAGTCATTGCCCTAAACAAGACACCTGTTTCGCCAATGATCCTTTCCTAGGTAGGTTTCAGCCACAAACTTGAAAGAAAAATCTCATTACAAAGAAAGAGGGTACATAAAGTAGTGACAAGGACCAAACAAATTCCTGCAGATGGCAATGCAAATGCTGCATAATTAAAGTCCATTTGAGATTGTGTGTAGCATGATTGAGTGTAATTCTTATTGCTTTCAACAGCAGAAAAAACAACATGCAAAACACTGCAAGTATTACAGGCTGTTGGTACAGTATATTTCACAGGTACTGCAGGGCAAAGTGTATCTCACCTTTCAAACAGCCAGATACTTGAAGATTGGGAAAAAAGATAAAATCTCCCCCCTATTCAGTCAAATTCCAAATTACATTACTGATGTCACTGACATGACTAACAGCAGCCTGAGTCTGACTTCAAAAACATGTTAGAAATACTATGACATCTCAGATTATTCATATATTTCTGATACTACCACTAAGTATGTGATACATTTTACACATTCATTCAGCATGATTCAGAATCAGACACCATTTTAAGCAGCTTTATACATAAAATTTGGATGATCTGAATCATCTTCGCAAGTAACATAGGCAGCATGGACATCTCAGCACAGGGACTGAGGCACACTGACAATGTTTTAGCCCATCGGGGACATTCAGACACTTTAGGAAGTAGAGCTGCTACTTGTTTTGTGCCTAAGACACTTAAGTGGTGCTCAAAACCCCCACAAAGCATCTGGCCTCTGCTGCAGACTTTGGTGGCATACTAGAGACATCTCCTTAATGCTCATTGCTTTTACATAAATATATAAGCATGTATACTATACACTAATATATTTTAAGTGACATATCCCAGGTAGATTGGTATGCAATAATAAAAATGTAATACCAAACAACTTTGAGGATGAGAAGGCAAAGTAACTGAAAACCAAGACAGTCTAAAAACATTTGCATTATGGAAAGAGCAGAAAGAGGTCTGGAATTCCTCCACCCAAGAGATAATGAAGAATGCACCTTTATTTAAAACTGATCAAACCTGAAGATACAAATATTTATTTCCCTTTCTGTCAATTAAACAGTGACTTTTCAGTATTAAAGACTAAGTATGTTATTAACTGAGCCACCAGATCCACAGCTTATCTTTAGCCTTTTGCTAAACTTTAATTTTTTTCTGATATTCTAGTCTAGCATCTCTGAAAGATTTTCTGAATATCCACTGATTTTTAAAGAAAAAGAAAAAAAGAAAAATAAAAAAGAGGCATCATGCATAAAACAGATACCTGTTTGAAATTGTAGATTTCTCCATTGTAACACAGCCACAGATATGGGAATTTCTTCACCCGGATAGGCTGCATACCATATAATTGATCTACAACTGCAAGGCGGTGGAAACCAAAACAACAGTTGGTGAATCCATTGACGTTCTCAAAACGGAATGCATCAGGACCTCTGTGTGCTATCTTCATGGCACTTAGACACTGGACAGAAAGGCATTCATCGCTCCCGAACAGGGCCCAGATCCCACACATTATGTGGCTGTTGTTCTACCTGCAAGTGGAGAATCTGTTCAATAAAGACATGAACATTATAAGCAAGAACTGACACCTTGTATGGTCTGGCTGAGAGGGAGCTCATTTTCCCCTCAGCAGCTCTTAGTGCTGTGTTTTGTACTGGTAGCTAGAGGGGTGTTGGTATCACACCAGGGTTTTGGCTACTGGCAAGCAGTGCTCCCCCAGCATCAGCGCTCTCCAACATTCCCCCTTCACCAGAAGGCTGATGGCAGGCAAGATTTGGGGATCACAGCCAGGCAACATCGCCAGGACAGCTGACATAAACTGTCCAAAGGGATATTCCTTTCCATATCACATGTGTGTTCAGATAAAAAAAAATCTAAGGGCAAGGAGAAGGAAGGGGAGAGACATTCATTATTTACGACATATGCCTTCTAGAGCAACCACTACATGCGCTGAAGCCTTGCTTCCTGGGAAGTGGCAGATGTTGCTTGCTGATGGGAAAGCAAGAAGATAATATTTGGGGGTTTTATTTCTGCTTGTGCATGATCTTGACTTTTTCTTTAGTAAACTGTCTTTATCTTGATCCATGAGGTTGTGTTGGGTTTTTTCCATCATATTTTCTTCCCCACCCCATGCTGCTGAAGAGGGAAGTGATAGAGTGGCTTGGTGAGCAGCTGGCACCCAGCCTAGGTCAACCCACCACATACCCAGGAAACACAGATAACAAATGTAAGCTATTAATCACTTAACTGCCAAAAGGAATATCAAGAGAAAAGCAGACTTAACTAACATTAAGTAAAACCTGGCTTGCCCAGAGAATGATAAAGCAAACTTTGGACAAGCAAGAAATTAGGCTTAAGGTTTACCTTCAGACACAGCAATGTTGCCTATGTTGTTTTTTTTTCAGAGAGCACAAGCAGAACAAATCATTACTGGCCATGACAATATGAGGTCTGAAAGTAACATCACTTCGGCGGAAACATTAATGGTCCTTTCCGTTTGTTGCCTTTACATACAAAGGGGGTTTATAACAGAGAGAGGCTCTTTAGCAAGACCTGTAAGTGACAGGACAAGGGGAATTCTTTCAAGACTGGAGTTTCCCAGCAGCGTGGCCGGCCCAGATGCACAGGCTGTGGTGGGAGCAGTGTTGTTGCGGGGCTGTGGTATGCCCCGGCATGCCTTTTGCAGCCCCACTGACCCTGGAGATACGCTCTGGTCTGGCCACTCTGGACCTTAGCCCTAACAGCACGGTGGGCTGAAGCTCAAGTGATGCTGCTGGAGTCCTCAGCCCGAAGAGGCCATTAGGGCTGGGGTTCAGGAGCCACAAAGCCCACAGCTCCAGGGTCACTGGGGCTGCAAAAGGCGTGCCCATGCGAGCGCGGCACCGCAACGCCGCGCCTTCCACACCTTTCCCATCCGGACAAGTGATGGCGCTGCGTGCTCCGCGCACGGAGCCGGGCATTCCCACCAGCAGGAGCGTCTTCCGGGGAACACACGGTCTCCGGGCGACCGCGGGTACCCGGGGCACGTCCCCTC
>VWZG01000746.1:35624-48183 GCA_013396735.1 Grallaria varia
CATGTGTCTCCACGCCCTGCCCTTCCGCCCTTGCATGCCCGCAGGGCCGGCGCGGCGGGGCGGAGCACGGCTGGCGCCCTCACCCTCATCGGCACCCCAATCTGCATCCATGTCTACATCCTCACCCCTACCTGTATCCATGTCTGCATCCTCACCCCCACCTGTATCCATGTCTGCCTCTGCACCCCCATCTCTGTCCGTATCGCATCCGCACCCGCACCGCGGCCTCTCCCGGCGGGTCCGGCTGGGGCTGCCCCGCGGCAGGGCAGGAGCATTCCCGGCTCTGGCATTTCCCCGGAGCGCTGTGAAGGAAAGCGTGCTTCCGCGGCCATTGCCGGCCGCGCCGCGCATTGCCGGCCGCGCTGGCCATTGCCGGCCGCGCTGGCCATTGCCGGCCGCGCCGCGCATTGCCGGCCGCGCCGCGCATTGCCGGGCTCGGTGCAGCCATCAGAAATCCCGTCCCTGCAGATCTGCCGCGAACCTTGTGTGGTTTGTGTGGTGCCCAGTGTTACGAGCTCAGCCCCCTGCGTTGCCTTTAAAGCTGCTTTATTTGGTTTGGGAGAGAGGGTGCGTTCGAAGCTCACACCTTTGGAAGTCTTTCCTGAGGACATGATTTTGCTGTGCAAAACTTGGCTCTGAATCATAGACACGACGGGTAAAACGGGATTGTGGTGCTTACTTGAACTCCCGTTTTTGGACAGTTCTGCCTGTTTGCCTTTGAGAGTGCTAAAGTAAATGAAATTTAGCTCTGAAGACTAGGATGTGAACTGCTAAATACAAACTGTGATTCTCAGTGCGTTCTTCAAGAGAGCCATTAGCAGTTTGTACACAGTATGCTTTCATAGCTAGGTTTAATGGACTTAATGTAAAACCGCAGTGCTGTGCATGAAGTTCTTCAGGTCATGAAGACTGACCTGAAGTAATTGTGGTCTGTCTGTAGAATTTTAAAAGGACCTTTAAGAAGCCATTAAAAGGATATTTTTAGGCTTTAGAAAGAAAAATGTGTTCAAGTGCCCTGTGCACGAGAAGTAGACTCCAGTGTTGATCAGGAATAGATATGGGGTATTTCTGTGCAGCACAGCCTCACCTGAACACAGGACTGGCCTTGGCAGAGGCAGGCCTTGGGCAGCCTGTCGATGCTATGTATGCAGTTCTGAGGGCTGTGCACTGCCTGGAAGAGCAGGGTAGAAGTGTGTGTGATAGCACATGGAGTCACTGCTCACAGGAGACTAATGGTTGTGCTGGGGAACACCTTATATCTTGTTTGTTTGTTTGTTTCCCCCAGAGATCTAAATGTCCCTCTGCATTTTGAAAAGCTACAAGAAATACTAGACAAAACTTGTATTAGCCTAGGTTGTTTTAGGGGTTTGTTTGTTTGCCAGAGACTTTTGTAAATTGCTTTTATTTACATCTTCTCTTCCCTGCACATTTTTGGATGGGTCAGATTAGGCTTATGTTGTTGCCTGGGCATTTTCATTTGATGAGCAATCTCTAGTTCATAACTAGATCTCTTACAGTGTTTTATGATAGTAAGTCACAAACCATTTACTAAAATAAGAATCTTTTCATGGAGAAACTGAAGCAAGGACAGTGAGAAGTGACTTGCAGAAAGTGACCTGGTAAGGCTGGGCAGGCACAGCCAGAGAAGAGCAAAACCTCCCAAGTCCTCACTAATGTCTGCATCTTTAAGGCACAGCCACTTATTTATCCTCCCCTTTACTACCACTTCTAAAAACTGGGGATAGCTGCTGCATTTCACTATATTTTACATGTTAAATCCCCTATTTTAACGGCTGAAATACTGCATATGATCTGTTTTTAAACACTGGCAATGTTACTGTTTGGTAGTTACAATAGCACAAGTAATAACCGGTATGTCCCTGACCTTTTCTGGCCTTTTCTCTACTATTGCCAAGTAGCCCATTACGGTCTGTTTACATTGTGGTGTTCTTCAACATCCAATCTTTTCTTTCAGCATATCTGCAGACAGCACTAGATGTAATTACACCCCAGGCTCACACCTCTGTTCTTCTCAAGTCACATCTTCCCTCTCGGTTTTCTCATTCCTGCAGACATTACCATGTGTAATAGTTTCTCCAAAGCATTGTCTTCTCCACTCTGCTCCTTTAAAGCTGATTTTTCTCTCCATTTTTGTTGATAATAATTTAAATTAATACTAGCTCAGTGGAGAGAACAGGTTTGAATGTAAATATTGGGTGCCATTAGTAGCTAGGAGACTTTCCATTTTGTGATATCATCTGTTTAGTACCTGAGAGTAACCACCTGTCCACAGACTAAAACCATTTAAGAATGGCTTAAAAACACTGTAAGAAAGTTCTTGATTAATTAGTTAGAAAGTTCTTGCATTAATGTTGTTTCTGATCAGCAGAAATGAAAGGCTTAAGAGGTTTCTCTGCAGGCGACAGGTAAATGAGTAAAAGAAAGGTCAATGTTAACAGGTAAATGAGTACAATGTGGAATGAACTGGTGCAGCCATGTGACTGTTACACTGAACTGGTCACTGTCAGCTCAGCTCTCAGCTGAGCACTGCTCATTAATGAAGTCTGTGCTCCTCAATTTTTCCCAGTAAATATGAACACCTTTGCTGCATCCATTGGATTTGGAGCCACCAGCATGCCTAGAAGACTGGAATTGCATGAGTTCTGTGAGATTGGGGAAATCTGTTTGGAGAGGAGACAGAACTGAAGGGAAAATGGAGAAGTCAGAGACTGTGATTAAGCGAGACATACAGTGAAGGTCTTTTGCTTTCACAGCGATGACTAACAGGGAGTAGGCCCCTGATGGGGGGCTACTCATGATTTCTGGCTTTTTGCCTGAGAGAACACATTTCAGCTGTTACTGTGATGGTGGCTCCCCCAGCTCTCTGTTCTCATACTTTGCTCTCACTGCAACTGTGCAAGAAAACAAAATCTGAATTAGAAAACAACAGCCAGACTCAAATATTAGAGAAAGGCTTTCTCTTTTTTGTCAGCATCCAACACACATGCTTTGCAGTTTCTCAGGCAGGAATGCAACACCTTTTATTGATGGTGAAGGTTATCACAAGTGGATTCATGGGCCAGGTCATTGTGATGGGCAGGACTGTAAAACATCAGAAATTCTCTTGATGTGCCTCAGCTCAGCCTTGAACCAGCTCTTTGCACAAAAATTACTAGTGAGTAGCAGTGGAACATGGGCATTCTGCTCCCTACCAGACCATCTACATAGTCATGAATTATTTAAGATGCTTCATCCCCAGAAATTTGAGGTATAATAAAGATATTTTTGAAAAATCAAAGATCTTGGCTGTGGGAAGGAGTAGGATGTATCTTGACTACTATCTCAGGATTCCCTTTGCATTCAGAATCCATTTTTAGCTTGGACCAACTACTTGGACCAGCTACTCTCCATGAGTACTCTCCATCACTTGAACACATCCTGAACTGCAATAGCAAGACTTCTCTTTTCCTTCTCCAACCCTAACTTGTGCAGTAATGGGGTTGTGGGAATAGGCAGTTCCAAGTTTCCAGACGCCTCAAACTGTACTCAGCTCTCAGTGACTGAATATTTATGATGCAAGCTGGGCAAAGGTCACCAAGAATCCTGCACTGTCCAGTTTGGATTCCTTCTTTGATCTATTTTCCACACAGTGCTTTGCCACACATTGTCACAGGCTTAACGGAACGGCATAATCTACTCTTGGTTTGTGTTTGTCGGTGTCTACAATTTATGTTGATGTTGAAGCCTCTGTACTTTACTTTGTGCATTTGCATCTGTTCCTGAATGTGCTGTAATAAGAAGCTAATGCCATTCTTGGTGCAGGGAGTTTGTGTACGGCTTCATTTCCATCAGGATAGAGTGACTTTAGACAGGCATTGCTACATGGTCCAGCATTGTAGCAATAACAGAAAATGAAGTGGCAAATGGTCTTTCTGGAAGCAGCCTGGTCTATTTTCCATGGCAGGGACTGAGTTTGAAAGCAGAGGATTATTTCTCCTAATGGAGCTATGCAGAAACAACCATATACCATGGTGGCATTGGCAGCTCATTATACACTGGGACAGATCGGTGGTGGGCAGCACTTAGGGAAAGGCTATGAGTTCCTTCTCCCTGGTCTCATGGGTTGACATAAATAATGTATTTTGTACCCTGCTGTCTTCCAGATATAAAGGCTTGTTGGATACATGTACATTCACCAGGCAATAGCTGTAGTGCCAGGTGTTCTAGTAACACCTCTGACACTGAAATGTGTGTTTGTATGTCAAGGACATGCATATGCAGGGAGCAAAGGCCGTTTTCCTTCCCCAGGAGACTAGTAACAATATGTGCTCTTAAAGTTTGAATGCTTGCACTCCAAAATCTCAGGCAGAACCATACTTTTATTCCTGTATCTGAGTGGAGAAGAAAAAAATTAAGAGAAACTGTTAAATTCAAAAGCTGTTTGAAGATCCATAACTTGAAGTGAGGTAGGCTTCCATTTATAGCACTTAGTCTGGCTTTTACCCTACGGGAAAATAACACAGACCAGTGAGCTTGGAGCTTTTAAATAACTTATCGCCCTAAGAGAGCTGTTTGTTCTTATAGTTTTGAATATATTTATTTTTTCTTCTCTGTTCTTTTCTCTTCTTTTCAGAGATGTTTAAAGGAGATGCAGTCTACTTGTCTGTCCTCCGGACAAAATCTTTTCTCTTGTAGTATAAAAAGTAGTTGCCTCTCCCACTGGGAGTTCCTATTGCTATAGTCTCTCTTATTTAATCTTTTTTCTTTTCTTTCTGCTTAATTATGTTAAGCTTCAAAACAAATAAGACTTGCTCTGACCCTGGAGTTAAAGGTCACAGCATTACTGAAGTGTTGAAAGAAAATCTTTTCTAGAGCCTGGGCATTCAGAACTTCAGTAAGGTACTAGGAGGGCACGTCTAGTGCAGCAGCAAGAGAGAACACAAAGTAAGGTGATTTGTTATTGCCTGCACAAAAGGCTAAGCATTTTTCCCTGTGGCCGCATCCTTTTCTTAACATCCCAGCCCTTCCATTATCCCCTATGTTTCTTAGCACAGACAAGAAAGGGTTGTTGAAAGAGTTGTTGGCCATACAGTGCTCATGGCAAGCACGGCATATGGCATACCAATGGCTCTATTGTCAGTGGACCCAGGACCACAGAGGAATGAAACATTGCTGACTTTAACTCAATAGTGGTCTTGTCTAATGAGAAGGAATCCAGTGTAATTTATTCTTTTCCTGGGGAGGGAGAGAGGGAAACAAACCACAAAACCAAAGCACTATACATACGCTTTTTTAACCACTTGCAGAATAAGAAAGAAAAATTAGCTGTCTGATATTGACTCTGCAACATAAAACAGCATCATTCTCTAGAGTTTTTAGAACCATAATGGTAGAACTATTTTAAATTCTGGTTCTTTTTCATACAGTAGTAAAGACTAGGTGTCAGCTGAATTAGCATTTAAAGTAACTCTTTTAGTCAATACTACAATCTTCAGTTCACTTTTACATTGTAATTAGCTCATTGTGAGATTTTGCCCTGTTCAACAGATGTTTTGTTTAATACAAACAAGATTTCTTTTCACCTAGAATACAGCTAAATTCAGCTGTAAGAGACACACTTAGTTGGTATAAAGCTGTAACAGCTAAATTCATGTTTGAAAATATATAATAGAGTTTTAAAATAGACTAGAATGTATTTTTGCAGCTGGAATAGATGGGCATAATTCTAATAAAGTTATTTTAATACCCTCAGTTGTGCTGCTTTAGTCCTTTAATGCACTGTATTTAATTTTGTGATTTGTGTCTGGAAGACATAAAAAGTGCTTGGTAAAATGTGCTAAAAAGGCACATATATGCCCTCCTAAACAAAATTAAGTATAAAGCAGTTATTGAACACTGCATGAGAATTATTTTAACAGAAAGTTAGGCAGTCTTTGGTTTATAAAAGATTTGAGAAACTATTCTAAAACATATGGCTGTAGCAGCTCTTTCCTATCACTAGGTCGAGCTATTACCTCAAAATGAGACACCATCTAGTACTGTTGTTACCAGAAATAAAGGTGTAGAACAAATACAACAAAGGTCTGCAATGAAATAACTAGACTGGTAAATATAATGCTTGGCAGTGTGAAAAATAAACAACTGCACTATCACATATCCTAGACCAATTATTTCTGTAAAAGGAAAAAAAAATAACAAAAGTAATTTCCTTCCATTTTCTCACAGGCCTACACACTAAAATAGAGCTCACTTCACAGTATGTCTTACTAATTTTGTTAAATCAAGCAGCATTGAACTCTTCAAATGTTATATAGCTATTACAGCTGCTTACTCTCCTTCTTCCTAGGAATTAATTCTGAACTCTGTATAGAGGTAAATGTCAGTTGCTGTTATTGCTGTAATATAAACAGTAAAATCAAACGTCTCTCCTGATTCTTTCCTAACTAGAAGCTAACAACAGACTTCATAAAAATGGCTTTTGTCTCTTTACATCAGAAGAGAAGAAAGACAATTCTTCCTGATTCAAAAATAGACAACCAAAAAAGAGAAGAAAACCAATTCTAAAGTAACTCAAAATGCAGTACCAATTAAAAAGGATTAAAAGAGTTAAACAGTGGATGATTGCAAAAAAGAGTTAGTTCTGCATTCTAATTCTTACTAAACAATACCTCATCTCTTATCACAGATGCCAGATAATTTTATGGTTTCCCATATTAATTCCAAAGTTTTTATGAAGCTTTTGTTTTCCAAAGAAAAGAAACATGAGCTAACTAAAACCTTCTATCAACTCTCATAGAAATACAATTATACAAGAATAATTCCTTATAGCAGCATTACTTTGAATCTTATTTTAGTGGACAACTAAAATAAGACAAGCAAATGAAATAATCTGTCTGCAAGGGTTGGCTATTTCTCAGTCTGTTCTGAAGTATATCCCTCTTATTAAACTTTTTATTATTAGAGAATATAGTATTTTATTATTGTTATAGGATTTGGCACAGAAAATATTTTCACTTGCCCTAGCTAACTTTTAAGTAACATGCATATGTGAAATAACCAGAAATATATTTATCTTTACAGAAATATATCTGTAATAAGAATAAAGAAAGATGCACTTTTCTAAAGTGCTTAAAGAAGGTTTATGAAGCTATTCGTACAAATAAATCAGGGCCAGAAAGTAAATTCAGGTATGGGAGCCTGACTAATTATTAGCCTGCTGATCAGTGTGATTTATGCCCCTAGCATTCCTTACGAAAATCCCTGGGCAAGATAATAGAGTAACACTTGCCAAGTGCTACTTCTAAAGAGCAATATGGACAAGGCTGAGGGTTTGGTCCATCCACCATGCAGCCTTCCAGGGGAATCCCACCAGACTTCCTAACCCGTCAGTGCTTCTGCATGCCTTCCCATCACTTTCCACAGCTCTGAAAGTGAGTGTCATTTTCTCAGTTTCATGATATGAAAATCTCATTTCGAGATTTTGAGGACTGCAACACAGCCCTCAACTTCCTTTCAGCTGAAAAACTGTGAAATAATTCTGTCAAAGAATGGTCCCTGGCACTGTTTCATCCATAGAAATACAGATGTAGCCCACAGCATTCTGAAGTGGGCTTTGGGACAGGTCTGTAAAAGGACAGAAACATTCTAGTAAGTGCTTTTCTTGGAGAGTTTCCAGAATGACAGCCTAATACATTTTGTCTGATATTTCCATACAAAATAAAAAGACATTTAATATTTTTTTTATTTTGATAATGAACAAACTCCCTTTATTTAATTTTTTTTAAAATGTTTTTAAAATCTCACATTTTTAGCAAGATATAGTAGTTAAATCCTTTTTCTGCCACTCAAAATATATCAGTCAAGTTTTTGGTACACACTGAATACTAATATGGAAGTCCACAATGGCTTGTTTAAAGTCAATTATTTGTTGTAAGCAGATCTGGTTAGCACAAACAGCAGCATAGAAATTGTACAATTGTTTAAATGCAGACAGTACTTCAGTTTCACCGATCAGTATTATTCCACTATTGGCAGTTCCACTATTGTTTGTGCAAGAAATACAGTGAGTCAAGTTCCGTATCATAATAGGATGTCAGACTTTCAGCCAGCTGGTGTTCTTATGGGTAAAAGGAAGGTGGGGTGATATACTTGCAGGATCCCAGAATATTCTGAGTTGGAAGGCTCACTGAGTCCAACTCTTACGTGAATGGCCTGTACAGGGATCATACCCATAACTTTGGTGTTATTAGCACCATGCTCTAACCAACTGAGTTCTTCTCAGGGTCACTTGTACTGCTTTAGTATATTGTAATATACTTTATCTCATCCAGTAATCAGATCACGGTAAATAAATTATTTTTACAGCTCCATATTTGGTTCTGTCTGTTCCAGGAAACCAAATTAGTGTGTCCTGCCCCAACTCAAGTGGGAAAAGGTGTGGTGGTGGATTGAAACTCCATTCACTTTCATAAAGGCCTTTGTTCTGTTCTAGGAATTAGGGTAGGCTTGCGTAATATGATCTTTATAACTTGATCTGGTTCAGTGTGCCCACAACTACAATTTGTGTGTTCACAACTGGGCACAGAATGAGTAATAGGCTCTTTAGAGAAGAATGGCCTTGCTAAATCTGAATGATCAAGTTAGATTTTTTTAAAATAAATAACATCAAGCCAATAAGGCATTCAGTTTAATCTGGTTGTCTGATCAGATAGGAGTGAATAGACAACACAAAAGTAGCTTTCAGTCAAAATATAGGGCAATTACTCATGTCATATTTTCATGGTCTTGCTGATGATTCATAAAAGCAATGGCATAAACAGACTCAATATAAGACTATTTATAATTAAACAAAGTGTTAAGAAAACAAAATGGTGTGTAGAATTTTATCTGGTAAAGCTGATTACTTATCAGCCATTAGCTTGTAGAAAGCTACCTACAGAAGGAAATAAGTTTCACCATAGATATTTATTAGAAATTCAATTAAATATTTAAATGTTATGTATGTAGTCAGTGACTTGCCAAACTGCAGAGCCTCACAGCAGCCGTTGCATTTTGCCTGCCACGTTAACTTTGTGTCAGCTTTCCCATTTAGAAACCTGTGTTCCCAGATTCCTGTGCATGGAAATGAGGGGAGTTGAGAGCAGTAGCTGATCTGTGAGTGGGTTTTTATGGTCAGTTCATACTCCAGAGGGCTCCATAGGATGTAGGGGTGAATATTCCCAGACAATTAGCTCTCAAATACCTACCTAGTGATGAGCAGAGGAATTAAGGGCCTGCTATCCTGTCTTTGTCCTGCACCTTTTGGAATCATGCACAAAACAGTCTTTGTATTGAATATGGATAGCCCTCCTAGGTTATACATTCTTTTGTATTCACTGATGTGAAGACCAAAGTGATTGATTTCCTTTTAAATTGAAATACTAGAAATTTAATTTCCCTCTCATTTGTTCTCAGTCACATGTGCCAGAAAGTAAGTGATGTGATTCTCCTTGCCATATTACCATGATACAGTTGTGGCCCCCACCTCTGCTGGGCTTTTCTCAGCACCTGAGGAGGGTCTCCTGCAGCAGTAGAACATTTATATAGAAAGGGACTGTGGTCAAGCAGATCTGCACGCTCTGTAAACAATAGAGAACACTAGGCCTGCTTCCCCTTTCTGACCCAGGAGAATGGCTTTTCCCTCTACGTGTCCACCCACAGTGTGTTGTGCAAAGCAGTGCTGAAGGTGCGGAAGTGTTTGCTACCAATGCACATGCAGGGCAGTCCCTTGCAGGGACATACTTCCTTACTCTGAACTCTAAGAGATGGCTATCCCTGAGTGAAAAAAACCAACCAACCAAAAACTGCTTGTGTATGTAAATATTGTCATAAAATATTAAACAGTCATTACAATGTGGCCAAAACAGTCACATTGGTTAAAGCAAACTTTTATGTCCCAATACTAATAGGCAAGAGACTTTTGTTAAATTACAGTACAGTCCACCTTTCCTCTGTGAAATTTTCCTGTCAAACTAGCCTAACAGAGACTGAAATGGCCCAATGAACATGTCAGTATGAAAAAAGTGTAGCACTTCATGCATAAATATACATGTCTGTAATATACATGGGTCACGGTCCTTGACAATAGAGCTCCTGCGATGCAAGAGCAGGCTTTAGAGTTCACCAAGCAAAATGTAAGTCTTGTATTCAACTCAGACATGCTGCAATATCTGCAGTATAAGACAGTTTGAAAACTTCATTTGATCTATTTCAGAAATTTAAGGCATGTCCTGGACATGGGATGGACAGCACTCTATCAAAATTCAGTGAATGTGAAAAAAAGGGAAACAAGAAGACAGACACATCTATTTTTTTGGTTTTGCAGTCTCTGAATTTTCCATTGTCTTTGTTATTGTTTATTGTTGATTTTCTTCATGTCAAACAAAATTCCCCACTACAAGAAGTGTGCTCAACTCACTTCTGCCCTTTCTTCTATGATAAACTAGTTCAAGAAGATACCATTCATGAGTTGCTTGTAATTTTTATTTAAAGGGGGCAGCAAACTGTGGGATGGGGCAGGAATGAGAAACTATGACCTGGTGCCATGTGGAACATGGGACTTTCCTAAACTGGCACAAAAGCCAGAATCTCCAAAATGACCTGAGGCCACACCTCGAGTACTGTGTCTAGTTCTGGGTCTCTCACTTCAAGAAAAACATTGAAGTGCTGGAGAAGTGCAACAGAGCTGATGAAGGGTGCAGTGAGTAAGTCATATGGGGAGAAGCTGAAGGAGCTGGAGATGTTCAGTCTGGAGAAAAAAAAGGGCTCAGAGGAGACTTCATCACTCTCTACAACTACTTGATAGGAGGTTGTAGCCAGCTGGGGGTCAGCCTCTTCACCCAGGAAACTATCAATAGCACAAGAAGAAATGGCCTCAAGCTGCACCAGGGGAGGTTCAGGTTGGATATCAGGAAGAATTTTCTTCATGGAAAGGGTTGTAACAGAGGAATAGGTTGCCCAGGGAGGTGATGGAGTCATCATCCCTGGAGATGTTCAAGAAATGAGTGGATATGGCACTTAGTGCTACCGTCTAATTGACAGTGGAGATTGGTCAAAGGCTGGACTCACAGAATATTCTGGGAGGGACTCACACAAATCCTGAAGTCCAACTCTTAAGTGACTGGCCTGTACAGGGCTCAAACCTGTGACCTTGGCATTATTAGCACCATGCTCTAACTAACTGAGCTAATCTCAATGATCTTGGAGGTCTTTTCCAACCTAGATTCCGTGATTGTGTAAGCCATCATCTAGAGAAAGAGAACTAAAAACAGACGTGAAAATAGAAAGGGCAAGTGCTGAGGTGGTAATTGTTTTGGAGAGGGGAGACGGAAGAAAAATACACAGCCATTTAAAGGGAAACCTATGGTTTGGACTGAATCCCTGGACAGGCTGAAGGAAGGACTGTGGACCATCGGGAGGGAGGAGAAATGGTTAGACACCAAGAGCAGAGCGTGCAGTGACCTCCATTTACAGGAACTCCAGTGGCCCCCAGGAGGGACCAGTTCTTGTTTGCATGCACCTACACCCAGTACTTAAAGAAACCCAGCACAACCCCCATTCCCCCCGCCCAAAAATCTCAAACCACAACACAAATTCTCTATCCACTAACTGCAGAGATCCATTAACTATTTGCAAAATTCTATCCTTTGGTTACGTTGTAATGAAAAACTCCCTTTAAACCTATGATCCCTCTTAGTTGATAGATTTTTCTTAAGGGCAGACGCCGAGAGGTAAGCGTCAGAGCTGTTGGAAAGGTGGGCAGCGTTAGCACCGGGAGATAAGGAGCGATTGCAGAGGGCTCGGTATCCTAGCAACATCCCTTGCAGTTGCCTAATGGTATTTTGGAAGAGCAGCAGCTCCAGAGCGGCTGAAGTGAGGGAATGAGGGGCTGGAGCGCAGCGAAGCTCCGCAGCCCGGCCTGAGCGCCCCGCACAGCCCTTCCAGGCAGGCTCTGAGACCAAGGTAACGCGGTGGCAGGGCGGGCGGATAGCCGCGCCCGGGGCAGTTCCCCGCTGGCCGTGCCCGGGGATGCACCGCTGGAGCCGCGCCGCTCACCGACCCCCGGGCGCTCGGGGAAGGTGCCGCTCCGCGCTCCCCCGTCCCTCCCGCACCCTCCCCTTCTCCCCGGGGCAGTTTTTCCCCGCACCGCTCGAAGCCGAAGGCAGCTGAGCCTCCGCAGCCGAGCCTCCCGCCGCGGCTCCGGCCCGGGGCGCCCACCCTCGCCCTCTCCCACCGCCGCCGCTATGCCGGGGCCCCCCCCACGGGAGGCGCCAGGTCTGATCGCGGCCTGGCCCGACGACGTAGCCGTGCTCCCGGCGGACAAGCGGAGCGGGCAGAAGGCGCGGATTACATGGATGGACACAGCGAACGGGGACAGCGCGCTCCCCACGCGCGCGCGGGAGCCAAGGGAACGCGCGCGCTGCCACGCGGCGGGGCGGGAGGTGCTGCGGCGGGAGAAGGGTTAAAAACGCGCGTGCCGCCCCCGGCGCTGGCCGCCCAATGAGCGGGCGGGGCGGGGCCG
>VWZG01000746.1:48254-212031 GCA_013396735.1 Grallaria varia
GGCGGCCTCGGGGGACAGTGTCCCGCCCGCGGGGGCGACGAGCCGGGTGTCGCGGCAGGGGCCTTCTCCCTGCGGTGTCGGGGCGGGAGGAGACGGCTGGGGCGCTGCGCGGCGCACCCGCGGTGCGGGGGCAGGAGGTGCCCCCTGCCCGCCTGCCGAGCGGAGCACCGGAGGAGGGGTCTCCTCCGAGCAGCACCTCGGGGCGCCGTGCGGGGAGCGGGGTGCCTGCGGGGGGACATCGCTGCTGCCGCCCCCCCGGCGAGCACTGCCCGCGCTGACGGCCTTGGCAAGGGCTGGGGTGGCAGAGGGCTGACAGCCGGGCACGGGCACTTGTTGCCGAAGGAGGGTGTTAGCTTTTGGAATGAGGAAGGAGGTTGCCAAAGTCTCCCTTCTCGCCCAGCTGTGCTGTGGATTGTTGCACGTCTCGTTTCTGTGCAGTTGTTGGCCACTTACACTTGGTGACTTGCTTTGATGGTTTGTACATTTTCGTAGAACAAGCAGGAGGTTTTTTTGATGGGCAGTGTCCCTGTCCAAAGAAGTGCTCACAGCATTAGCTATTTAATTTTTTATTTTTTTTTAAAGTGGGAAAGTATAATCTGTGCGTAGTCGATAGGAAGCTGCTGCAGTTCACAGTAATTCTTGGTGTAGGCATCGTTATGTACAACTTGTGCATATTAGAAGCATAGGAATATATAAAGCACCTAGCAATAAATGTTGCTTAGTGAGCAAAAGACCTTTCTATGCATTGCGCAGCTAAATACACTTTTTCTTCATTTTGACTTGAATTAGTCTGATGTGTTGCTTGACTGTTAGGCACATGGTGGTAGAGATCAATTTTGTTCCCAATTATGCAGCTCGCAAAGGGCATTTACATTCTGTTTCATGCTGGAGCCTCAGAGCTTCCCCCTCACTTCCTAAGTAAGGGATGCAAGAAAGAGACAACTGTGTAAGTAGTTTTAACCACATTTCTCATAGTTCATTCGTCAAATCTTAAAGTTATTGTGGAATGATACTGGGATAAATGTGCAAAATCAGAGTTATGTTTCACATTCTGTAAATTTCAAAATCCCAGATTTGATGGTTGGTTGGCTGTGGGGTTTTGGTTTTGGGGATTTTGTTTTGGTTTCTTGTTGAATATGTTTCCCCTTTAAACAAGTTCAGAAAGTTACATGGTCCGAGATTGTTTTAAAATATTAATTTTAAGGGTGGTTGGGTTACTTCCTTTTGAGTGTTTGGGAATGGGGCAAACTCCAGTATAATATATTCCTATTGCATGGGTATTCTCTAAGTTTCCATTGGCTTGGGAAGGTGACCTTAATGCCTTTGTTGTTGCAGAGTGAGAGCAGTAATTTAGATTAGCATGTTCAAAAGCTCATCACCAGGACTGCACAGCGGGGACAGGCGGGACTCACTCTCACCAGAGGAAGCAGCCCATGGTTCTGTCTTTGGAGAGTCACCAGCCCCACTGCCCAGGTGTGACACACAGCAAAAGCAGTCACCAGGAAGGCTGTCTGGAGCATCTCACAAGAGTGAGGGGGCTAGAAAACAAGGGACATATTATGGGATACAGGAGGAAAGTATCTTGTGACTGTACAAAATTTATGGAGTACTCAGGACTTGGGACTAAAGGGAGAAAATAAGTACAGGAAAATAAAAGGATAAGGTAAAGGGCCTGGTCAGTTGGAAGGAAGTGGCTGATCAGTATGTTTGACTATGCTGTGCCTGTCCTCTGTTCTCACTGAGCTGCACTTCCAACTGTTTTTCTGGACAAGAGGACTCTGTGCTGCATTTATCTGTGCATACTGGGCTCTATGTGGCAGGAATTGGAGGTGCACAGTAAATAGGGATGCACAGTAAGTAGGGACCTCTGTGACGGGTGTGCCAGCAATTGGAGAGACTGGAGTAAGTGAGGGTCTAAGTGCCAGCAGCTGGAAGGGTGACCGTAAGTCACAGAGGCTGGTGTGTCGGGAGTGCTCGTAACTGGGGAGACTGGGATATGTGAGTATTGTCTTGACAAGTATGCCGGTGTGTGGTTAGTAGTGACTGTAACTTGGAGCTAGCCAGTGAGTAGAATTAAGAGTCTTGGGAGCCAGGTTTTGAGGCAGCTGTAAGTGTGGGACAGGTAGTAGTAAGATCAGAGAGTCTTCAATTTGACCACAGAGTAGGGTTCTGAGAGGGGCTGAGGATTCAGAGTTGGTTCCTGAATAGATGGAGAGTCTGAGACCAGTTACTGGAGGGATCCATACTGTACATACATGTATATTCCCCACTAACAGACTTTTGTCCTGGTCAGCTAAGGAGAGGAGCAGCTTAAGGCCAGACCATGTTTGTGTTTGCATGAACACTGTGTTGATCTCTGTGGTCAGCCATGTGTATATGCATCTTTGTGTGCATAACTATGGGAATGCATCCTCAGCCTGGCTGGATCTGGGGATGTGGAGTTACAGTAGCCCTGTCTTCAGTGGGCCACCAGATTCAGCAGCCCCTACCACAGAAAAATTAGTTTTTCTGTAAACTTGAAGATGCAGAAATTGTTGACTCACAAAACTTAAATTTGAAGCCAAATCTAAAATGACTGTTATGTTGTGACAGAATTTGAAAACATTTGTTGGCCTGATTGGTATGAATAGCGCCATCTACATGAATATCTAAATATCTACATGTGTTTAACCTGCCATGGTAGAGCAGTGGAGCATAAATTAAATTCAAACTTAGCCTTTTATTAGAAGTGGTTTTTTAAATAGTGGTTTGGTTTTTTTTCAAAATGAAGAAGTAAAAATAGTAATACAAATACAAAAAGGGAAATCTTTCAGTGACCTGGTAGGTTTTGCACTTACCTTGCCTTCTCTGAATGTCATAGAATTGTAGCATCACAGAATGGTTTGATTTGGAAGGGATCTTTAAAGACCGTCTAGTCCAACCCCCTGCCATGAGCGGAGATTTCTTTCATTAGATCAAGTTGCTCAAAACTTCATCCAACCTGGCCTTAAAGGTTTTCCGTGTCTTGCCCCTGACTAAATCCAAATGTGTCAAAAAGAATATCAACAAAGGGTCTGAAAGGGGATGCTTATCATAATAACAACTGACCTTCCTTTTAGACATTTTCTGGTTGTAGTGTAATGCTGTAGTGTTCTGTTATTTTTGCTGTCACATTAAAGACTATGTCAAATATCAAGATAACTAGAAAGAAATCTTCATTTTTCAATATTTACTTGCTGGAGTTTATAAACATGAGTATACATGCACACATGTTTATAGTGATCCGGTCTGTTGGTCTAAAATTGATAGAACAATAAGTAGATTATTTTAGATTGAAAACTGTAACTGGAGGCATTTCCTATCAACTATGAAGTACAACTACCTACCTACTCTGAGAAATTTTCTTTGTGTGTGAAGTACCGCCAGATCAGCTTCTCATTGACGGAGCATTCAATGTGATGAACACACTTTTTTAGCATTTCCAATAATTTAATTTTTTTCTAAAGAATCCCAATTAATGTAGTTCCATAGTTTAATAAGAAGCAGTTATTTTCAAGTGGTTTTCTTTTTTTCTCTCCAAGCAAGAGTAATTTTAACAGCTGTTAGAACAGATAACTGAAATTGTATGGCAGAAATACACCTAATAATGTAATGCAAAGTAGAACAGTGGAGACCTTTTCTTTTAGAAAGTGCTATAGCTACACTGTGTGCATGCATGGGATTTTATTTTTTCCTCCTTCTAATATGCTGAAGGAAGGCATTGTTTTATTGTGACCATCTCCCTTTGTGTATGGAACATTTTGAGAGGACTTTATGGTGATAGATAGGGAAAACAAAACCAAAACCTAATAATTTTATTACAGTGGATCCTTTGCAGTCTCATAGGCTGATCAAATTCCTCATATTTTCTTCTCAATTTAGTGGCGTAAAAGAATAGAAATAAAGTGGAAACCAAGTAATTTTTTCAAGGCCTGGGTCACAAATAATTATACGGTCAATTTTATACTTTGAGGTGTGATGTCTAAAGGCAATCATTTGTCTCCACCAAGATGTAGCACTGAACTGAGGGAAGGCAATATGCGATTTCAAATTGTATAATGTGCTTTTTCATATTAAAGAACTACAGCTCCTTATCAACCACAGTTACAATCGTGAATTTTATGCAGCCTTTACATTTCTTGTTTTTATTTTGTGCTTCAAGTTGTGTTTTCAATTTTCTTTCAGTTTTCTAGCAGTGTGAAAAGGAAAGCATTGTCACATGTTAGAGCTGCTGCACTCTCAAATCTTGATCTGCGTGGATTTCTGGAAGTGCCAACCTAACAACATGCACACCTGCATTCCCTCCTCTCTATTTGCCTTTCAGAAGGGCAAAAGGACAGACAGACAGCTGGCCTTCGGAGCATGTGTTGCTGCACAGTGGTTCAGTCTTGCAGCTTGCTTGGGGAGAGCCTGTTTCCAACAGACTGCACAGCCAATGAGAGAATGGGGTGCAGGCTAAACGAGTTGTTTTGGTGGCTGCAGCTCTTCTCCGATCGATGGTTTTCATTGATGCTCTGTACATTCCATGATTTTCTTTTTTTGGCTCCTTAACGCACTTAATTGGGTTCTGCCCGCTGTCATTAATAATGATCCTAATGGAGGGAGCATCATCGACTTGTTTGTAAGGCTCTGGCTTGAATCCAGTATATATTTAGCAGTCAATGTTTTTGTAGTTTAGTCATGAGTTATTAGAGAATATCCCAACTCTCTGCAAAATAAAAAAAACCTCAGGCCTCAACAACTTGAAATTGATTTTCAAGTGTTTAATATATTAAAACTCACCCTTGTTTTGGTGTGTAATGGTCCCTTTATGCAGGTGTACATGCTGATTTGGTTTAATAAAAATGGTCAGCCAAGTCCTTTAATGTTTTGAGGACCAAGGGTCTGGCTGAAATGAAGAGGTTTTTTACTACTGGAATACAAGTTTTTGAAGCGTAGAAGAGGCCTTAATGTTTATGTGCTTTCTTCTCTTCCTTTTAAAAATGGGTGTTTCTCTATAAAAAATTCAGATGTCATCTTACTCTTTCTTCTGAAAGTCTTTCATCAGTATTTCCTAGAAGTGTAAGGAAAACTGCCCTCATTTGTGAGTGGATTTGCTTTTATAACTCTTCAAAAGCTGCTTGTGCTTGACAATTCTTCTGCTGAAGAATTCCTGTAATATACTTAATCCTGGAGGTCTAAGAACATCTTGTGACCATACTGTATCTCGACCTGTAGATTGCCGTTGATAATTATCTTTTAACTTCATAGAAGACTTAGGTATTACATTTCGTTGGATGAAGAGAATAAAAAAGTGAATATATATTCCAGTTTTATGAAGCTACTGCATTTCAACCTGTACGTTCTTGTATGAATGTTGTATAAATATAACAAAAATTTTTTTATGTACAGCCACAATTGTGGTTTATTACTGTCCTTTCTGATTTTAAGCTAAAGAATACGTGGTAGGCCTTTTGCACTAAACATCAATGGATGTACAGTTTTACATGGATATTTGCATTGCTCTTGTACTTAAATTTGTGTGCAAGCCCATGGGAGCTGAATCTGAGCTAGAACTGAGTTCTCTGCTTTCAGAGATTTAGTCCTTGATTTCTTCCTATAGTTTTAGATTTGATTTCTCTGTTAAGTGGCTTGAAGCTTATGTATTTTTCATTTGGTTTTGACAGTGTCTTATCTTCAGGAGATGGCCTCTTCTAAGTCTTTGATGAACCTTCTAACCTTCACTTTCGGATCAGCAATAGGATTTTTCATCTGCTATCTTCTGTTTAGCATTGTACTGGAAGAACAAGTTAAGATTCAGCCTCATGTTCTTCATAATGATCCCCATGGTCAACACTCACCAGATACTGATAACAATCAGCTGCAAGGACAAATGAATTTCAATGCAGACACCAGACAGCATAAAGGTATTTGTTACACCTGGCTAATTAGATAATGTGCTCCCTTTTCATGCATTGCAAAATGTTGCTTTCTTCACTGACAAAAATTTGTATGAATCATTTTCTTTCACTTTTCCCGTGTTCAGGATATATTTAAATAACTGAGGTTCTACTGGTTTTTTTTGTTTACATTTTTATTACAGTAGTGATTTTTTTTTTCCTTAGAGTCCAACTGTTTGTCCAGCTTCTGTATCCAGACTTGTTTAGAGCAGTAACGTCTCAATTGAAATATTGACATTGAGTGGCAGTTTTGCTAAGCAGATATATTTGATAGTATTGTAGATGTGGCTGGATTGCTTTTTAGCCTTAAGGAGCTAATTTTGCACCACTTCTAAGTTTTGGTCTAGCCTTTAAGGTAAAGCTGTAAAAAAAGAAATTCACTTCAATATGATTAGTAAAACATGGAATTGGGGCCAGGAAGGAGGGCAGAGAGAGTCAGTGTAGGCATGGCTTGCCAAGCTGATTTTGCAGCAGTCCAAACATAATTTACTGTTTGCAGTCAAAGCCAGAGAAATTCTCTTGCGTTCTGATTATTTTTATTTTCCCAGAGAAGGTAGAGTCTTCCAATACTTCAGGAGTACTTTTACTTTTTACATATCTCATTAAATGAGTTCATTCTAAATCCTAAATACAGTTAGTGTTTGAGTAGGGACAGCTTGGATGAGAAAAGTTGCGCTGTAATGCATATGGTGAAGATGTTAGTAAATAATGGGTTATTTAACCATATTTAAACTCCAAACTTTGTAATTGTAGAACATTGTTGCAAAGAAATCTGATCTGTAGTTGCATAAAGTATAAGCAGAAATATTTTATAGTACCAGTTATGCAGATCTTACTCTCCATGAAATATTCTTTTACGTGAGTTTATCAAGTGAAAATGTTTCTTTGAGGGAAACGAATTCTTTGGCAGCTTGAAAAATGTTACATTACACACCTCAGATAACTGTGTTTTTTCTGACTATCTGCAAATAAAAACATTTTAGCACAACAATAATACTAGTTTCATAGTATCCTTACTTATTTAATCTGCTTGGGTTTCTTTTTTACAAATAAGATTTAACTTGATTTGGTAATAAATTATTTCTGGCTTACTGTATGTTTCGTTCTTGGAAAGTATGTTGCTGTTTTAGACATATTCATTAGATTTTCTTAGCTAATGTGAAAATATATAAAAGAGTTTATTAGCTTTTTGGCCTTTCTATGTTGTAATTATTATGTTCATTGTGAATGGCAAAAATATTTCAAATTTGCATTAGTCCTCCAACACCATAAAGAGGTTGCCTCTGAACAGTTTTTATGTAGAAATCAAGGTTTGGTAATGCCCCACTTCCCTGAACAGGTACTCATTTTGGTATGTCTCTTACGCTGTTCTTTATCCTGTGAACTTGAAGTAGCTTTAAGAATTTTATTGTCTTGGTTTTCAGTCTTCCTTGTTTCCTTGTATTCCTTTGAAATCTATCATTGAGTTCATTATCTGGTACATTTGGAAGCAAAAGCCTGTTTTCTGTCTACATGTCTTTTCTGATATAGAAACAATATCTGGGGGGAGGTTGCTCCTTGTTTATGTTGCAATCAAGTCTAATATTGTTTTGTAACTTTCATCTTTTTTTAGATGAGGATAAAAATGTTGCAGAGGGACTGTATCAGAAGGTGAAAATACTGTGTTGGGTCATGACTGGACCTCAAAATCTAGAAAAGAAAGCCAAGCATGTTAAGGCCACTTGGGCCCAACGCTGTAATAAAGTACTTTTTATGAGCTCTGAAGAAAATAAAGACTTCCCAACTGTGGGCCTAGAAACCAAAGAAGGCAGAGACCAACTGTACTGGAAGACTATTAAAGCTTTTCAATATGTATATGACCATTATTTTGATGATGCTGATTGGTTTATGAAGGCAGATGATGATACATATGTTATATTGGACAATTTGAGATGGCTTCTTTCAAAATACAGTCCAGAACAACCAATATACTTTGGAAGAAGGTTTAAGCCTTATGTGAAGCAGGGCTACATGAGTGGAGGAGCAGGGTATGTTCTGAGCAAAGAAGCTCTGAAGAGATTTGTTGCTGCATTTAAAATGAACAAATGCTCTCACAGTTCCTCTATTGAAGATCTAGCATTAGGAAAATGCATGGAGATCATTAATGTGGAAGCAGGAGATTCTAGGGATACAAGTGGTAGAGAAACCTTTCATCCCTTCGTTCCAGAACATCACTTAATCAGAGGATTCCTGCCAAAAACATTCTGGTACTGGAATTACAATTACTATCCTGCTGTAGAGGTAAGTCCTTAGGAACCTGTTGCTCATTTTGTGAAGTGTATCTTACAATGTGTATGAGTGTGTGATGTATTAATCAGCAGTTTAATAGCAGCTAAATATATTTTAGAAAAGGTTTTTAGGGACGTTCTCTGATATACACGTGTAGATGTGTTAAATACACTTATCAACCTGAAGTTGATGCCAAAAACTTAACGTTCCAGAAAAGCTTGTGAATCTTAAACTATTATTGCTGTTTTGCTGTATTATGTAGACAGCAAAAAATTATGAAACCTTTTGACATGTTTTTGGATTGTCGCCACTAGTACTGTCCTGGCAAAGTTACCGTTCTGCTGTGTTCCCCATATCTCACACAAAGATGTGTCCCCAGCATCTGCACCCAGCTCCCAGTGTGCAGAGACTCAAGTCCAGTGTGGGTCATTCCAGGGTGTCTGTGCTCGCTGTAGAGAGCTGGGTCAAACAGTGTTTCATAGTTACATTAAAGCCTGCTGAAATGGAAGGTGGCACTGATACACCTTTATCTTCTACCCACCAGCAAACTTTGCATAAAACCTGTAGAAATAGACCTAGTTTTGAGACATTTTCATGATTTTAGTTGGTTAGTATTGTGTAAGAGATGCCCAAGTTACTAGAAGATAATGGTATATGTGATTGTACTTGCTGTTCATCCTTTTTCTTTCAAATATATTCTGCAATATCTTTCTATTATCACTGATGACTGTGTGCAGTGTTACCTGGCTTGAACACTGCACTGCCCTACCTGCCCTGCCCTCACTTTTTTTATTGAAGGTTGTTAAAATGTACTTGTAAGTGAATTGCGTTGTAAAGATTACAGAAGAGTAAACATTGGAAGGGAAATAAAAACATGATTCAAAGAAGGAAGTATGATCAGATTTCCTTCTATAGTTGTATTGGACTCTACTCTCCTATAGAAATGAAGACAATAGAGGAGCTGGCAAAACTTTTTTTTTTTTTTTTAATTCTTTCGTTGTAGCAACAAAAATAGCATTTACAAACTGAAACATTCTTACAGGAAGAACTTCATATTGTCCTTTGTGTTCCGCGCCTCGAATTTCCAGGTTCAGAAGCAAAGCGGGGATGGGGGAGCAATTATTTTTTAGAGAGTTTTGAGATCAGCATAGGTGGAAAAATTCAAGGACAAGATTTGGATTTTTTACACATTAAAGCTGGGAGTCTAGTTCATCAGTAGATTCTTTTCATTGTAAAGCAGCATCAATTTTTATACTTGTATTCAGGACCTAGAGTGTTTCTGTAGCTTCAGCCAGCTACAATACTGTATTTAGTGTGCCAGGAGACAGCAGCAGCATACGGGTAGCTGAGCTGTGGACAATTCCATCTGTAACTGATCCATAACGGAAATCACCTCTTTGATCCTGTCCTGTCATATTTGTGTTTGGATAGAGACTACTTCATCTGGTATCAAAATCAAGCTATATTGATCAAACTCAGTAAGTACTGAAATAATAACAATTACATAACAATCATTCTCTTTAGTGTCTTTAAGTATTTAATCTAAGTTCCAGTTGGAGTTGAAATATTCGCAGCTCTGTAGTTGAATCTGAAAAAAACCTTCCAGGAAAGCCTTCTCAAAGCTGAATTTGAGCTAGAAAATATAAGTTATTGTAAATGTGTTAAAAATGATCTTTTAGCTCCTAAAAATGCTCAATAGTGTCATTGACATCAATAAACTTAAAAAAGTAATTCCACAATGGTTTGTTACAACTTTCTGTAAGCAGGAAGTTGGATACGGACAATGCTGCCAAACTGTAGAACAGGTCAACACACGCACAGGTGCATACACACACATATTTTGCTTATATGCTCTGTGCGGATGCTGACATAAGTGTCAAGCATGTATTGCTTCATATGTAAATGGGACACATTTAGGCCTGTTCGCTGCTTCTTAGTTTTGTTTAAACACCAACATCAAAAATTAAGTACGGAAAAGGAGAAAACCTCTGACGTTAATGAGAACAGCTAGTTTTTTCACTGGCTTGATCATAGAAGCAAAAGACTTTGTCAACTTTATTTGAAAAGATGCTTTGGCAGGTATGTCTGGTACATTTTGCTTACCTAACATTGAGTTTTAGAGTGTATGTGTGACTGATGATAGTGAATTTCCTACCATTAAATCAAGTATTTCTTTGAATTCTTCCTGGATCCGTAATTCAGGGCATGCTTTGCAGTTCTTGGTGATTATTTTGCCTTGTCTTGTGTTTCAGGGTCCTGGATGCTGCTCTGATCTAGCAGTTTCATTCCACTATGTTGATTCTGTGACTATGTATCATTTGGAATATTTGATTTATCATCTTCGTCCATATGGGTATTTGTATCGATACAATCCTGATTCGTCAAAGAATCCAGAAGAGCAGAGTAAAAATGAAGCACTGGAGGATAATCAAAAGCTAAAGCAAAAAAATTCTGAGAGATAATTGGACTTTGCACTGGCTTCTTTTTGGTTTCTTCAAAGAGTAGGAGTCTCTTCAAATTCATGCATGAAGCTTATGGACTGAAATTACTCCTGGCACTTCTTATTTTGAAAATTAAGTTGACAGTTCTTCTGTCGCTCTGTGTTCAATAGAGTCTGGTGCTGGCTCTGACTGTTTGGGATAGTGTGACCTTGGAGCCCTGCTCACCAAGATTTGGGGCCCTAAAGCTGTGAAATAGGAGATTGTTCTATCACACTAATGCCTGGGAGAATTTGTACAAAAAACATAGTGTTCACAGATAATCATATAGTATTTCTGTTCCTTTTTCTGTTCTCCTCTGTTTCCTTTCTGTTAAGTCTGTTGTAACATTAGAAATTGGATGGTGTCCAGTTAAACAAACACTTCATGATGGCTTTCTCTAGATATCAACGTCTTGAAGTTACTTTGTGTATCTTGCCCTAAAAGGAAGGGAGAGGCACAGTAGTTAGAGTCTCAAGTCTGCTTCGCCTTAACAACAGACTGGTTATTATGAATAGGCAGAAATTCAGACACAAGATTTATCTGAATTGTTTCAGAAATGGAATCCATTGCTATGAATTACTTTTAAAATTTTTAAACTCTGTTGTACAAAACCACATGAAGTTGGAACACTGCTGTTTTAAGGAGAATCCTAGAAATGTTGTGTAAGTTTCAGAGGTGATGTGGACTGCTTACATATTTGCCTGTGGCTTTTTTTTTTCTTTTATTAACTCATCTTATTGGTTGAATGGATATAAAAATTCATCTCGGCATTTCTCAACATGAGGTAGATGCTTTTTGAAATAGAAGCCTGTCTTCCATCCATAAACCAGAAAGAACAGTATCTTAACAAAGTTACAGTGGCATTATAAGAACCTAGTTTCAGCAACTGTTGTAATTAGTTTGTTTCCATTTAATTTTCACATCACTGCACTTAGAGATTAAATTTTACAGATATGAATAAGTCTGAATCTAAAACTGGAGCACAGCCAGTTTATATGGCTGAAGTACTTAAACTTCACTTTTCTGAACATTTTTTTCCTCCACTTTAAAAAAATTTCTTCTGTATCTGCTTTTTGTTACCTTTTTCAGTACAAAGTCATTAATGATCCTTATTTTGCTCTTTCCAAAGCTGAAGTATATAGTTATTCAGGTAAGCCAGCCTGAATGCAGCAATCTTTCAAAGTGCATTAACTTCTTCCACTACTTCATAAGTTTCTCTGCCTCTTAACTGGAAACATGTCGTTTGTGTGGGACAAAATAGGTGTTTTAATTACTGAATTTTTTTTTCAGAGGCCAAATCTATGTTTTATAGAGTTAATATAAAACTTCCTGGTTTTCTCCTTTTCAAATTGAGTAAATAGCAGTATGGGGGATGGGATTGACCATGACATGTAGTATGTCTTTATTCCACACTTGAACAAAAGTTTCTTCATGTTTTTCTTACTTTTCACCTTCATCATATTGATGAATTTGGACATAACCTAATTACCTCCAGTCATTGTTTTGGAAAGGGTACATACTGGTAGCAGACAGCCTTAATTACTTACTTACTTAATTACTGCTGTCCTTCAGGACGTTCCTGGAAGAAGATTTACCATAAAGTACTGGAATTTTTTTTCCAAAGATAGTTCTAGTACAGATTGGGGTTCTATCAGTTGTCCAGCACTAAAGTCATGACTTTCTGACCATTGCTCTGCAGCAATTATAATTACTGAAACAGCTCATGGTGTTGAAATGCTGCATACATCATCTCTGCCTGAATGTAGGCTGAGTTCATATAGTATTAATTAAACAAATGATTCTTGCAGGGTTAAATCTGTTGGTCTTTCATGAGCAGGACTGCCTCTGAAGTACTGATAGGGACACAGGCTTTATTTTGTGGTAATTGACATAAATAGAAAATTATAACTGCATTGGTTTAAAAAAGGAAAAAGTTTCCAGTTTGCTCTAGTCAGAGGGATGGTTGTTCAGAGGACAGTGTATGTTACCATAGTGAGAGGTGCTTCCTTCTGTGAGTTAAATGTTTAGCCCATGTACAGCACAAACTAATCGTATTGTGAAATCCATATGGAATTGATAACTCCAGTGGCATTGTTCAAACATGCAGTTAAAATATTCAGGAATGCTTAAGGAAGGTATAAAATGAAATCAGGATCCCAACCTAATCTCATTGTAAATCCACCCATGTAGAAGATCAACTGAACTACTGTACAGTTCCTTTATTCCTGATTTCTTCCTCAGTTCGTCTGGGGGGATTAAAAGATTTTCTACCACCACAGGCAGAACTAATCCTGCATATTTTCTGCAGATTTTTGTTGTATGTTTGCCCTGTGCTGCCCTGTCATTTTCTCTTCATTACTATCCCGACTATCCTGTCTCTGGCTTTCCAGTTTCATCCTACATAAGTCTCAGGTGGACAGGAGGAAGCAGGTGGTGGGATGTTTGAACTCTGCCCTGGTTGTTTGCTGAGGTGGCAAGGTAAACCAGCCACTGCTGAGCCCATGGTGAAGCCTTTTCTCAGCAGCAATTCTTAATTCTTACCTGCTGCCCAAGTGGGGCTTGTAGGTTTAGCAGAGCAGGGCAGGAATATCCCTTTCTGCAACATGCAGGACCTCAGAGAGAATGGAAAAATAAAGGAGCAAGTTCCATTTCTGAAGGGAATAAAGCTAAGGACATACTGCCTTGTGGTAAATGTGTGGCCTATCTGGAGAAACACGTATCCTTTTCTTCAAACATCTATTCTTGCTTTGTTTTAAAGTGTCCTTGTGCATAGGCCTCTGAATCTATTTCTTTTGCCTTTCTAACAGCACTGCAAAGAATTTTTTTTTTCCTTCCAGACGAGGTAGAAAAGTATCGGGTTTTACTTTCTGTAATTATAACAGAGGCCTGTTGTTCTCTGTTGAATTGTATTGCCATAACCATGAGCTGATGCCTCTGAAATAATTGGTTTGTATCTCACTGCCTTCAGAAGCCTCAGTAGACAAGGTTGGAATGTGAACGGTTAGTATAATTTCCATGTACAAAATTACACTGCTATTAGTAGTTTGTTATTTCACTCTCAGGTCTTTGTGCTTTGAGAAAGTCTTACATGAATTTAAACATTTTTGCAGCCCAAGGAAGGCTGTATTTCAGGTTGAGAGACTTTCTGAAGCACAGCAACATGGGCCCATTTAGGCCATGCAGATTATTGCTCTGTGGTTTGGTTTGGTCTCAAAAAGAGGTTTTTTGATTTTATAAAACCTAAAAGCTGCCGTTGGCACTGCAGTGATTTAAATGATCCATCTAAAAATTTTGAACTGTTTTCTTGAAATTACTAGGCAGTGGATGTGGGAATGTCCTTTAGTGTGACAGAGTAACCTTTTAACCTTGTATTAAGTGCTTTTTAGTTCAGAAGGGTTGAGAATGCCAAGAAGTTACCTCTTGATCACCGCTCTTAATCAGAGGAAATATTAATCTTTGTTTGCAGAAAAAGACCAATTTTATTCTTCTTTCACTTCCAAATATTGGTCTTATTTAAGAGGTTACACATTGGTGATATTAGCACCACCTCTCATTTTGTGGAAGCTCTTCCCAGTACCTTTTGCCTTTAAGGACACTTTCTTTGTTTTGCTTTGGTGGAGGTGTATATTAAAAATGTCTTTTTCTTCACATGTTGCTATTTGTTCTGGTTTGCTTCTAGAAATATAAATTTCAGTGAGTAGCTGATAGAGTAGCTCTTATAAACAGTTTGTTATCTGAGCAGGGTGTTTTGTCTTTGTAGGACAGAAAAGTGTGGGTTATTTCTCTGCTGTACCTGCTACTGATGCTGGTAGTGCACGCACAGATGAAAATAGACTCCTCAATACAGGACCACTGGGAAAGGCAGTTTTGTCCTTTTTCTGTCAAGAAATTGTCTGTGGAACTCCAAAAGTGTAATTTGCTTTGTTTTACCATATTGTATTTAAAGTACTCCACAAATGTTATTAATAGTCTAAAAGAATTGAATCTTGCTGCTGGACAGTATGTTCCACTTAAAACCTGTGAATGTTTCACTTTGCAATTATAGGTAGTTGTGTTCCTAATGGCAGATACAAGTTGGTGACTTGTCTGAATGATCACCATAAGGATTTGTTTCTTAAATACCTTCTTTGAAGTGCCTTTGACCAATTTTTAGCATCAAAATTAAGTTGAGAATTGAATAAATAAAATAAGTTATCTCATACATAGTTCATGTCTGTCTTCATTTACCCATCCTGCATGCTAGTGGTTTGGCATAGCAGCACAGTTTAGCCTCATAAAAATGTTGCTATTTTTTTCTCGGGTGGGGACAGGAAGTGAGAAAAGCTTCTCACAATTGCTATGATTCTATGATTCTGTACTTTTGCTATTTACAAATAGCAAGCCATCTTCAAAACAAAGATAGTAATTTTTCAAAAAGTGTTAAACAAGCAAATGTTAGTACCAGATTGACATACGCAGGCAGTTGTTTCTACACTGTCCTGATTTTTCAGTGTCTCCATGTTATTACAGTGTCCTAGGTGAACTGACTACAACTGATACCTCAAAAAGAAAGCAAAATTGTTCAAAATTAACCACCTTTTTCTTTTTCAAAAATTATTTATTCTTTCAGTGAACCTCTTAATTCCAAAAAAACCCACAAAAAACAACAAACAACAAAAAACCCCCTGTTAAGTTTTAATTGTGCTTTCTAATCAAGATGTTTGTTCAAAATGGTATTCAGTAGTAAAGAACATTGCACTTAGTCAGATGGGAGGTGTCTTGACATCCAGGATGCTGGTTGTTGGATAAGGCGTAGGCACAAGCACAGTACAGCTGGGTGTTATTATCTTAAGTACTGTAATAGACCCTATGAATTCTATCAACCTGGATTAATTAGCTGTTTCATTTCAAAGTGCAGGAAATGGAAATGGGTGACAACCAATCTAACTGTCCTCAAAAGCTGGGATATTTCAGCTAGGAAACAAGAGCCAGTTGAACAGACACTATAAGCTCCTCTGGAGTTTCAGGTGCAGGTTATGTTTTCATGTGGTGCTGCTGTAATTTTCGAGCTGTCAGGATCAACCTACACCCAGTGCATTGCAGGGCAGTGTGATTGCTGGAGCAAAGCAAAAGCTGTAGCTGCTACTGTGGACAAAAAAATGGTTTGCAAGTGTGGGTTTGCTTTGCTAGCTTTTTTTTTTTTTTTTTTTTATATTAGTATGTAACAGGCCCCACCTATTTGATTACTAGAAGTTGTAGACACAGGGAAATGTCTTAAAATCATGGTAAGCTCTTGTAGCTGGCTCACTTACCAGAAAGCTTCACGAGCTCAAGGGAATTTTCCTAGAGTTCTTCCCTGTGTGCTAGTACCAGCTGAAAAGTGATTTAAGTAAACATCTTACACCCAGGAACTGCTATGTTTGTTCTAAGGTGTGGGGAAGATAAGCCCGTATATTGTTCATTCCAGCTCTCACTGCAGAATGTTTAGCAGCCTGTCTTCCTTTCTGACAGTTTCACATTTACAAGGCCCTTCCATGAGTTGCAGAAATTTGATGATGAGGGGCTTATTCTGACAACCATATAAGGAATGAGTAAATCAGAGCCCTGCAGTGAATATTTTCATTGGTCCACACGTAAAGAAATTTAACACAGACTTGGGAAAAGTTTTAGGTTAGGGTGATATTTGGCATTTAATAAAGGAAAAGTGGCTATTCAGAAATGTAGCCTGAGCTCCTCATTTTTTCAGCTTTCTAATATAGATTCCTGCAAGACTGCTTAAAATGCCAATAAAAATAAACTGTAAAGATGCTCTCATCACTGGTTAGTAAAAAAACGTATCAGGAAGGCTACTTCTATGTATGCTTTTGTTAGCACTGGGGTTTGGATCTGATGTGGTTTTGAGCTGTGACTCACAGGCTCTCCTTTTAACTCTTCTGTTCAGACTCCCTCAGCCCCTGTTTTCTGTTGTGCATAACACTCTGCCTTTATGGTGAAACTACAAGACAGAAATACAGTCCCTCTTTCCTTCCTCCCCGCAAAATACTCTTCTGTAAGCTTTTGTTTTATTAGGGACCCTGAAGCCTCGAGTGCCAGAGTCTGCACTGTACTCACCAAAATGTCACACCTCAGTGTCCCAGTTCTACCTCACGTGTTACACAGCTCTGGAGATGAGGAAGTGTCAATTCTTTTGCCATATCTAAGGTCTTACCTTCTTTGGTGGTGTGCTTTGTCTTTTAAACCTTCCCCCTTTCCCCCCTCCTCTTTTATCCTTTCCTTTTCCTGTCAATAGCTTCACCTGTTACAAAGTGCCTTTTGAGGAGTACCTGATACCAGCTGGCATGATGTCACGTTCACAATCCCAAGTGGTGGCAGCTCTCTGCAGGTCTGTGCGGGAGATGATACAATGCCTTCAGACAAATGTTAACCTAGGGCCAAATACTGAGTACTTGGTAGAAATCCAAACAAATACCTATGTCTCTAATTATTTTTTAATGAATGTTTTATTATCTAGTTATGCTAAATGTGGGAGTACTGTTAAATGGCTGTTCTCTGACTAGTCTCTCTCAAGTGGAGGTTGTTCTGTAAACTGGAGCCCATATCCGTCCTAGCTTTGTGCCCAGGTGAGCGCTCTGCAGGGATTCATCATAAATCATACAAAAATCACGCCTGAGGACCTGAAATTTTTCCCAGCACAGAAGAGTGTCTCACCAGCATTTGAACACTTACCACTGCAAACAGCAAGTTTCACATATTCCACTGTAGATTCTGTTGAATTCATAGCTGAAATATGGTTAGTGTTTCAAGGACAGATAGGGTAATCAAGTCTAAACCCGATTTTCAAACACCATTTAGAAAAGCAAATTCTCCTGTTCAGAAGCCGGCAGTGCTTCTATGGGAACAAGGAAGCTTTTGTTCCTACTTGTCAATGCTACCACGTTTTTTAGCAGAGAATAGGCGGTGTCTGTTTACCCAGATTAGAACATAATTCATCAGTCTAATCAAGAGCATCTTGCTTTTAAACTATATTTCCCTGTCACCTGGCTTGGGCTTTATGTGTTTGATCTTTGTCAGCTTCCAAAGCTGCATTTCATAAATCTCATTCAGACTCATTCAAGTCAATATTTCCCAAAAGGCACTGGCCATGTTTCATTTTAGGTAAGCTTCATGATCTCTAAATGCAGAAGTTGTCTTATCGAACAGAGAAGTTATCCTATCAAACAGAGAAGTTGTCTTATCAAACGTAGATCTGAATGTTCACAACTTCACACTGATCCCAGTGTGAGAAGTCTCTTGCATCAGCTGTATCTTCTTGCTTTAAAACCATATAAAAGTAGCATTCAGGTCTCATTAGTAACTGCACAATTACTAATACTTTCTCTAGGAGAGTAAGTTAGATTCATGGACCCTTAATTATTTCATACAAACCTATTGTAATTGCAGAAAATTCCCAGTTGTGCCAGTCCATGCATTGGCTGGCACTTCTTGTTCAAGGAACTTCCAATGCCAGCTGAGAACCAGTACCTTACAGATGTGTGGCGGCTCTCTGGTTTGATCTGGTCTTTGCTGTGCTGCTCAGTCCTGCAGCAAAGAGTTTCAATATTGATGAATGTTCATGGGTTTTGGTGAGTCAGAGTTGTAGATTTTATGTATATAGAAAGGCACAGCTTTTTAAAATACCCACATGTACTGGTGGCAAGCTGCCACCCTAAATGCTTGGTCCTTTTGAGCCTCAAAGAAGCAGAGGGAGCATGAGTTACTCTTATATGTGGCAGCAAGGAAGTTTATTCCTGAGTTCACTGTAAAATGAGGAAACTATTACAAATGTTTAACAACATTAAAAAAAGTGAAAGCCATGGCTGGAAAAAGGACATATTTGCCGTGTCCTATTAGCCAAACATATTTGTGGGCTAGATGTCTGGGCCTAGGAGAGACTGAGAAAGCTATTGCAGCGTATAAGTGAACCAAAAATGTTAGGTGGTCCTATGGCTTTAGCAGTTAGACAGAGTTAATTACAAATGTTCAGCTGGACCACCTTGTCCTTTAACTTTTAAATATATCATTGTGTATTTAGAAGTATCATCTCTAAGATGAGCATAAAGTAAGCACATGCTGGTATGAGGAATGTGGATGCTAATAGTCAGTAGTAGAGAGGTTCTACCATGACCGAAGAGAGGACAAGCACTTTTGATTTTACACTTCTGTAATGTGCTGCTGCCTGGATTGCTGACCTGCAAAATGTTTCAGCAGGAGTACATCGTCAAGGGAACACCTTCATGGGTTTTCTGTGTGCAGCTGCAGTGCTTCATACTTCTGCTGCCAGTCAGCACGTTCTGTATTTAATATCTGCCCAACCATTCCGTCTGACTGTCTTCAAGAGCTTTGGACTGTTAAAGGAGGTCAAGTTTGAGGATGAGGCTCACTTTCCTAGGATATTTGCAGCTATGCAGGAGTATAAAGACTTGAGTAACCCAATCCAACCTTGTACCTGACTCTCCTTTGAGTGGGAATCCTGGATGAACCAGATGACTTCTATGGTCTTTTCCTGTCTGAATTATCCTACAATCCTAAAAATGTCTTGTCAGCTTTGCAGGGAGATGTTTTGTACCTGCATGCTTTACCTTCAGCTCTTCTGTGTTCTGTTGGTCCCTGCTGCTGCTTTGCAGTCACCTCCCTTCTGCAGACCATCAGCAGGGCTGGGTGGTGCCCATCTCACCCTTCATGCCTCTTCATGTTCTCCCTTTCCTTCCAGAGGAACAGCAGTATTGTGAAAGTTCTGCTTATTGTTCTGAGTAGCACTACACAAAACATCCCTTTCTGTCCCATTTTATAGAAGGGTGGTTAAACTGTCTTTTTCTCAGTGCCATTTCCATCACGTGGGGAAGGAACTGTTCCCGTGGACTTCATGACTAACTATAGGATGAGTTTGCCCTCCTTTCAGTGTTGTATCCCTGGTAATGCACACTGCTGTTCATAAGTGTAAGGGTTCCCTTCTCTCTCTGTCCCTGTACAATCACTGTGGCTATTGCCTGCTGAACAATGAGATCACATTTCCTAGGTATGCAAAGCTAGAAGGTTAACCCTGATATTGGCACAGTGCTTTTTTTTGTTATAAAGGCGTCTAACCTCTGATAGCCAGCACATAGCTGCTGTTAAAAATGCTATAAAAACTGATTATAGGCAATGTGAGAACAGTGTTTTTCTTGGCTTGGAATTAATAAAGTGGGGCCTGTGCTGCCTGCAGCGCCTGTGCCTAACAAGTCTAGTGCTTAGAAATTACTTGTAATTCTTAAAAAGCAAATGCATAAAGAACAGGAAACAAATGCAACAGGGCAGGAAATACTTTCCCTTGATGTTCAGTTCAGTATTGTGCTGATACTTAGCATTTCACTGGTGTTTCACAAATACATCTGCTTTGTATTAGTGCAGGAAGCAAGCTGGTTAAAGAAAGCACAGTTGAAGAAACACAGCCAGTATCCCAAAACTGTACACCAAGACCCACAGGAGGAAATGTCCAAACAAATGCTTGCCATCCTATGATAAGCAACTGGCAAGCAGAGCACCTGAGAAGGTGTGGAGGTCATAGAATCATAGAATATCCTGAGTTGCCAGGGATCTGCAAGGATCATTGAAGTCCAACTCCTGGCCCTGCATAGGAGAGCCTCATGAATCCACCATGTGCCTGAGAGTGTTGACCAAACACTTCTTGAACTCTGTCAGGCTTGGTGCTGTGACCACTTCCCTGGGGAGCCTCTTCCAATGCCCAACCACCCTCTGGGTAAAGAACCTTTTCCTAATATCCAACCTAAACCTCCCCTTAAACAGCATCATGCCATGAGTCCTGTCACCACAGAGAAGAGATCAGTGCCTGCCCCCTCCACTTCCCCTGACGAGGAAGCTGGGAGACCAAGGAGTTGGGGACCAAGATGCACTACTAGTATGTCATAAGTGTGAAAAGTCAACATGTACCTGAGAGTAAGAATGATCCTGATGTGACTGTTGCAGTGAGTTTTATACCACCAATAACTTCTATATCTGATATTAATGCTGCCCTCTCCCATTGCAGCTGTGTGATGAATAGGCATTTCTGGAGTGGGCTGCCATTACAGAACAGAATGCTACAGAGCACAGTCTAAGATGCATAAAAGTATTTCCCTGTGCAAAGTATACCAATCAAAAGAACAAAAAAAAAAAAAAGAAAACAGAGGAGCTTAGTGAAATGATGTTCCCAGAATGAAGCCTTGTTCTCAGGGCTGTAACCTGAGAAAGCTTTACAGAGCATGGGTGGGTTGCAGTATTGCTAGTTTGAGCAGATTGGAGTGGCACGTTCAGCTTGTGTCCCAGGGTGTATCCAGGAGGGGTCATGCTGGGCATAGGCACAATCCAATCGAGGCACAGTCCAAAAGCAAAGACTGAAATCTTTACTCATCTCAGACCTCCTGCACTTCCTTGCACACCAGCTCATGAGCTCTGGAGGCCTTCGTTTTTTATTTACTTATTTATTGGTAGATTTTTTCCTTGAATTGCTAGATTCAGCAGTATTGCAATGGTTATAGACAAAGTGGGGTTCTGCAGGGATGATTAATAGTGCATACAGGCCCTTTTTATAGCTGTATTCCTGCCTTTGTGTAAATACCTTGAGTGTGCAATGCTCAGATTCTAGTTTGCGGCACAACCTGTTTACACAATGTCCAGGTTAAACCAGTTGTAAGACAACTTATGAATTTGTCAAAAAGACAGAGGCACATGAAATGTCTACAGTGTCCAGAAGAAAATGTAATTTGTGAGATGAATTAAGAGGTCTTCGATCAGCTACTGCTGCTGAGCTGTTGGAAGTTGTTACGTCAATGTGACTTGTAAAAACCTCTTGATGTCTTGTGTGCTTTATAGAGGCATTTTGTTGTTTTCCTCCTGGTGGCACTGCAGGATAATGCTGTGGTACTTGGGACCCTGTACTGCAGTTGTATCATTTAAGCATATCTTGCTGACTCAAGTTCTGTAATGCTTGACTTGAGGACCAGTACGACATCCTTCCCCCGTGTAACCTAAATTACTGATGTGGACTTTCTTACTTCAGTGAACTTTTGTTGGGTGATTTGCTCTTCTTAAAAAGGAAAGTTTCAACCAGCTTATGAACTGTAAAAAAAATCCAACACAACACTGAGAGTGTCAAAAAATCTCAAAGAAGCCTGATATACGACTGCTGAATTCTCAACAACTCTGCTCAAAGGATGATTTTCACTCACACAAGTTCAACTGTATGCTCTAGAATACGCAGTGAGTACTGTGACATTTGGTCAACTGTATTGTACAGTTCATGCAGGACAAGAATTGAAGATTTCTACATGCAAACAAAGCACTCGCTTCAGGCAGAGTGCAGTGCTGCTTCCAGCACCACCCTTGTCACTACACTTACTGCTTATTACAGAGACTTGTGTATTTTGGCAGCCTGTGTCATAAGTAACTTATGAAGTGCACTGCTATGTGGTGTGCAGTCTGATACCATCCCAGTTGTCATTCTCTGAGGGACATTGCAATGAAAATCCTAATTTTCAAACCCAGATTTTATATGTAAATCTCATTATGTGTTAATCAATTAGAAAATGCAGCCTCTCTGGTCAGCAGAAATATATCTTACCTATTAATTTGCAATGTAGTTAAGACTGATAGAAGCTATCCTTTGAGGAAACATGATGCACTAGGGAGTTGCCCTGAATGAAGTAAGAAGTAGCTGAAATTACCAATTATGTCATCAATGTAATTCAGAAGAATTACTAGCTATTTGCTTTCCATGGAAAAAATCTGTCCCCCACTTCCCCGCCCTGCTTTCCACACCCATGCCTGTGTACTCAGCCAGGCCAATAAACCCCTAGACCAGCAGGCGCCAACCCAGCCACAAACCCCCTGAAATTCATCTCTGAATTCATGCTTTCCAGGTGCTGAGCATCTCTCTCCCCTGCAGCCTCTCTTCCCCATCCGTGCTACTGGAGAGGATGTACCCAGCCATGTCCTGGGGACTTTTTTGAATTGTTTATCATTTATTTACTGCTCTGGCAGTTTTTTGTTTAAGCCTGAAAGCTTTTTCCTGAAAGCTTTAAGCTGCTGAGAGAAGAGCACCAGCCAAAACACTCCTAGCAGCATCTGGGATTAGCTGAGTTATTTTAAAGCTAATCCAAAACTCTTTTGGGGGGTTTACTCATATGCTGAGCCTTGTCCTTGCCAGATTTATTCTTGTCAAAGCACTTATTAACCACTATTTTTACAATAAGAAATGGTTTTCTTTGTGTCCCAGTGTCAACCATGCCAGATGCTGGAGATCCCTTTTGCCAAGCCAATAAAATGCAAAAATCTCCCTTCTCCCTCTCCCATATGTAGGGAAGTTACAGCTGCTAAAAGCATGGACTGTGGAACAATGAGCTCTCCTTTTTCTGTATTAGAAATCGCTCTAAAATAGGTCTTATATATCTTAGAAAGCCAAAATAGAAAGTCTTTATGAATTAGATTTTAGAGCCTTACACATTTGGCTGAATTTCTACATATTCCTGGTTATGAATAACAGCCACACTTCAGTAGAATTTGGCTCAAAATCTGGGTTTCATTTGTCCCTGAAGCTTGGATTTAACTCTGTCCCTACAAAAAGATATAATAATACTTCTGGAAGTAAGGACCCTTATATTTAGGGCAATCTCAAGTAAAAAAAAATTAGTAGCTAGTTATAATTTGTATTTCTTTGTCAAGCTATCACGTATGGTAGCTGAGATGTCTGCTTACGTTTGCCTGTGGGATTTCAAAATCTTGATCTGCTACAGATCAGCTTCAGCAGCACCTGGAAGAGCTCTGCAACTGGGAAGGTAAAAAGTCACAGAATCACAGAATATGCTGAGTTGGAAGGGACTCACGAGGATCATCGAGTCCAACCCTTAGCCCTGCACAGGACCATCCCTGAGACAGACCGTCTGCCTGAGAGTATCATCCAAATGCCTGTTGAGCTCTGTCAGGCTTGGTGCTGTGACCACTTCCCTGGGGAGCCTGTTCCAGTGCCCAACTACCCTCTGGGTAAAGAACCTCTTTCTAATATCCAATCTAAACCTCCCCTGACACAACTTCAGGCCATTCCCTCAGGCCCTGTCCCTGGTCACCACAGAGCCGAGATCAGTGCCTGCCTCTTCCCTTCATGAGGAAGTTGTAACTACAATGAGGTCTCCCCTCAGTCTCCTATTCTCCAGGAAGAACAGACCAAGTGACCTCCGCCACTCCTCAGACGGCTTCCCCTGAAGGCCCTTCACCGTCTTCATTGCCCTCCTTTGGACAGTCTCCAATAGCTTAATATCTTTCTTATACTGCAATGCCCAAAACTGCACACGATATCCAAGATCAGGCCGCCCCAGTGCAGAGCAGAGCGGGACAATCCCCTCCCTTGATCAGCAGGTGATGCTTTGCCTGATGGCCCCCAGGACATGGTTGGCCCTCCTGGCTGCCAGGGCACTGCTGACTCAGATTCAGGTCCCTTTCCATGGCACTGCTTTTCAGCAGTCAAGTCAGGCCAAGGAAACTGAAATAATTATAAATAACTGATAAGCAGCTGCAGGAGGAATAACAGTAGGTAATGGGGATATCAAAGATCTCAATGCTGGACTTAGAGGATCTCATGTCAGGAGAACTTAAAAGAGTTGCTCCACTTGCAGGTAGAACTGGGGTGTCCCAGTCCACACACCTACTCCTGAAGACTTCAGCCCTTTCACTGAGGGGTGGAGGAAGAGATGCTATTGTGTTTGTTTTAAAAAAAAAAATTAAAAAAAATCATCAAGGTACCTCTGAGAACCGGCTTTAAGCACTGTGCCGTGAGCTGGATTCCTTTGCAAGCTGTGCTGTATGTACAGACCGTACCAAAAGAGTTAAGAAAGAAACCACACAATAAAAGTGCAGGAGTGCCGCAATAAATCTATATTGTCCATAAAATTTTTCTTTTAAAATGTAGGTGTTGGTATCAGTCATGCTATCAGTAGCATTGTTCTTTTTAAAAAAAAAAAAAAGAATTCTTTCCAAGGAATGTCTTTGACTGCCACTCCCAAATGAGGACATATGGTAATCAGTTTTCCAAGGGTTTTCAAAACTGCAGTGCAGGAAATGTTGCATATAGTCAGTTTAGGGTGACAGAGGAAATTCAAAGATGTGGAAGAAATAGAGGACTGCAGACAGCAGGATGGTCAATGCAGAGGCAGTGTTATTAAAACAGTCTGAGCCTTAGGGACAGACAGTGACTGAACTGGATTAAGGCAAATGATTAATTCAATTAGATAGTTGTTAGCAAGAGACTGGTACGGCTTCTCAAAGTGAAAAGCTGCTGCTGTTCTATGATGAGCAGATGGGGTACTATTTTCTTGTTAATTTTCTTTTTCTGAACTCTTAGAATCAAGGATGTCAAAATAAGAATTTATCTTATAATCATCAGTTCTATAGAAAAGTCCCTGTCATTCACTTCTTTCAGCTTTTATGGTTTATACCATTTGACCTGTTCTAGCAGAAGATTTAAGGATTTAATGATTAAACTGTTCTTGCTTTTAAAATTCGCCTGTGACATAAATAAAGGATTTGTTTGCCAGTGGAAACTGTGATGCTCTCAGCAATGATGCTGTGTGGTTTTACGCCACTCGGAACACAGCCGCAGACGTTTTGCAAGCAAGGCCCCCTTCTGGTGTATTGCCCCCATGACACCCTTGCGGAGGCAGAGTTGGGTGGGAGACGCAGGAGCCAGCGCTGCCAGTCACTGCTGATGCAGGTTTAGAGAAGAATAGTCCTCTCAGCAGGAACTTATGTGCTTTTTCTTGGTTTACTAAATATCAGAGCATATATTCAGAGTTTGCAGTATGAAGAGAACATCTGAAAGCAGGCTCTCAGAGAAAGCAAGATGAGCAGTAAAAACATATTTAAAAAATTTCTATGAAAAATTACCTTAGTTTAGGGCAGGAGGGGGTAAATACATCTTTATGCAAATGTCAAATATAGAATATTTACTGGTCTTTGGTTTTCTTGTACTCTAAACCATTGTTTATACTGGACCTATGTTAATTCAGACCTGTGGAGAGATGTCACTGCTTCAGATCAGCCAATGTGCAGAAACTCACACCAGCTCTCTATAGAACCCAAACAAAAGACTGTGAGCTTGCAAAGAGCAGAGGAAAAGGACTGGACTGCTCCATCCATTGGAAAATACAGTGTCACATTTAGAAGCAATTCTGCAGTTTTTCACTCAAATGACTAGAACTTTTGATTTCCAAAAAATTAGAGTGTTCAATATTATGATACAGTTTTCACATAATGCAGGTATAAAACATATTGCAAATAGACTCAGGTTCTAAATTAGACATTTTTTCAAGAATGAGATTGTGCACTACAGTTATTTTACTTCTCTCTGGAAGTTACTAACCAGCTCACATCTCACTTGAAACTTTAAAGCTTAGGAATTCATCTAGATTACTGTCCATTTTGCTATTATTCCTCATTATTTCCCATCCAGTGGATCACAGAGGTAACTCCTCTGTTATAGCCTTCACTGTGTTGATTGTTACCTATTTTAAGGAACTCTTTTGACTCTCTCAGTCTGACTCTGATCTTATTCAAACTGATACAAACCTGACAACTGTATATGGCTCATGCACAACATTAAGAAAACCAATGTCAACCCAGTAAGTTCTTGGTAGACAGTTTCTATTCTATTTCACAAAATCATAATACCCAGCAAAGGATATTAATTTCCATCACCTGTCCATGAGTGGAATCCATCCTCATCAAAGTTAATGTCAGCATTAATTATAATGGGAAAGCAAATATGATCTGTTGACTGTGGTGGTGCTGCTAGTCTCTTACACACAAATATACTAAAACCTGATCCCTTTGGTATTTGGCACATATATGAAATTCCTGCTGAACTAAACCATTCCTTTTCGTGTGTGACAGGTCTGCTGTATTAATAACAAATGGAAAAGTGAGTATTTGGAGAGATTTACATTGGGTCACAAAGATTAATCAATATGCAAGATGAATATGAAGATCAGTGAAGATACTGCAGTTCTTATTACAGTATGTGGCATTTGGGATGTGAGAGAAAATAGAATTAGGAGGCAGAAAATTTTGTGTGAAAGAGCAAACCTAGGATTTAACTTTGGTCCAGGAAGACCAATTCTTATTCCCTTCTGTCCAGGAAAACCTTGATTCCCTTTTTCTCCCTGAACAGAATATGGAACTTAATTTTAACTGAAAATTAGAGTAAAATCTATGTTGTCTCTATTTACTTTAGAACATTCTGCATCATACAGAAAGCCAGATATTTGTGTTATGCAATGAAGCACACAATTTTCAAGATAAAAGTGGTCTGACACTGGAGAAATAAGCAACTGGCTATGATTCAGAACGTACATGAAACCTTTATAAAGTATGTAACGAAAAATTTATTCCTGAGTAACTAAATGAAAATTTGTAATTTCACTGAAAGAGATGAAATACAACAGTAACCTCACTGCGGCCCAGTTATTCATCCCATCTACAAGCAGTAGAATGAGGTCCAAAAAAAGGTTCCCTAGAAATACATACCCAGAATCTGAGCCAGAGATAGTTTTTCTGCTCTTAAGTAAAGAAGAAAACATCTCTGCTTTTCACAGTGTAGAGAGCAGAACATCTTTCTGCTGATACTCAGAAGACAGTATCTGTTGAGTTATAAAGCTCAAATTTGTTAGTAACAATTGTTATACCTGCCCTACTGCATGTGCACAGACTTGTGTGGGCACACAATGTTACAAAACACAGCTGTTATATAAAATACACAGAAAATTCTTCACAGCATCTGGCTTCCCAAACTTTCTTGCTGTATTTAATAGAGTAACACAAATATATTTTTTTAGATCAACAGCTGTATGCATTTTAAACACAGCTAGAGGTGATTATATTCCCTGGTGAATAAATGCTTCACCATAGTTCCCATTACATATATAATTAACAGAACAGTAGTGCCTGGTGCAGATTCCAAAACCAGCTCCAGAGAATGTCAATGAGACCAGGGGCAGTTATCGTCTATACCAAGCCTACCCCATGAGATGCAAGGTTAATCAGCTCTATTTTTCAGTCAAGAGTTCTCAGATTATCTATTACTAATACTTGTATTACTGCTCATAAATGGGCCTAAGAGGTCATATTGCTCATAATGGGCAGAGAAACACAAAAGTGTTTCCAAGTTTATAAAGACTACAGCTTTTACCAGAGGTGCACTATTGCAGCAGGACTGAGCACTGACCATTGCTGGTTAGGGGCTTATGGATTCCTGCAGGCAGAGAAGCAGTGGCACAGCTCATGGCCAAGTCAACCTTCCCTTCCTGGTATTAAGGGCTTCTGAATCCCATGAGTTGGGATTTCCCCAGTAGTCAGGCAATGAGATGCTTGAAGACACAGTGTACTATGAGTCATATCCATGAGTAGTTTTCCTGCCCAAATTCCAGACCTGACTCAGATCCTGCTGAGATGGGAACTTCTGCTTCCACACGGGTACATTGTGATCTCTCTCCATGCTCCACCATTCACATCTCCACTGGAGCACTGCCTTTACAGCCTCCCTCTGTGGGAGACTCTTGGTCCACTAGCCCTAACTCAGTGAGCTAAAATGTTCTGCTTGTCTCCAGGGCTACCTATCGCTGACTTGCTAACCTGCAGCCTCTTGTCTCCGTAAGCAGAACTTCTCCTCTTCCCCTCTCTCCAATGTCTAACAACAACAAAAATGCAGACCCTATTATGTAGACTCTGGAGACTGTAAAACAAACTGTGATTTACCAAATTACACAGCTGATCCAGTAAGGGGAAACAAAACATTCCTGCAAATAGGAAATACTCCTAAGGCAATGGGATGCACAAAGCCATTTCTTTTGCACTGCAGGAACACATAGTGACTATTTAATCTAATTTACTCTAAGTCACTTTTTAGCAGGATTGTGCTTCTTGGCCCCTTCCTTTAGGTATTAATGCAAGTGGCTTTTAAACATAGTGAAACAGTGTGCCAGCTTGTTTCAAGTCTGGCTGTTCAGCAGTGGGACCGACTATCCTTCCAGACTTGGGTTATCACACAGCTTCCTGACAAACACCTCTGCAGGTCTGCAGAGCACATACATATGAACCAGAATCAAGATATGCTGCATATTCCAGTGGTCCTTTATTAATAATAAATGTCAGATCCGATGAAACTATAGATTTATTGCTGCCATTTGTTACTGCCCATTTGACATTGTTAGGATGATATTCAGGCAATGAAAACTGAATGAGACCTAATGTTCTAAACAAATTCGTGCCTTTACAGCTGACATTCCTCACAAGTGCATGGGTGAGTCTCATCCTTTAAAACATAAACTGCAGACCCAAATCCTGCTTCCACTATATGTGCAATCAATCAGCATTCAAAGGATTTACCATAGATATCATAACAGAACATTTAGTAAACCCCCAAAAGTATGCTGTATTAATTTAAAAATATTTATATCTTTTCCACTTCAATCCATGTACATAATTAAATTCAAACTTGACCATCACTCTTATGATTAAAATAAAAAAAAAGATAAGCATGTAAAAATGCAAACCCTTGAATCCCTGACCTTAATATCCTGCTATATTATGGATCAATGATCAGTTTTCTATGCAAAAATGTCATTCTATGAAACTGAGTACAAATCTGAGAATGTCTGGACTATGGTTTTGAATGGAAACCAAGCAAAAAAAAAAAAAAAAAAAAAGCAGCTAAAAAATTTTTCAANAAAAAAAAAAAAAAAAAAAAAAAAAAAAAAAAAAGACCTGTGAATGTAGCTATCAACATAAAGTTACTTGAAAATTATCTCATTTTTGGCATTCCATTCTTACCATATGCAGACTGAGATCTCTTTCAGTATATAAAAGAATACTTGGCGTGATATTGATAGTTCAAATGCAGCAGTACAGTAGCTTTAAACTGAGTGGACAAAAAGAATGAAGCTTGACATTTGAAGGGATAGAAATACAAAATAGACAGATAGAAGCTCAACAGGCATCAGTGTATGGAGGTGCTACCAGAGCAAGACAGTTGTCAAAGTTGTCCAGAAATAAGCTGTTCCTGAGAATTATATAATAATAATAATAATTTTTAAAAGCAATTAATGTGAGGGCGAATATGGNGATCGCTCTCTGTGGCCGCTGTTTTTCAATCTCTTGCTCCAGCTCCTGTTAGTTTACATTCCTTCTTTCTTGTTGATATCTACAGGCACATCTTAAAATAACTTTCGCAGGCTGTCTTAAAGATCCATCAACCTCACGGCATCCAGCAAGGCTGGGTCGGTCACATGTCCATTTTGCTGCAAGAAATTCTCCAACAAGCAATCATTAAGGGAAGGAAATTGAAATGGCAAGACCATGCCCACACAACTTGTGAGATGCTATAGGAATGCCACCAGATGAGTTCCATCCACCACATCATTACAGTTTTGGTTTCAAACCCAACGACAAACACCTTCCATAACCAGAAGACATGTTACTTTCCAACATCCCTAGATTCTACATCCTTACATTACAAACATGCCTTTGTCTGATTGTGTGTCAGTGAACTGTGTTCTTGCACTGGAAAACTTCAACAATGACACCGAGTTCTTTATACTTCTAAAACAGGCTTTAGATATTATTCATAGAAGTGCCAACATAACATCCAAACATGCATCTTTGTGTATTTAAATACATACATAGAGAGATAGGTATGTAGAGAGACAGAGAGATAGATAGGTGTATATGTACACACAGCCTATTTTGGATAACTTTTGCATTTTCTCAGTAACAGAAAAAAATATCACATTATTTGTATATATTTTCATGTATCGTTAGGTGCATTTGATTGCTGAAACATTTCTGTTCAGAATGGCAATTATGCTTGTATAAATGACTTCACATAGCCATAAAATTAACAAAGATATATCCCAAATATTAGATTCTGGAAACACAGCAGAAACAGTTATTAAAGACAGGCAGGAAATAGTTTTCCCATAGATTACAGAAATTTTTCTGGTTTTCACAAGAATAGAGCAAAGAGTCTTTGGAGATTCAACAAACAAAGGAAGAAGAGATTAAAAAAAAAAGAATTTTTTTATGTCCTCACATTAAAATTTGTAATAGCTTTGTGGTAACTGATAATAATTAATACAGAGAAAAATCTGCAAATGGATCAGAAACAAAGTTCCAGACACTCACGACTCTTAACTGTGTAGAGATCTCTGTCTAGAAAAGCCCAGAAACAAAATAAATCAGAACCCACAAAAGCGAGTTATACAATAAGGGGAAAATAAAGAACATAATAAAATATGGGGTTTGTACTATGAAACGCCTCACAGTGAAAAAGAGAGGGGCTCTCTGCATAATAAAAAGGCAAATTATTGAACAGAAATATAAAAATGGAAGACATTGAAGATGGAATCAAACCAAGTCCTGAACAAAATAAATTCCAAAAGAATCTGCTTTTTTCTGGTAAAGCTTGTATGAAGTAATTCTACAATGAACCAAAGAAAGCTTCGTCTCCAAATCATTTTTCAAACAACATACATTTTCATAAATTTGTTTGTTTGTTTCAGAATGGAGACCTGTTTGTCAATGAATTCCCCAGTGGCTTCCATGTCTACAACCATGGCAGTATAGAGAGGCACCTTTTCCGGCCCAACTAGAACAATGCCCCTGTTACTGACTCAGTGGTGGTTTGACAGCCTCGAGTTGGAGACCTGGCAGAATAGCCCTGATCAGGAAAATATTCAATCATATGCTCCATTTTAAGCACACTGATTCAAGTGTGTTGTTCTCCACTAGACCCTCCAGTTTTAATTATTTTTTCCACACATTTACGGCAAGGCAATTTAATAACTTTGAATATTCAGAATGTGTTCTCATTATTGTGTTTCCCTTTTATGAGGAGAGAAGTTGTGGTTATGGCTAGAACTGGATGAGTAAAAACCTGACTAAAAGTATGTGGGAGACTGCCTAATTTCTTTTATATTCCTATATGTGTTGTTTGACTCATTTTGACATAGCAGATCTCTGTTACTGCTTTTTACAAGTGCAATCCAGAGAAAACTCCAGATATTTCCTTTGGAGCATCTTTTAAATCTGAGTAAATCAGTAAGACATGGCAACGATGAGACTTTTTTTACAGGTTAGGTGCATTTGTCATGACAAGAACAATAGGAGAGCAATTGGGTGCAACCAAAACTGAAAATTCAGCAGATAAATATTACATAACTTATGAATAAGAAATTTAAGTGTAAAATGAATATTTGTAGGAGCTCGCTGACTCAGTGGCAAAGAGATAAAAATACAATCAATCTCCTGAAGTGACAGTTTTGAGAAGAAACTGGACAGATATCAATTAACCAGGATTACCTTGCTTCCTTGTATGCTGTCACCGGGGTGGGGACCAGATGGACCAGCAAGCCTTTCTGTCCCATACTACCCTATAAGAATCAGTGAGGCAAAAAAAAAAAAAGAAGAATTAGGAGGTAAACTCCTGGTAACACTAAGAAAGTCATCTCAAAGTCACTGCAAGCAAAAAGTAAAACTATTTCAAAGACTCTAGTTCTGACTCTTCTTTTGTTTATGTTTTCTCACTGTGGGTCTTAGTAATTATCTTTGGCAAATTCCCAGGAAAGCAAAGGAACAATTAAGCTGAAAATAATTAAAGAATAATATTTGCTCATGACACAGCGTGATATCTTCCTCATTTTTTCCCTACACAGAAGACCACAAATACCATCTTTATACAATCATTCCACACAAGAGAGCCACAACAGCAGAGGCACAAAGGACCAGAGCAATAAAACCCAGTGCAAGTAAATCTGCCAGGCATGTTAGCTAGTTCTTGTGCACCATGTATATATTCCAAGCCACTGTGGTGCCACAGTCTTGAGGAGCACCAGTCATTCAGAAAATCATTAGTGGGAGGGTAATAGAGAAAAGCCAAAGCAGCCTCTGCTGATCTGTATTGATCCAGTCAAAGTCAGGTAAAGCCCTTGTGCTTTGCAGGCAGGCTAATCTAACATTTTTAATTTTCAGGGCTTTGTGGAAATGGTACACAGCATCACACATTTGGACACTCAGTACAAACTTACTTTTTTAAACAGGCTGTGCCAGCATGATTTACCAAGGTACAGAAATTGCTGCAGCTTTCAGGAAGCAAGGGAAAATCAGACACATCCTAAAACACTTTATTACTTCTTGCATTATCTATCATCATCATCATCATCATGGCTCGGCTTCGCAAACGAAGATTTGGGAAGGGCTCTCCCCACGCTTGCTGCAAGCGTGCTGATGGCTGAAGAGGCCGATGCGAGAGAGGCAAGTCCGGTTGCAAAAGGCACAGCAGAAAGTCTCCATAGGTGGTGTTGGAGAGGCACGGTTCTTTCTGTGTTGTCACCTCCTGTTTTGTCCCTTGCCTGTCATTGCAGGGCTTTGCAAATGTGGGTGTCCTTTGAGCCTGCGCAGTGGATTTTTTAGGTGAGGCGCAGCGTATCTAATGTTTCTTCATTAGATACTAATTTATGCAAATGGTCAGTGGAGACTTATGTTACTCTGTGCTATTACTAGAAAAATTACAAAGGCGTGTCTATGTTTAATTAAGTCGAGGAATATTTGCAATGTTTCTCCTCATTGCCTCTGTAAATATAATTGATGGCTACACCTGCAATAAAGAAATCCAGATAAGTACTGAATTTATTTTCTTCTCAGTATGTCTTTTTCGAATTACAAATCACTTTAGTGAAGGGAGAAAAAATTGCTCAGATGTTGCATGCTTTTTTTTTATAGAATTAGTTTTTTGTTTTCTTGTTTCTTTCCTAATGGTTTTACTAATAAAATTAATTGGATTCAATTTGATTGAGCAAAAATTGCAAACATAAAATTCACATTTAAGGTATTTTCCACTACAAAAGAATATCTTGGAAACAGGATAGATACCAGCAGAAGAAATACATCTTTTAACTGATTTACCAATCTAATAGCTCTGTTCAACTTTCAGCTCTAATCTCATTAAATTTAGCTGCAAATGCAATTTTTATCCTGCTAGTATTTCTTCCTAATCTAGTTGGTAGAAGTGAATGGTCAGTGACCATGTTTTTATGCTTGATTCGTCCTGCAATTGCACCAATGTAAATCAATAACTGATCAAGATCTTTTGGTGTCTAAGAGATCAATCTTGCAGCCAGCATCACAAAAGAGCACGAAAACTTCAACACAGCATCATACCGACCTTGGGACCAATGGTTCTGAATCCCAGTGGCCTTGGGGGCCCAGGATAGCCCCTAATTTCATGGTCGCCCGGAAAATAGTCAGAGAAATGTCAGTAATTTATCCCCTAATAACTGTTATATCTTTCATGCACTTACAAAGAAGTCAAAATAATGAGTTTAAAAAACAAGCCAAATAAATGCTACAGAAATAAACAGCTGCACACAAAATAAAGCACTCGCCTTATTTAAGCTCTGCATGAAGAACATTATTTCCCAAGCAAAGGTCCATGTGATGAAAATCACCAACAGAATTAGGACTCTACTTTGCAAACTTATCAGCTACTGAAAAAAAGAAAAGCAAATTCATTTGGAAACAGCATCATCTTTCCATCACATTTTGCAGAGGCTTACCAGGATGGACAGGGAGCTTACTAGTGGGACACAGGTGGACATGCCCTTTACTGATACCATGCTGTTCTGTAAAACTTAGGCCTTTGTGAAAACTAAATGAATTTTAATAGCATCAATATAGAAGAATAAAAAGAACAGCCTTTCATTTTCTTAGAAAGCTTTAATGCATATACTTTTAGCTTGATTTCTGAAGGAAATGAACCCTAAGCGATACTCTGCCTATGCTTTTGCTTGTCTGTGTTGGTTCTCTTTTTTCTTCCACTTCAGTTTGATGAGTTTGATTTCAGACAAATTCATCAGAAATGTACGGACCTTGAGCATGCTCATTTTCAACAGTTTTGATGATAGTTGGAGGCTGAGTAATGGCAAGAAATTCAATTTATGCTTTTCCTGAGGAACAAAGAAAACCCAGAGGGAACTCATCCCTTAACCACCAGGAGAAGAGAAGACAGCAGCTGTCTGGTCAGGGGAAAATGAGTGTAACATGGAGCCCAGTGCTGCCCCTTGTGTTGCAGACAAACCCAGAGAAGGCGTTGGGGTTCAGGGGACATTAGTGATAGTGGCTATGCACAGGGACAGAAGAGGCAGTCTTGTTTTCCTTAGTCCATAATTGTACAAATGAGGGAATAGGTACACATCCAACACATCATCACTGGAAAAATCCCAGAAATTTGAAAAGAAAAAAGAAGTCTATAATGGACAAGTAATAGATGCAGAATATTCTGACTCAGGTTTAGCCTGATATCCCTAAACCTATGCCTGTACAGGCAAGTGCAAAATAAAGAAATGTACTTATAAGCTATTGATTGTCCAATATGTTAACAACAGAGTAGAAGACATTGTATTTCTTGACATAATAAAAAAAACTATAAAAAGTCTTCATTGTACTTATTTTTGCACTTGAAAAAGCTGTAGAAAGGGCTATGCCTGCAGAGGGAGCATTCGATCTAGGAGTGAGGTACAAGTGTAAATCCCACAAATCACAGGTGTCACTAAGTTATGGTAGGTGAAATGAAACAACATATCAAACATTAAAAAGGAAGGAAAGAAATAGAATCTTTTAGAGATTTTCTTTACTTTCTGGGAGTGATGTGTGCAGTCATTACACTGACTGCTTTTAAGTGAAATTCCCAAGGTTCAATCTCTAGCAAGACATCACTCCTACCTGGGTTTTTTTGAGGTCTTTTTATATAAGACTCATACCCTCATGCTAAAGCCTGACATATTTTATTTATGGAGTTTAAGTCACGACATAGACATGGTACATGGATGCTCTTAGTTTTATATTGGTGTGTCAGGTTGATTGGGTTAAACCGACTGCCATGTTCAGCTGGGAGGAAATTTCTCTCTCAGATGACCTAAGGCTTTTATATCACACCTTCCCTGCCAATGCAAAGAGCTAAGACATTGTCAATGCCCTTGAAGGTTTTTTTCTCCAGAATTATAGCTGTAAACTCTTAAAGATTACTATCTCAAATATGGAAATATTGTAGCTCTTTAGTCTGATACCTGTTGCTGGAAAATGCTGCTCTGTGGTGAGGTGAAAGGTAGGTATTTCTGATGTTTCTCAATTCCTCCTGGAATCCATTTTCTTACAATCACCTTAAGATTGTCATATTACTAGGAAATACTGGGAGCCTAGGCAAATGTAGGCATCTGTTATCAAAGGAATATTTATTGGTCCTCAATGTCTCCACAACCGTAATACAAGTTTAAGCTATTTGTAGGAGAACTCTTCATAAGCAGAAGTTGCACAGAGAAGCCAAAGCTTTCTCTGCCCAAGCCTCCCTCTGAAACCTGCTAGAGGTGTCAGAGCTAAGAGATATATAGAGATATATACAGGTTTATACAGGTAAGGTTTTTCATTATAAGTAATTTTTAGGAGATCCTGGGCTGCTGTGGTCTGTGAAACTGCCTGTGAGCTGCTGTGTTGGAAGCTGAATGGGATGTTACCAAACATAAATGATTCCTTATGCTCCAATATCCAATATACCTACAACCTGCTCTTAGACCAGCCCTGACCAAAAACAGCAAAAGGGTGACTTAAAGTCATCTGTCTCTTCCTCCCGTGGGTAACAGAGTCTTACACAGGGTCGTTGCAGGTGAAGGATTGAATTTTAGTCTCACATGCTTAGTTAATACCAGATGTCTCACTGAAAAGCTCTTTTGTAGAGCTTTATAGTAATCCTCAAAGTTTCTGTATTTCTTGGCTTAAAGGAAAAGGTTTTTATTTTGCTTTATGAGTTGTGAAGTGGAGCAGTTCTTTTTTCTAAGGTGTCTCACTAAACTGTCCTCCAGGGAATTCATTTCAAGAAGGATTAGTACTGTTCTTTGATGAGATCTAATTTATTTCCTGTGTTGTGCTTGCAGACAAGCTTGTCACCATCAGCAAACAGTGAACTAGAAAAACACCGCTGAAACAAGAAATAAAGAGCTGAGTCAAGACAATGTGAAGCATGGGACTCCTATGTCTATTCTGTACCATTTATTCAAGAAAAATTCATTGAATGACCTAATGGTCACCTGAAAAGTAAATCTTGACTTCCAAATATATATACCTCATTTACTGTAAAGCATGTGTATTTGATACTGAAACACACTGCAATACTGTCTCTAGTGAGAGCTAATGGATATAACAGTATTTGTAAGAAGAAAATACTATAAAAAAGGATATCACATCTCTACTTTCCACATTTTAGTTCAAATAGGCAGGGCTCAAGCTGCAAAGGTTGTTTATATTGCAACTGGATCCAGCACAAATGTTCGTGCACTAGGGACTGTGCTAGGGATTTTAATACTCTTTCTGCTATCCTGTTACTTACTTTATTTCTAGTGCTTAGCTCTTGCTGTTGAATGTCTGTAATGCACCTCCTAGTTGGCAACAGGGCTTTTAAATCAAATTTTTTATTATATTCTGACATTATGTGCTTCTGTTTTAATGCTACAGAAAATAGGGTGCTGCTAGGATTGAATGCATCCCACATGTTACAATTTTGTTTTCATGTGAATTTGACCTCTGATGCATAAAATTCCTGTCTAGCAGTGTGCACATATGTGAGCCATTTCTGAAAGCAGAGAGAACAGAGCCCTGATTCAGATGAGTGGAACATTCCTATATAATGATACTCAAAGGAATTTCAAATTAACTAGTGTGTAAATTCATGAGTCTCTTTCATCAAATAAATGTTCTTTTTAATATGCAAATATTGTTGCTGTTCTTACATTCACTTTTTTATGTTAGAGATATAAGAGGTAGCCAGTGCACTTAACATTTTATTTGAAAAAACCAGAACATTGTCCATTTTATGAACTAAGGTCTGGCGGAATTCTTGCAATTCAAGTGAATTATTTTTCCCTGTGGTACCTTTGCTACCAAGAAGTTATGTAGAGATTAAGGATTCAAAATGTAATATGGGCAAATAGAAGCAAAAAATCAGAGAAAGAGAAGAGACATTTATATATTTAGTTTCTTTTTTTCCAGTGCACTCCATACCATGTCTGGGGTGGATACACAGAACTAAATCAGAGATGTTATATCTCATTGGATAAGGCATGCTTTCATGCAGCATTCATACCCTGTAAAGGCTACAACTGCTCACTATGTATAGAACAACATACGTTTTGCCCCACATGACTAATGCACCAATCTAGGTGCACCACCCGAAAGAAACTTATCTATTTTAAAGTAAAAAATTACAAATTAAATTTTTATCAGGTGTTTTTCACTCCTGATTTTTATGTTATTCTGACAGTGTGAGATAAACACTACCCTAAGCAACCAGATTTGATGGGCAACATCACACTGCAACGCAAACTTGTAGATCCGTGCAAAACTTTTCATACAAAATAATAGTGTAAGCATGATTTGCCCTAATTGTGTCGTGTTACTTGCAAAGACAGCTACTAGACAGGGTTCTTTGTAATACAACTCCTCCTAGAACAAGATGCCACTTCTTCATAACCCATGGATATGGTGCATTCAGAATCTATCCCATGACTGGTTATTATGAGTAGAAACCTCTGTTGATAGGCAACTTCTAACTCTACCTGTCTATCAACACTCAGTGCTACAGGCCCAATAGGAGTGAATTTGCAGGCTGATGTTTACGCTGTATGCCATGTGAGGAGACCTGCCCAGTCTGCTCCTATGGGCTGATCACCCACTGGGGGTAGAAGAATTTGCAGATCGGTTCATCTAGTATAGCTTCATCTGATGGAAATCCATTTCCTGGCTTGTGGGACTACTCAAACCTCTTTTTGGTCCGGAAAGCAAAGCACAGTAAATGGGTCTATTAAATGATTCACATCAGCAGCACATCTCCAATCCATCCTAAAACAGCCATGCTGATCAGCTGAGAAGACTCTGTACTTGTGCTGCCCAAACTAAACAGCCCCATGTGCTGAGGGCTTGCTGCTCAGGCTGTACCACACCCAGCTCCCACGGCCACACGAGGCCCACTCTATGAACCTGAAAACAGCCTCCTTCTGATCCATGTTTTTCAGTAACTTGGTTTTTAGATTCAAGTGCCCTAGTTCTGACAGTTTTTGTGACAACTGAGATGACTTGATGGACCTGGAATTGACAGGAAACACATGGGAATAGTGACAACTCTTTATCAGTTTGGTTTTGCCTAAGATAAGGATAAGAGTTTCTATTACTAGAGAATCCATTATATTATTTCTTATTGTAATTAAATACTATGAAATTATAAGAGTCTCACATCTCGATCACAGCTATTTCACATTTGCTCCATCAAATCTGAGTCACAGTAGCAGGCCTTTTGGCAAATTTATTACTAATTGATATTGTTCAACTAACACAACACAGGTCATATTCCTCCACAAAAATAAGCTACTCTATACTAGTACCATGAATACACCTCACTCCACAGATTTTGAGGAATGATAATACTTTTTATGTTCATGGGTGGAGAAGGTACCAGCAAATAAGGACTTGATGTCTTTATAAAGGAATATGAACAATTCTCTTCAGCTAGCAATAATTTACAATACTTAGAGCCCAAACTGGAAACTATAAGTGCTCTAATAGCTAATCTGTAATTTAATTAAGTATATTAATCATTTTATCAAAAGACTTAGAGTGGTTTAAGAATAACTTTGGTAGAATGGCTAGATCCCATGTCCACCATTGCAAAAACTGGACACATTTTCTTTTGCTTTACAGCTTTTACTTCCTCCTCTCTAATGCATTTTATGATACCATATTGTACTTCCATCATTCATGATCTGAGATGGAACTTCTCTAACTATTATACAGCCCAAGAGTTGCTTGTCCCAGCAATTTCATGAATTCATGATTATAAGAACAAAATGGACTTGTGACCCACTTTTTAATCTCTCCAATAAGCCAGGCACTACGACTTTCCTAAGTGTATTCCTGTATATTTATGTATTTGTGAGGCTTTTCAGAAACACAACCACAAACATTGATTTTAAAACTTACAGTTGTGAGAAATTTAACTGCAATTATTCTAGTGGTTTCCTTAAAAAGCAGTAGTTTTTCTCTCCATTTTGGATTTAACTCAAATTTCTTTATATTAGCCCCCTATAAATTCTGATTTTTATTTCTGGGGTTAATAACCTTTAAACCATGGCATAATAGTGGGAGATAATCTTGTTTGATTACCTGACGTGACTTTCCAATTCCTTTTCTTTGGGAAACATTACTTTCCAGAATTATACATTTGGGAAGTTAGGATGAATTACAGACAAAATGATGCCTCTAGACATTTTTTAGTCATAAGTTACATTTTTAACATCTCCCTTAATAATTTCATATGAGATTCTAGGATTTTAATGAAATGTTTTTTCTGTAGTACCAAAAAAATGCATTAAAAGGCTATATCATATAAAGTCTGATATCTCAATTTGGAAAAGATACAATCTCGTACAGAAAAAATTGATTAGTTTAGCCATATGCATTTTCCATAAGTTTATATTGAATAACATAACTAAAATTACTTTTGGTTCTTTAGTAGTGTGTGTCATGGGCCTTGCATTACTTGATGTGAAATGCCTTGTATTGATAAGCGGTAATTCAGAAGAGAGCACAAAGCCAGGTTTCTCAGATCCCAGTGTCAGACCATTCTGTGGTAATTCTAAGGTCAAGCCATTCTAAGGATGAATGTCCTGAAGTTTTTCCTTTACTGTGCATATTTTTAAGAGGTTATTGTAGTTTAATTTAAATGGCAATTCTCAAGTTCTGCAAACTGAAGTTGAAAGTTCTTTCCATTTGGGAAAAAACTTCTTTGGGCAATATTTATTTTGCTTTCTTCTGCAAGAGGTTGTTTCCTATTTCACATATGTAATGAGGAAATCATCATTGAACCACTCTGTGGGATATTTTAAAGTAATTTCTTGTATGATTTTAGTCTTAAGTCTCTTTTTCTTACTTTTTATAGCATAATAGATACCATGTGACTTTTTAGGGGAATGACATACTGCTTATAACACTTTAGCTATTCTGTGTTTGATGAAAAACTTGGAAGTGTTTCAGTGTTGTATTTCAAATCCCTTTGTCAGTTTGTTTGTTTGTTTTTTCTGGCAAGTTTTTTCTCTAAACAAATATTAATTTTAGATGAAAGTCTATAGTCTTCTCTCAGGAATCCATTTCTAGGAACTTCAAAAATATCTCACTAGATCCATGTAACCCCGACTCCCTTTTGGCATCATCCCTTGCACTTCTGTAGGAGAAATGAAGAGCATAATTATTAGGCAATATGGTGCTTGTGTTGGATTCTGACTTCCACATGGAAACACCAGCATCTAGAAACATTCTGGGTCTCTGGATGTATGGAAAATCTGCAGATTTGCATCAGGTCTGGGGATAAAGCAAGATCTGGTTTCTATCATGGCAGAAAAACCATAGGTAACCCACCTAAATTTGGGGGTTAGGTAACCCTATGTCCTGGTTTCACCCAGGGTAGAGTTAATTTCTTCTCAGTAGCTGTTACAGTGCTGTGTTTTGGATTTGTAATGAGAATGGTGTCCATAACACACCACTGTTTTGGGTTTTAGCTAAGTCATATTTATCCTAAGTCAAGGATTTGTTTCCTTGTCTCATGCTCTGCTAGTGGGAGGGAGCATAGCTGGGGCAGGTGACCTAAACTGACCAAAGGGATATTCCACACCACAAAATGTCATGCCCAGTGTATAAACTGGGGGGACTTACCCAGAAGTGGGGCCAATCGGGGTTTGGGAAGGGGGGCCTGACATCGCTCAGTGGGTGGTGAGCAATTGTATTGTGCATCACTTGTTTGTTTACATTATCATCATTATTATCAATAACAGTAACTACAACAACAATAATAAATATACTTTATTTGTAATTATGAAACTGTTCTTATCTTAACATACAAATTTTACTTTGATTCTCCTCCTCATTCCACTGGGGCGGGGGAAAGGAAGGACTGAATGAGCAGCTGCGTGGTGCTTAATTTCCATCTGGGCTTAACCATGGCACCCTAACATACTTGGGTATATTTGTTTGATAGTCTGTTCTTCTGAACTCCCCACTCAATTCATCAGCCCCTTCAGCTGCCTTTCATACTGCTGGAGGCATCCCCAGCCTCCCTTTCTGCATTCACGAGGCAGATGTCTTTGCCCCACCAGGCTGCAGAGACTTAGCTACATAAATCTTGCTGATGCCTGCCAGTGGTTTATGAAGTTGGTCTTTTCAGATCACGGGGCATGGGAAAGATGCATGTTACAGCACAACAGAGCCTTTACACATTACGTGAGATAAAATGTGTCAGGTACGTGGCATTACACCAGGAATTCTGAGCGACTGCCTTATGAACTAATTCTGGTCCCAAAGGATCTTCCTGGGAACAGTTTGAATAATAGGAAATTGGAACTGAGTCATGACTGATTTGGAAGCATTCAGGTCCCACCTCAGTGTGTTTGTGAGTGCCTGCACTGCTGTAGTTTGAAATACAGCTGGATTAGAGACATAACAAAGTAGTGCTAATGGAAGTGGTGGTTGAAGGACAGCAATAGTACTTTCACTTTCTAGCAAGAGGCTGGTAAAACATCTCTCTGTGGCTTTGGATGACTGAAATTTAGGACAATATGTCCTTGTAATGGAATTTTCTAGCCGGAATACTCAGGCATTAACCCAGTCCAGAGCCAACCATCAGAAAAGGAATGGGCAGAAAATCTTCAAATAAGAGGATTTAACTTCCCAGTATGAAAAACAGCTGAAAATCCAAGGAATTGAAACAGCAAAATTTTGCCAAGCAGATGCTAATAGAAATCTTTAACAGAGAACAGTAAAGAAAAGGGAGGGAGGGTAAAAAATTCAAAGTAGTGATTATATTAAACATGCATAAGCAGTCATAAAGATTTTTATGGAATTACATGGTATCACTTTCGTGATGTTCAAATGAGAACTGTTTATATCCAGTTCTAACTGCCTGTAGAATTGGCACTGTATCTAAGACAGGAAAGGACATCAAAGTATACATTGAACATTTAAATTAGCTAAAGGATGACTAATCGCACTTAGTCGTGTAACTAAATCTGAACTAAATATTGAGTGATAACTCAGTCAACACAGTAATTTTTTTTTTTTCTGGTAGACCATAAAGTACAGAATTAAAATTGTACTTACAGCTTCACCGTTGTGACCATCATCTTCTGCTCCAGGGGTATTCCTTCAGGACCCTAAAAAGACCCTACTTAAAAGGTAGGAGACTAATTTCTAAACTTCCACAGATCAGTTTTTCAATTAATAAAATGAAGTCATTACCTTTAAAAGGAGGTAAACGTGCCTGTGAAATTCTTGCTGTCTTTATTTCTATTCCACTCGCTCACATTTCTGTGAATCTTGTTGAATAACAAGGACACCAACCACAGCTAATATTCATAGAATAAGTGAAGTTGAGAGTTTTTTCACTCTCATCCAAGCCTGTGCACTGGCATAGGATGTCAAAAAAAGAGTCACCTTCCTTACTTAAAAAGCTTTTTATTTTGAATGCCTCAACTGATGAATGACCAAGACGAAAGACTGCTAGGCCCACTAGGCTTACTGGATACTCTAAATCATTTTCACCCTGAAAATATATGGCATTTGAATAGAATAGCTTGCATTGTATTTTTAATACTAAATCACACAAAATTAAGTGATAATCCCAACATACACGAAGAATGGAAGTATGAGTAGTACAGATTGAAAGAATTTTCAGTAGAAATGTTAAGGCCTAAAGGATATAGTTTTGCAACCTATGCCTACAACTTCTGCAATGAAAATGCTGAACCCGGATAATTTGGGATCTTTTTAAAGGGACATACATTTTACACAGAATGAGGGAAGTTTAAACTCCAGCTTCAAACTCCATATGCAATGAATACTTTCACTTAGCTAAAATCAGATAAGGCAGTACTACTGTGTATGCACCATGGCATAGAGGAGTACAACAGCACATCTGAAACTGTGCACTAGGCTCCATCAAGCAACAACTTCTGCAAGTTCAAGTGATCATAATCCAAAACAGAAGGTGAAAAATAGCAATGTCAGACTAATGTATTTTTTTTTTCTTTTTGTGTAAAGGCAAATGCAGCAGTATTTAGGTGTTTCTGAAAAGATTTAGCTAGTTTTGGTGGGCCCCCTTGGCCAGACATGAAAAATACAGCAGATCTCAGAGATGAACATAAACTCAAAGGAAAGCCAGCCTTCCAGGAATCAAATATGGAAAAGCATAAAAGACTTGTAGGGAAAAAACAGTTTCCAGTTAATATCTCAAAAAACATTAACTAACCTTGGTATACCTTGATCTCACATGAATTTTAACAGATTTTTAAAGGATTAAAATAAGCTTAAAATGGAGCTTCCACTGCACAAAGTCCCCACATGATTAAACGTTCTTAAAGAACTCACAGACTTATATGTTGAGCAAGCTTGGAATAATCTGCAGTCAGAATTAAAACATGAAAATTTATACATGATCCATGAAGTAGCCAAGTACTGTTCCAGTGTTTATTTTGAGATCAACATAGGAAATATAACTTCTGAGTTTGGTAGATTGATCAATTATAAAATACTTATGTCTCAACAGTTCATGCAATCTAGCAATTGTGACACAGTGGTGCCTAAGATGATGAGGTCCTTTTGTATTCTGAAACAACAAATAGCTCCTGTGTTTCTATTAACTTGCTCTGTACCTGTCACTTGAGCAACAGCATTTACTGGTTCAAAATACATTTTTTTATTTTTAAATTTCTCTGAATCTCTTTTTGCCAGAGACACAGGAAACAACTCTTCTGTAGTTTGTCTATTTGTAGAGTATTTGGACGATCATTAGGGCTCAAGAAAGGAGTAAGATCTCAGATACTTCTGATTCCCCAATACCTAAAGGTCTTCCCCTTAAAATCAAAGTTAGATGATGTGCATGTTGCAAGTATTAGCTAAACTTATAAACTCCCGTATTTTCCCATGGAAAAATGTTAGGAACATACAAACTGAATCTCATCTTTGTTATAAAAAGAACCAGCAAGTGATTATTTGAAACAGATGTGAAAAAGTCACTATGTCCCACTTCAACAGTAGCAGAGGAAATGGAATGATGAAAAATGAAACAGATAAGCATGAAAATATAGGCTGCCAATTTTACCTTTGATATATGATAGGCCCCTCTATTGGAATTACTTATGTTTTTTTTTTTACATGCTTTGGCCTATTTTATTTATCAAAACAACTGCTGAGTAACTGAAGATTACTATTATGCTTTTAAAATGAAAGGAATATTAGAATTAAATCTAAGCTAAATAGTTGTTGTACCATTAGACTACATTTGTGGCTTAAATGAATAAACCCCATGAAAATTTAACACACAAAATGAAGTTTCTTGGATAAGACAAATTCTCCAGTATGTTTAGAGACAAGAAAAAAGAGACAACAGACATTGACACAAATGATGTTAAAAGCCACTCCATCCACGTTTTCAAACTGAAGACACTGAATTATTAAAAAGAGGGATGGACAATGTTTGATGATACATTGTCTTAAAAAATTTTTGCTAAGCTATAAAACCACCAGAAAGACCTTTAAAAATTATTTACTGTAATTCAAAAGAGAAAATAGGGAAGTATTTAAAAAGGAAGACAAAGACTATGCATTTTCTTTCTTTTCTGAGAAAAGAAAGAAGTATGAGCAGCAGCTAAAATAAGGGCCTAAGATCCTGGCTCTCACAGTAAGAAACAAACAAACAAACAAAGTGACATTTAAGTATTTCCAGATCAAATATCGGCGTTTGACCATGAAGAAGGAAGTTATTTACAGAGAACATGAAATTGTCCAAATCGTATTTCAGCTTGTAATTTTTATTTCAGACAAGTTTAAAGACCACTGAAAACAAAAGGAGAAATGGTTAAAGTTTGCATCTCCATGGCTTGCAGAAAAGCAGGTTGTGAAATCCTAGTAATACAGGAGCACAGAAATATATATATACATATATATGTGTGTGTGTGTGTGTGTACTTTTTTTCCTCCAGGTAATTTATAAATAAGAAAACTTTATTACTGTGAGCTTCATGAAATACCAGAACAGGTTTCTCAGAGATGATACGGAGCCTCAAACCCCTTTTTTGGCTACATGAATAGGTCCCAAGAGAGGGGAAGGATAGATTGGATATGAGGAAGAAATTCATCATGGTGAGGCCTGGAACAGGTCACCCAGAGGAGCTGTGAACGCCCCATCCCTCTGGAAGTGTTCAAGGCCAGGCTGGATGGGGCTCAGCACAAGCCCGTCCAGGGAAAAGGTCTCCCTGCTCATGCTGGAGGGCTGGAACGGGATGGTCTTTAAGGTCACAGACTCGCGGGACGGGCCACTGTCCCAGGCTCCCTCGGCCGCAGAGCCACCCCGTAGAACCCGGCACCGGCCCGCTCCCCCGCCCTTCCCGTTCCCGCCTCCCCTGCCCCGGGACCGGCTCCTCTCACGGACCCACCAGGCTGCGCCGCGCGCCTGCGCGCGAGCGGCCAATGGGAGAGCGCGGCCCGCGGCCGGAAGTGCGCGCGCGGCCCCGCCCCACGGAAGCGCTTCCCGCGGCCCGCCCCGCGCGCCGTTCCCTTCGCGCCCCCCCGGCCGGGACCCGCCCGCGNGGCCGCTCCCGCCGCCGCGGTGTCCCGGTCCTGCCGGGAAGGGGCTGCGGGCGGGCCCTGCGCCCCCCGGAGCTCGCAGGAGCCGGGAGGGAGGGAGGGAGCGGCAGGCGCGCACGGGCCCGAGGAAAGTAAATAACGCCGTCTTTTCATACTTCCAATCCTGCCTGTCCCTTTCCCCAATTGTAAAAGACGCTTGTAGGGTGGGTGGGGTCTGTTTGCATGTGGGCATGCACGGGAATTCTGGGCATGAAGCTACTGAGGGCGTAGATGGAGTTTAACAGCGGTGTAACTTTTTGAACGTTGCTGGGCCAGATACGAAGGACAGTAAGGTAGCACTGGGGCAGGAGGTGGGAACAGGAGCTCTACAATGAGATGACGAGTTGTATTTCTGTACAAATCTTGAAAGAGAGCAAGCCTTTCTAGGCTATGGGACAGGCTTCAGACGCAAAACAAACCATAATTTTTGTCAGTTAATGTCTTCCTATTAGACAGAGAAATGCTCTTCTCGGTGTTTGAGGGAGTGGCTCCTTCCCAGCGGCCCACCCACGTGTTGTGCCATATCCCATCGGGTTAGTGTCTTCTTGCTTAATACTGGTGTGGAGTTTGTAAACACAGCAAATCCTGTTGTCATCAGTCTGTAGGTGGCTGTGTTGGATCTGTCTCAATAGGTACATACCAAGGAAAGTGTGTTGTGAGGAAAATGATGTAATGCAGGGAATGCTTAAGGTTTTGGCCTGAAATGTGTTACGTGTTAAACCCCTGAACTAAAGTCATTAATATTTTTGGTTATTTAGCAATGAACTGAGATTGTAAAAGAACTTGGGTTTTGATAATGTTCCTACAAATTATTTTCTCAACAGTTTCCATATGCATGGATATCACTTGAATCTTCTTACCAGAGCTTAGATTCTGCATGAACTTACCCTAACCATGAGTGGCTCCAAACCTGATATTCTGTGGGCCCCGCACCATGTTGACAGATTTGTTGTGTGCGACTCAGAGCTGAGCCTTTATCACATCGACTCTGCTGTAAGTTCTGAACTCAAGGCAGGGTCCTTGCGGCTGTCAGAAGAAACTACAGCTACACTGCTGTCCATAAACTCGGATACACCGTACATGAAATGTGTGGCCTGGTATCCCAAGTATGATCCGGAATGTCTCCTTGCTGTTGGACAGGCCAATGGCCGAGTGGTACTTACCAGCCTTGGTCAAGATCACAACTCGAAATCTAAAGATTTGATTGGGAAAGAGTTTGTTCCCAAACACGCGCGACAATGCAACACCCTTGCGTGGAACCCACTGGATAGCAATTGGCTTGCTGCTGGGTTAGACAAACACCGGGCTGACTTTTCAGTGCTGATCTGGGATATCAGTAGCAAATATGCCCCAGAGACTGCAGTTGCTACAGAGAAAGTAAGACTTTCAGCAGGAGATGCAGAAGCAGGACTGGTAGTAACGAAGCCACTATATGAATTAGGACAGAATGATGCTTGCCTCTCTCTCTGTTGGCTTCCACGGGATCAGAAGCTGCTGTTAGCTGGAATGCATCGCAATCTGGCTATCTTTGATCTGAGGAACACAAGCCAAAAAATATTTGTAAACACAAAGGCTGTCCAAGGAGTGACTGTTGATCCCTATTTCCATGATCGTGTAGCTTCCTTCTATGAAGGTCAGGTTGCCATATGGGACTTAAGAAAGTTTGAAAAGCCTGTTTTGACCTTGACAGAGCAACCAAAACCCTTAACAAAAGTTGCATGGTGTCCAACAAGAACTGGATTGTTAGCTACTTTAACAAGGGATAGTAATATCATTAGACTGTATGACATGCAGCATACTCCCACCCCTATTGGAGATGAAACTGAACCGACAATAATTGAACGAAGTGTCCAACCGTGCGAAAATTACATTGCTTCATTTGCCTGGCATCCCACAAATCAAAATCGAATGGTAGTAGTGACTCCCAACAGGACTATGTCCGACTTCACAGTTTTTGAAAGAATTTCTCTTGCATGGAGTCCAGTGACATCCTTAATGTGGGCATGTGGACGACATTTGTATGAGTGTACAGAAGAGGGAAAGGCTAGTTCCTTGGAAAAAGACATAGCAACCAAAATGCGGCTCAGAGCTCTGTCAAGGTATGGTCTTGATACTGAACAAGTTTGGAGAAATCACCTCCTAGCTGGAAATGAAGATCCTCAGCTGAAATCACTTTGGTACACTCTGCATTATATCCTTTATTGTTAGTTTCTGTCCTAAAGAAGTAATATTCCTTTGTATGTATACCACTTATGTGAAATGCATTAAAATTTTTAAATATAATGCAGCATCCTGTAAATGCTTTGCACATGTTAACACAATGTGACTTTAAATTTTTAAAAAGAGTTTTTCAAACACTTGGGAGAAATTCCTATACATGAAAATACTTATGAAGCAGTATACTGAAGATATGGATCAAAAACTTACAGGAAACAAAGGTCCCTTAGTTTATGCTGGCATTAAATCAATTGTGAAGTCTTCTTTGGGTAAGAATGTTCTAACTTTGCTGAGTTAATTTGTAGTGTGTTTGCAGAATAATGTACTCATGGATCTATCTTTAATAATTGTTCAAAGAGGCTATTTAAAAATACAGAAACAAAGTATTTCTGTTTGTGTTTTAATAATGTAAGTTAACAGTTTATATGACAGTAATTTTCAGAATTTTCAGTGTTCGTGTAAAGTCAGTAGTGGTAAAAAACACAATATCCTCAAAGGTAAATCTTTGAACGATTTCAAACATTTGAGTTTTGACTGTGGCACTGAGAATTCTTGCTCCCCACAAGACTATTTTATTTTTCAAAACTCCACATGTGGATGTAGTTCTAGGAATGTGCCTTTACTGAAGTTACTGCTAATGTATTAGGTAAATTTGCACAAGTATGTTTAAATAAGATGTCCTATTCTGAAGTGGTAATTGGCCCTGGTGGGTCGCATTCTGCGATCATGGTCACTGAAGTTTATATTAGTACAATCTATTATTTGAATCTTTCCTTCTCTATTCATTATGTCTCTTATTAATATATGTGCTCTTTGGAGCAAAAAACCAGGTCTTCAGTGGTGGGAAAGCTTCTAACACATTGATGCTGGCTAAGAAAAGAACTGGTAGAGCAGGTGCTTGACTGTATATTATGTATTTTCAATTTGAACATACTGAAAAGTCCTGTTGACTGTAACAAGAGGTGAAGGAAAGTAAAAAGACTTAGTGCGGAATGTGTGTCAAGTTTAGGTGCATGATTTTTTAGATCAGAAAAATTATTTGTATGCTGCTCCTCACCATGGAGTGGTAAGCACTGTTAATTTAAAGTACCAAAATATGACATTCAGGTTTTATACTCTGCATTATGATTGAAATGAAAGCGTTGTGTTGTAATTGCAATTTAAATTGTGATTTAAGCATAATTTAATGTATTTCCAATTTCTAGGAACAACGGAGAGCCTCAGGCACAGCAGAAGTGGATCTGATAGACAGGCAGATATTATTCAATATCTGAGTGAGGAGAGATCCTTGGCTTTGCAGCTTTGTGGGTGGATAAAGAAGGGAACAGACTTAGATGTGGAACCGTTTCTAAATTCATTGGAACAGGAAGGAGACTGGGAGCGAGCTGCTGCTGTAGCACTGTTCAACTTGGACATACGGCGAGCAATACAAATTCTAAATAAAGGGGCTTCCTCAGGAAAAGGTGCATATTGTGCTTAGTGTCTTTTATTTTGGCACTCTATTACATTAGTAGATTTTTTTCTGTTAACATAATTATGGAAGATAGTGTAGAAGAGATGCCTGTTGTCTTATAAAATAGCTACTTGAAGCAGTTATATTGGAGATTGAGAATCTGACGGATCCTGGTATTTCACTCCCCAGACTACTATATGATACTATCTAGTTAAAATAGGTCATATATTTCAGAACTTCCTACTGATACAAATCCCAGAAAGACATACATTTGGAACTAGTGGGATTCTTTTACTTTAATGGAATTGCTCCTTAGCTAGATGTCATGTAAATGCTTCTGTTGGGCTGTATTCCCAGCGTGATGGCTGTGGAATAATTGAAACATAATATTCAGGGTCTGCAGAAAACATTTGTTTGGTGGTAATATTTAGTAAGAGTTGCGGTGTATGATGTTTGAAAAGGTAAGATACTGGAGCCAGTAGATGGAGATGTTTTTGTTCTGTTTGCTTGCCAGTATTCCTCCTACAACTCTGCTTTGCATCTCTGTTCTCTTACAAAATTAGAAAGACTTATCTTGCCACCGAAGTGGGTGTGTAAGATGCAATGAGCTGTTGAGGTTCTTTTATTTTTAATATTTCCTCTCTTAGTGGGGGAATGAGTGTGTCTGTACTTTCCACAGGGGGTTCAGAGTGAAGACATGCTATCTTCAATTCAAGAATAAAACTGAACTTTCTGACAGGATGAATATTTAGATGAAATAGTTTTCATGTTTTAGGAAACTTCTTAACTTGACACTACTGTATAAAATTGTCATCCTCCAGCTACATCTGTTAAGTGATGGCTCGATATACAATCCTGTTTTGCACTTCTTGTGGAAATGAATTATGATAATGACAATCTTTTATGGTAGCTATTTCAAAATACCAGAACCAGTGTGATGTTATTCAAAGTACAAAGAGGCTGTTTGTTTCTGGGTGGGTGACTTTTAGAAATGTTAACTTACCTGAACAGAGGCATTTAATGCAGAAACTAGTGTACACGCTAGTGTATGCACGTTTATTTTAGCTAGTGTTAATTCTACTGCATTTTGTCTTGCATCCTGTTAAAACATTATGCTTTAAATAGATGCTTTCAATTACAGTTTTAACTGGGTTTTTTTAAGTCCTTGACTTGAATAACATTGTTTCACCAATTGCTTTTCCTGAATCAGGTGATCTGAACCTTAATGTAGTAGCAATGGCTCTATCAGGCTACACAGATGAGAAGAACTCACTTTGGAGAGAAATGTGCAGTACCCTAAGACTGCAATTGAACAATCCCTACTTGTGTGCAATGTTTGCTTTCCTGACGAGTGAATCTGGTTCATATGACGGTGTTTTGGTGAGTAAATTTCTCTTAGGTTAAAATTCCTTTATGTAATAGGAGCATACACAGACATGCATGTATGTAGGGGAAGTGCTGTATACTCCATGAATTAATCAGATTAGAATGTATTCTTTTATCCTGATGCTGGCAAATAGCAATTCTTTCTGCTAAACAAATATCTCATATTAGTGAATGCTATGTTGGTGATCAAATCATGCATAAATATCCATTATAGTTGACATGTTTTTTAGAGGGATTTTATTAAATCATTAGAAATACATTATCAAGATAATTTGAGCAATGGGGAGAAAAGAGGGGCAGAGAGGTTAATAATGGAATTGCAAAAACCTGAATAAATGCAAGGGAGTTGTCAGAACTTTCATCAAGCTGTATTTGCATTGAATTGTATTTATTTTCCCTTGCTTACTTGTTAAAATAAGTTCACTGTGTAGAAACAGTAAACAGAGTAGTTTCTGAAATTGATACAAAATTGCCATGTGAAGGGCAAAGTAATCTTTAGAGGAGTAACATACTTCATTCTTGGTTAGAGCGCAACAGAAATACTTGATTTGGTAGGACTACTGTAATACAGCAGGGTAATTGGCCCAAAGCTGTTGAAAACAAAGTTATCATAATATGATTGTTTTAGGGTAATAAATTTTAAAAAGGTTAGAATCTTCAAGGAGAGAAACAAACGTCTTCCTTTTCTCTCACTTCAAAAGAAAATGTTCTCTCGTAGTAATTTTATAGTTTTTTATTGATGAATTGGAAACTCACAGATCATAAGGTGGTGTTCTTCAGTGTCTCATACAGTAAAAGGATTAAAAAGCAGAAAGTAAATATTGCTGCACCTCAAGTATCGATTTACTTCTGAGAAATTCATGTTCTGGGTGTTTGGAGTTTTGTTTGCTTGGGGTGTTTTGTTTACTTTGATAATTTTTAGGAAGGAATTGAGTGGTTAAGCTAGTTATTTTGTAAATATGATAAATGTGCTGCCCACCCTTAAGGGGAAGGAAGCATCTAAGATTCATAAATGCTCATTGGTTGAAAGGAACAGCAAAAGTCAAAGGGTTCACAAACAATCAGAAAGTTTTATTAGTAAATTACACAGCTGGCATGGAAGTTGGTGTTAGTCCTTGACCTAGTATATAAGCACATGGCAATGTCTTTTGGATAAAGAGGTAGAGTGAAAGGGAAGAGAAAAATTAGAGGGAGATTTTGTAAATATGAAAATAGTTTTTCTTTTGCCTGTGACTTGGTGAGACTCTAGGCAGTATGCGCTGGAAGCACGAAGTCCAGCTCTACCTGACTTGCAAAGTTTCTATTTGTCGAGTTTCATAAACCATGTAGGTTGTATTGTAGCAGGCTTTCCTGCCATTTGCAGGGATTGTTCCAGTAGCCCCAGTATTCCTCTGATACCTCTATCTGAGTGTAAAGGATTAAGCTGAGATTTAGCGTTAGGTTTCTTCAGATGCCATGTTTTCTTTTTACACAATCAATTTCACTGTATTAGTTAGACAGTATTGCTATTGTTCTGATTTCTACAATGTATTGCAAAAGTGGAAACTTCATGTGATATTAGTGTTCCCATTTTTCTCTCCAAAGTATGAAAATAACGTAGCTGTACGAGACAGAGTGGCATTTGCTTGCAAATTTCTCAATGATGCTCAGGTAAGTTTGGGGTTGCACATTTAAGCAAACTTTTAAACTTTGCTTTATTCAGAAGTGAAAGAAACTAGGGTATAGGGGTGAACACTGGAAGTAATGAGTCATGAGTGATTTGGTTTTTGTCTTCACAGTGGTATATAAGATACGGTATTTAGTTTGTACCTTCGGCTTGATTTTTAGTTTGGGAGGGATGTTTTGGTTTGGTTTTGTTTTGAGTTTTTTTCCATTAGTATTCATTACATGGTAGTTTAAATGCTATTGCATTACCTGTCACCTGTTTTACTGGAGAGTGTTTGTGCTTATTCAGTATTTATTTCCAGATGTTTTTGTTTTCTCAAATTAAGGTTTGGTTTTACAGCAGGAATATTTTATTTTAAAATCACTGAAGTATTTAGAGAATACATAACCTTCCTATTTGCACTACCTATCAGGAAGCTTAAAGTTTCTGTATAAATACTTGATTTCATGCAATGTAGTAGGATATAGTAATTTAATGTTTTCTGCATAACATCCAGCAAGCAGCATATTCTGTTAGCAGGAGACGCTCTTTTTATATATATTTCTGTTTGGGTTTTTTTTTATAGCTAAACAGGTTTATTGAAAAGCTGACGAATGAAATGAAAGAGGCTGGGAATTTGGAGGGAATACTATTAACAGGGCTGACAAAAGATGGAGTTGACTTGATGGAGAGTTATGTTGACAGAACTGGAGATGTCCAGACAGCAAGTTATTGCATGCTACAGGTTAGTGTTTCACTTGAAACTAAAGCTTTACAGAGGAGAACTAAACATAGTTTCTTTATCAGTGCAGTACCAAATCTTGTGAACTAAAAAGTATTTTCTGTGTTAAACTGGGACAATATTTATTATGCCTGTTTTGTGGAGTCATCTGAAACACTGAGTGTTAATGACAAGCATGTGTCTTCACACTCTGGTTGAGATAACTTGAGACAATAGTGGAAGGAGATAGAAGAAAATTATAGTCCTTTTCACTAGCTAAACTGGGAATACCCATTTCCCTGCTTATTGCTGGTATGTTTCCTTTTTGATGGAGAACAAAGGTGAGGTTTTTTGTTTGTCTGTAAGCACAGGGTTTGGGGTTTTTTATGATGGACTTACCTTGGCCCTTACACACTAGCAACTATTGCCAGCACAGTATTTAACTGCGTATGTAATCTTAACTCACATTACAGTTTAACAGAAAATGCGTCTTCTTCAAGATAAATTACACTGCATTATTTCTCATTTCCTGTAGTGCCTTTTGTAAAGCCTTTTGAAAAAGTGAATAATGTGTATTGTGTGTTTTCAGTGTACATCTGACATTTTTTCCTGTCTGCTTTAGGGTTCTCCATCAGACGTACTTAAGGATGAAAGGGTTCAGTACTGGATTGAGAACTACAGGAATCTTTTAGATGCTTGGAGATTCTGGCATAAACGTGCAGAATTTGATATCCATAGGAGTAAGCTGGATCCCAGTTCAAAACCTTTAGCCCAGGTGAATGTAATTCTTGTAAGAAGTGTGAGCAGTCCAGAGAGAAATGTAGCATAGTACTTCTGTAAAAAATGGTTGCTGGCCACACCATGGCTTTCAGGATGGTTTGTGTGCAAATGAAGGCTTTCAACTAAGGATGCTCTAAAAAAAAGGACCTGTCACTTTTTCTTTCAGATAAGACGTCTTTCAGAACCTGTAACTTATCAACACTTTTTTTTCTGGGGAAACAGGAAACTCTTTTGTTTTCCTTTTCCTCACATGCTGAAAAGCAAAATCAGAGACATATCATCCAGCTGAATTCAGTGTCAGGATGAGAAAGACGCTGAAACCAGGGAATTAGCTCAAATTGCTCTGTTTTAATTGAAACAAACCTCAGAGCTGTTTTGAAGGCCTTGAACCTGAAACTAAAAGTGAACAGCAGCAACTTTCTTTATCAGTTCTGAACATAAGCTGACCCAACAACTAACACCCTGCCCCAATGCTGTTCTTAACATCTGGTGGCATTTTTAGCCAAAATGGTTTTGCCCACAGGACCTTTCACTCTCTCATGTCTGCTAAGTATGTTCATTACAAGTTCTAGGGCCTTAGGATTTCTGAGGAAGGCTGTTGTTGAATTCATGTATCCATCACAGCTGTTTAAGGATAGCTGCATCTGTGCTGCTCCAAGTGGGAGGGAGTTGAGTTTACTGCTCCTTCCTTAGGTGGTTAATGCAAATAACCCCTGAATAGTTTAAAATACGTGCTCCGTGGTATCAAGTCACAACTTGCGGCATGAGGGATGCAGATAGATAGTATAGTACTTAAGCTGGGGACTCGAGTGAGTCATTTGACTATAAGGAGGGAGATACCAGATCTAATTATACAGTAAGTAAACTTATTTTCTTCCATTACTGCAGATGTAGCTTTTTATTATCTTAAATAATACCTTTTGAAGTTTTAGCAGTGGTGCATCTTTTATGTGTTCTGATCTCAGAATTGTTAAAGCCTACTCCTCAGGGCTATGTGCCACATCTATAAGCCAAGATATTACGAACTCCTTCACAAGTAGCCTTGGTTTCCTAGACCACTCTCTAGAATATCTAGTAAATAAAGATTTACTAGCTTGAATGGGTTCACTCATAGATATAGCAAAAGTGGAACCAAACGAAAAAAAATAATGGGCTTTTGTTCTCTTTAGGTGTTTGTGAGTTGCAATTTCTGTGGAAAATCAATCTCTTACAGCTGTTCAGCTATTCCTCATCAGGGGCGAGGTTTTAGCCAATATGGAGTCAGTGGTTCACCAACCAAGTCAAAAGTTACAAGCTGTCCTGGTTGCCGAAAACCCCTTCCTCGCTGTGCACTCTGCTTGATAAATATGGGAACACCAGTTTCCAGCTGTCCAGGTATGACAGTGGCTTTTAGTCATTCAGCTACAGTACTATTTAGAGGCCTATTTAGCAGTTCCTATTTGAAGATCTCTTGCATTTTTCTTTGTTTGTGCTCATACTGTAAGTATTCATATTCATCACTTTGAAGGGAGGACTGTAATTGAGAACTTGTTTGCATCCCATCTGATTTTATGATGAAACCTTTGTTTAAGTTCTTTGAGGTCAGATAATATGCAGTTACTTGATTCTGACAGTTTTCCCAGTGAGATTGCCAGTGAAATTCCATGGTTTGATTGGTGTCCAGATATAAGTATTGTGAGGGTCAGTATTGTGAGCTTTACAACTGAAAGAAATGGGGAATGTGTTTTCTTGAGATAAATTATAGGGATGCTCCATTAATCTTGGAATGTAAAAGAATTAATTTTTAGCTGTGAAAGGAAGAGAAAATAAATTTGATATGGTGTATATTCTGTCACTAAGTATGAAAGAAAGTGTAGGTCATGCTGTCACAGCTAAGTGATATTATGACTAGAATCATAGAATTGATTGGGTTGGAAAAGACCTCAGAGATCATTAAGTCCAACCCTTGGTCCAACTCCAGTCAGTTTACTAGATCATGGCACTCAGTGCCACGTCCAATCTCAGTTTAAAAACCTCCAGGGACGGTGAATCTACCACCTCTCTGGGCAGGCCATTCCAATGCCTGATTATCCTATCTGTAAAGAATTTTTTTCTAATATCCAACTTAAATTTCCCCTGGCAGAGCTGAAGCCCGTGCCCCCTTGTCCTTTTGCTGACTGCCTGGGAGAAGAGACCAATCCCCACCTGGCTATAACCTCCCTTCAGGTAGTTGTAGAGAGTGATGAGGTCACCTCTAAGCCTCCTCTTCTCCAGGCTAAACAACCCCAGTATTTTGGTTCTAAATGTCTTGGGCTAAGCATTGTATAAAGTCTAAATGAAACTGATTTTGTCCATATCTTTAAGTCAGTCTTATTAGAGAGCCATGAGCAGCTGTGCACTTTCCTGCTTTTATCTCTTCTCATTCTTTCACTGGTCTGTGTTAGGACTTCTATATTGTACTTGTTCCAATTCATAATTTAGATTTTGTTGATATTTTTCTAAAGCAGAAGATTTCATGTGCAGCAGAACAGACCCATAATTCACTGGAACATGAATCAGCCACTGAAACATAAATCACCACTGAAAGACATTCTATCTGTAAAATTTGTTTAATAGCAAGTTTAGCATGTCTGTAAGATGTGAAACAACAGCTCAGTAATGTAATTCTTGTTCTGACATTCCACCAGTTCTTAATAATTTTACTGACTTCTCTTTTAAAATCAGGCCACTTCTTCACATAATGCTCCTAATTCCAAATTTATTTTAATAGTGTTGCTGGGGCTGAAATATAAATGAAGTATAATGATTTACAGTCATATTTGTGGGGGTGGGTTTGCCTTTGCACAGGAGGATCCAAATCAGATGAAAAAGTGGATCTTAGCAAAGACAAGAAGTTAGCCCAGTTCAACAACTGGTTTACTTGGTGTCACAACTGTAGGCATGGTGGACATGCTGGGCATATGCTGAGCTGGTTCAGGTAAGTCGATGTTAAAATGTTTGTGATTTCATATGTGTGTATTGCACTGAGCAGGACATGCCTCCTTTGCTGTATCTATCATAGTGTTTAAATAACAAAACTGAACTATGATGCTGAGTTTTTTTGAGATACTACACTCCTGCATGTAGTTAAACGTGTAGATTGCAAAATTATTTTACCAGTTTTTTCTTTTTTTCTGCTGTTGCTATTTAGGGACCATACTGAGTGCCCAGTTTCTGCCTGCTCTTGTAAGTGTATGCAGCTGGATACAACAGGGAATCTCATTCCAGCAGAGACTGTCCAGGCATAAATATTGTTTGAAAATATGTGGCTCTCTAATGGATGTCCATCGTAGTCCAAGCATATATTTTAGACAAAGGTAATTTGTGACTTCCTGAATGTGAAAAAATAAACTGCTATCAAATTGGCAAAATGTTGTGTGTATGAGTGTGCTTGGTAGAAACAGATATTCCTGAAGTGAGCCTCTAGGTATAGTGTGTGGTCCTTATTCAGAGGACTGAAGAAAAGCACTCCTGGAATTGTGGACTCTTTGGATTTACTAAAACCCAAAGACCTTTTTAATAAAGTTTTCAGGATAATTCTGATCAGCCCCAAAGTTGTGTTTATATGCTGTGAAAGTGGACGTTCAAAATGAAAACTTGAAAAGTGTCCTTCAGAAGATGGCAAAGTGATGCTGTGGATTCCTCTGTTCATTGTTTCATCACACTTTTCTAGTATGCAAATGATCCTTTCCTCTTAAGTTCAAAGTGCCACTGTTAACTGTCGTCTTAACTTTTTCATTTTAAAGAAAAATACATTTCTTTCTGTTCCTAAGTTTTGTTCATAGTAAAACAATGTCTTTGCAATTCAAGCTCTTATTTAATTTGCCTACATACCTAGCTGATGTGAATTTTAAAGCTAAAGAATTCGAGGGTTTTCTCTCCTAGCAATGCTTATCCAAGAGAAGAGTTCCCTGAGTGAGAAGTCACACGTCTGTTTCAGTGCAGAGTGCAGATAAATTATAAGAGGTTTGTAGTTAATTGATTAACTTAGTACTGTGAAGATCTGAAATCTCAAGGACTGGAGACTTGTGAATATTTGTTTTAAATTACTTGCTGAGTTTTGACTACAAAAACATTTGAAGACTCTGAGATAATCAGCATTTCCCCGTACTTCTGAAATACACTGGGAAGTGTGGAGTCAACCTATATAAATCCTGCTTCTTGTCCCTAGCAAACACCAGCCTGTCCCCAAAAGGCTGCACAATTTTAAGTAATTGATCAGAATAGTTCTAGATGAGTTACCAGCTGGAATTAAAATTATTTATTAACTTGAGAGGGCATCAGTGATATTTTGCTAATACTGTGCTAGGAGCTAATTAGTATTGTTGTCCTTGATTTTGTAGGCAACAAAATCCATACAAATTAGGGAAAAAAACAAACCTGTTTTAAGGTATGTGATAATAACATCAGTTTATTTGGTGTGTGTTTATTTACAGTATATGAGTTACTTAACACTTGCGTGCTATAAAATACTAAATGGAATGCTAGCAATAAACTGGTACTGTATTGCCAGGACTGTGAAAATTGGTGTTTAAAAAGAGAATATATTGTAATATACCACTAGTTCTATGTGCTCTAATGTAGTTCCAAGAAGATAGAACGTGGAAGTGTTTTCTGTGGATGTACGAGATTACATTCAGGACTTTGGGCTATATTTTCTGATTTAGCGTTGATGTTGTAATCTGCATTTTTTCTGATCTAAAATTCTTGCCTAATTGACAATAGTCTTTGTTAAGTTAAAAATCTAAGAGGTACGTGATACTTTTAGGCATGGGAGAGCAGTTCCTTTTTTTTTTTCCTTGTTAGAATATTTATTTCTTTTCCAGTATTTTTGCACACTTCCTTTTGCTGTTGAAGAGCTTTTCAAAATGTTCTCCATTTATAAATGTAAACTGGGACTTTCTGTATGATACCCTATTTATATAAATACAGGCAATAAAGCTTTTGTTTTACGGAAATGAGGATTTCTAAGTGTCATGTGTGGTTTTACTCTTCCATAGTAACATTCAGTAAATTTTCCTGATAATCTCCATTCCAGTTGAATGCAACTATCACCATACAATGTCTCACTCTCTTATGTAAAGAAAATTAATCTATCATGTTTTCAGCTCAACTGTACCTGTTTGTCACATTCAAATAATTTCATTAGCTTAAATTACATGCTTACTTTGACACTTATGTCTTTGAAATGTTTTGGCTTATGAATGTGTGCATAGTCTGGCACAGCACTGCTATCAGTTTTAGCCGTTGTTAAGAAGTAATCAGGCTTTCAGGCCAGTAATTATGCTATTTGCAAAATTTACAAAGCAAGATCTATATGTTTTTTAATTATCAGATTTTTTTTTCCTTGTTCTGCTGTTAAATTAAGCTGTGCTTTTGTGGGGAATTTGTTGTCTTCTAACAATAACTATAGGTACACCCAGTTTATTAGCTGCAGTTTTTACATTTACTGTTGCCTAGTAGCTCCTCCTCCTGCTGAAGATGGCCTGGCATGCTAACATGCTTTGACCCTGTGGTTCATGCTGGTTACATTTCCTTGTTCCCATTCCCCTACCTTGCCTCCCTTCCTTGATTGAGTACAAGCACTTTATTATCACATGCTGCTTACATGTGAGCACTACACGTGTTGTGCATCTGTCCATATCCAAGCAAGGACAGCAGAGCAGGTGAGCAGGGTCAGCCAAGAGCTCTGAGAAAAGGGCTCAGAAATCACTCAGGAGTGTGATGGGAGCATTCCTGTCCCAAATGACATGAAATTCTCAAAGTCAGCTCTGATTATGTAATTTACTTCACACTCCTCTCTCCTGTCCCAGCCTCATCTCCCAGAGAAGGCACCAGTTCCTCTTCACACCTTCCATTACTGGTTCTGCTCCTGGCCCTGGCTTTGGTGACATCCCTCTCTGGTGTTTATGATAGTTGCCCTACTGATTCCCTGTGGCTGCCACTACCCATTTTATTATCCATGAGCCTGGCAGTTTCTCACACCATTGTGTGTGATGCCTTGCGGCCCTGCTAACCATCAGCTAGCTGACAGCTGGCCCCATGGTTATGCTTTTCCATTGATATTGGAATGGCTGGCGGTTTCCCACATGGTACTGTGGGGAATTATGCTGGTAAATGCGTATGTGACTTGAGTGTTAATTTAATACCAAGAATATTTTAGTTCCTTGCGTTGCTGTCTGGTTAGTACAGCCACATAGCCAGGCAGGCCATTTATTCCCACAGCCTGATAGTCTGTGGAGAAGCAGATGAATGAAAAGCTTACAGAGGAAACTTTTAGTTGTGTACTGTTTGCCCAGCCACCTTTCAGTGCTGCAGGATCACATGAACAAGCGTCTTGTCTGACAAAGGGAAGCTGTCATTTCACACTCAATGTAGTCACGTTCAAACATTTCCTCACGCAATCTCGTGTCCAAGGATGGTCTCCCTAAAATGCTAAAGCCATCTAGTGGTAGGCTGCTTTGTTTACAGACTACATGTATATGCACAAAATACCAATTTTCTAAGGCAGAGTAGAACAAAATAGTTCCAAATGCTAGGAAAACATGCATTCAGTTATTAATGACATTTGATTCTGCTGAGCACTAGAGTAGGTGGTGGTGATAGCACTGCAGGACAGAGCATGGTACTGTGCCACATGGACCTTGTGCTCTTGTGTGCTGTAAAAGATTTGATTCCTACTGCAGAAGGCCTTCTCGTACTCAGTGACAGTAACTCTGTCACTGTTAGTGAGAGGGGGAAAAATTGTTAAATTGATCATCCCGCCAGTTTGTAGTAATTTTGATAAATAAGTCTGAAACAAATTCCTTGACTGAAAAAAGAGATGTCCATAAATAGGCACAAAGCTAGCAATCTTATTAATGCACTAAATCTAGCTACTAACCTGAAACCTGTTTGTATGAAAGTTTAATAAACATGGCTAAGGTTTACTGAAAATACTTTGAAATATTTTAGTAATTCACAGAGACCATATCCAAAGTTCAGTTTTACTTTGATTGTGCTACCTTAAGAGACCTCACAAATTCTCCAATGTGTTGGGTTAGTAGCCTGGATAGTAACAAAATTGGGAACTGTGTGGAAGTTCCAATGGTTAAAGTCACCATGATAAACTAACTGGCCGAATCCTGGTAGTGCTGCTTAGATTCCCACCAAGAGTTAAGGCTGTGATGGGAAGTCAAGTGTGCTCAAAATCCCCAAGACTAACTAGACATAATTCAAGTGTTTAACATTAGTGCAAAAGGCAAGTACCTTGTACTCCACTTTGTTAAATTTAACTGTTTCACATAAAATAGAACAGGAGTCACCATATATCACTGAAAACAGCACTCAAACAAGCAATACTGATATGAATAGTTAAATGTGAAATCTTTTTTATTGGTTAAGAGACCATTTTCAAGATGCAAAATACTACCCCATGTTCAATAAATTTGTATCAGAACAAATGAAATTAAAAATCTTTATAGTAAACCCCACCAAACTACTTCAGTAAAGTATCCTAAAACCTCTCCTAATAACAAAAGGACTACAACAAAACTTCAGTTTCTAACATGTCTAATCCTGCAAGAGAACATTCCTCATGGATTCAAAAGGGTTAAATATATACAGTGAGCAAAACATCCACAGAAGTGTTCTCCTTGCGAAATAAACACATTTGCAAAGAAAATACTCTTCATTGGCAATACATAGCACGTGTAACAGCATCTTTTCAGTATATTTGTTGAAAATAAATGCAACTATTACCATGCTGTCAGGCAAGAAACCAAGGTATTGCTGTCCCCCCTGAAGCTCTAAATATATGCCAAGAAAAATCAAGTGTTCCTCCCAGTACCAAACGGGAAGTATTCAGGGAATTCATGAATAATATTCAGTGCTTCATTGTACAGTTCCAGATCTGAAAGAGGGCAAAGAAAACAGTTATGATGCATAAACTAAATTCCCCACAAGTCATTGCCAACATTAAAGCACTGCTTTTTCTAAAGCAGTATAGCTGAGTGATCCCAGTCTCCCACAACCTCCCATTTTCCTCAGGGCAGCAACACTCACTGCTCGTTTTCTGGAGGGATATTTTTAGGTCTGCTGGCTGCACAATCACACTAATTTCATGCTGTCAGGAGTGGGAAAACAATCAGATCATGGCAATGATCTAGACTGGCTCAAGCTTGGAGTAACTCTCTACAGTTTAACCATAAACCACTACATTTGGTACAGAACTTTTCCCATGACACTCCTTTTCTACACCCTGCTCCGTATCTGGCAACTTGAAGAAAGACCTTGTCTGTAAGGAGAGGTAATCAGGCTCTCCCTTCATATTTACCAAAGAATTCAGAGCTCAAAATGAATTTGTTGAAATGTATATTCTAACTTACCAAATGGACTTTTATCTTCTCTGAACTGGACGTATGACATACACATGATGGTTGCCTGATTTGTTACTCTTCCCACTACTTCAACAATTCCTGAGATCTCTTCATCTAGCTAGAAAACATACCAAAGATGAAATTAGTAACACTAAATTAGCCGCTGTATCTATTTAAGAGCATAGCACTTAAGCTAGGAACTCTCCACAACTGATGGTTTGTTTGTGATAGATTCTGTTTAACGTCAAACAATACAGTACTACTGATCAGACATGTTGTCCTTCCCCAAAAAACCCAAAGCCTTGATCCACTTCTGGGGAGCAGAAGAATCCAGATTTTGATGCACTGCATTCAAACCTGAGTCAATTATAGAACTAAGAGCTAAGGAGTTATCACACATGCCAGAGAGCAGTTCCAGTGTTTCAGATTCAGGAGATATATTTGGAAATTATTTCTTAAGTAATCAGTAAGTGTTCAGAAAACAAAGAAAATAACAAGCCTTTGGTTGAACAAGGGGAAAAAAAAGGATATTTTCTTGCAGTTTAAAGTTCAGGTCAGCAAGCTTCACATTTATAAGACAAAACTCTGGGGCAGATCAAACTGTATTTTTCATCAACAAGGAGAGACTCTTGTCTTGAAAATCTGGGAGTACCATATGCAATTATTTCACATGGAAATGGCAAGATTTCTCAGCATTTAATAACTCATTCAGAGAAAAAATGTAAATATACACATGCACTCAGTCAAACTAGAGCATTTGCCATTACAATGAAAGTATTCCCTTAATTATAACATTTACTAGAGGAAAAAGTGACAAGACAATGCCAGGGTGTTATTCCTTCAGTGGTACCTGATAACAAAGGAAGTAGTATTTTTGTTCAGTAGTTCCAGTTATATCTTAGACCCGTTGCATTAATTGCTTGATTTTATTTTTTTGTTAAGAAAAAATGTTTCAAGCTAACTATGAAGTTTACTGGAATGCTATGACAAGTGTTCTAAGATGATGTAGCAATGTCATTCAAGAAAGTCTTGAGAATTCTTGGATCTTTTGGATTATAGATACACTAAGAAAATGGGAAGAAAAAGTGAAATAGCAATAAAGCTAATAAATGTACCGGAATATATTGCACTGCAAACAACTACTACAGTAGGAGAAAATAGCCAGATAGGGATGTGTCTGACAAGGAATGAGTTCTGTCTCTTAACACCAGCTGCAAATTGATAAAGGCCAAGGCAGTTCAGGGGTAAGAACATTTCAAGTGAGCCGACAGATGCAGAGGCAACGAAGCAAGCAGAGATTATTTTTTGCCCCTCACTAAAAACTCAATACATGGAAGGCACGCAGAGGTTTCAGAAGAGACAAAATCTCCGGTATCCGCAAGAGGCGACATTAAGTATTTCCGAAGCATTCCCTGACTTACAGGTTCGCTCAGCTCCACGGTCGTATGCTTCCCTACTCCATCCGAAAGCACGAAAAACTTTCCAGTAGGATGAATCTACAAAAGACAGACACCCCAGTAGGATGAATCTACAAAGGCACATTCAAATCTCCAAAAGCCATGAGGCCTGTAGGCTCCAAGAGCGGCTGGAAGGTTTGGCCGCCTCAGCCAGAGCTTTCGCCGGGATCCGCTCGCCTCCCGCGCCGCTCCCGGCCCGCCTGGGCCGCCCCAGGGNGCGGGCCCAGCCCCGGGGAGCCGCGGAGCGCGGCCGCCCGTCCCCAGCCCTCTCCTGACATTTAATCCTCTTAAATCACCCCATGTTCCCGCTCCCCGCCGTTTTTCCTTCTCCTTCAGGTACTGGCTCTCCTCTGGTGTAAGCCAGCGGCGCAGACTGGTGCCCCAGAGGGCTCAAGGCGTCTGAGGGCATGAGGCAGAGCGCCCACGGCGGTGACTGTCCCGCCGCAGGCGGCCTTGGCGTGGCCTCCCGGCAGCTGTGTGTGGTGGGCGCTGCAGCTGCATCTAGAGGAGAGAATCAAAGCTGGTGGAAGGAATGCCCTGCAAGGGACATCTGAATAGTTTGGGTTTCTCTGGTTTGGGGGAAAGAAGGCTGATGCTCTCAGTGTTCTCCACAGCTTCCTGAGGAGGGAATGTGGAGAGGGGGCTGCTGATCTCATCGCCCTGATATCCAGTGGCCATCCCAGGATCATAGAATGGTCTGGGTTGGAAGGGACCTTAAAGATCATCTGGTTCCAATCCCCCTGCCATGGGCAGGGTCACCTTCCACTAGACGAGGTTGCTTAGAGCATACATGTGGATATGTGGGAATGATTCAAAGCCGCACTGGGAGAGGTTTAGACTGGGCATTAGGAAGCATTTCCTTACCGAGATGGTGGTCAAACACTGGAACAGGCTTCCTGGAGTCAATGCCCCGAGCCTGTCAGCGTTTAAGAGGCATTTGGACAATGCCCTTAGTAACATGCTTTAGCTTTTGATCCTTCCTGAAGTGGTCGGGCAGTTGGACCAGATGATCATTGTAGGTCCCTTCCAACTGAGCTGTTCTGTAACTTTCACTTAATTTCACCATTAAAAGAGCTTATACTCGAGCCTCGGGATTAGAACTGATGGACATAATGCAGAGTTAGCATCTGGACGTGGCACTTGCCATACATCTTGTCTGTCCCTTGTGTAGAGAGGTTCCTCCCGATTGCTCTTATGGCAGGGAGGACTCGCGGTATCGGGTCTNCGCGGGGCGGCGGCGGAGGGGGCGGGGCGCCCGCCTGCCCGCCCGAGAGCCCGCACCTTCTCGACGCGGCCCACGAAGCAGACGGGCTGGCCGATGTACTGCGCCAGGTGCCCCGCGGCGATGCGCGGCCGCGGCACCTCGTGGATGTCCCCCATGGCCGGCGCCGCTTCCCGCCTCAGGCGCAGGGCAGGGAGGGCAGGCAGGGCAGGGAGGCGGGCCGGGNGCGGCCTTGGCGTGGCCTCCCGGCAGCTGTGTGTGGTGGGCGCTGCAGCTGCATCTAGAGGAGAGAATCAAAGCTGGTGGAAGGAATGCCCTGCAAGGGACATCTGAATAGTTTGGGTTTCTCTGGTTTGGGGGAAAGAAGGCTGATGCTCTCAGTGTTCTCCACAGCTTCCTGAGGAGGGAATGTGGAGAGGGGGCTGCCGATCTCATCGCCCTGATATCCAGTGGCCATCCCAGGATCATAGAATGGTCTGGGTTGGAAGGGACCTTAAAGATCATCTGGTTCCAATCCCCCTGCCATGGGCAGGGTCACCTACCACTAGACGAGATTGCTTAGAGCATACATGTGGATATGTGGGAATGATTCAAAGCCGCACTGGGAGAGGTTTAGACTGGGCATTAGGAAGCATTTCCTTACCGAGATGGTGGTCAAACACTGGAACAGGCTTCCTGGAGTCAATGCCCCGAGCCTGTCAGCGTTTAAGAGGCATTTGGACAATGCCCTTAGTAACATGCTTTAGCTTTTGATCCTTCCTGAAATGGTCGGGCAGTTGGACCAGATGATCATTGTAGGTCCCTTCCAACTGAGCTGTTCTGTAACTTTCACTTCATTTCACCATTAAAAGAGCTTGTACTCGAGCCTCGGGATTAGAACTGATGGACATAATGCAGAGTTAGCATCTGGACGTGGCACTTGCCATACATCTTGTCTGTCCCTTGTGTAGAGAGGTTCCTCCCGATTGCTCTTATGGCAGGGAGGACTCGCGGTATCCGGTCTGCATTTGACATAGTGTTACCAGCAGGTGGAGGGAGCTGCTACTTCCCCTCTACTCAGCACTGGTGGGCCCACACCCAGAGTGCTGAGTACAAGAGGGCATGTGGATATACTGGAGAGAGGCCAGAGAAGGGTCACAACAATGATTAAGGAACTGGAGCACCCTTACATATGAGGAAAGGCTGAGAGAGCTGGGACTGTTTAGCCTAGAGGAGAGAAGGCTCAGGGGGCTCTTCTTTATCAATGCCGGAAGGGAGGGTGCAAAGGGGGTGGAGCCAAGCTGTTTTCAGTGCCCTGTGACAGGACCACAAGACCAGAGGCAATGGGCGCAAACTGAAACACAGGACGTTCTCCCTCAACATAAGGGAACACTTGTCATTGTCAGAGTGACCAAGTACTGGTACAAGTTGCCCAGAGAGGTTGCAGGGTTTCCATCCCTGGAGATAGTCAAAAGCCATGTGGACATGGTCCTGGACAACCAGCCCTAAGAGGGCTCGAGGGCTGGACAAGGTGATGATCTCTGGAAGTCCCTTCCAACTGCAGCCATTCTGTGGTTCTGTGGTTTCCTTTCCATTTCCATGACTGGTGTTTCAAGAAGTACTTGGGAAAATCTAACTCTTCTCCGGCTTCAAGGGGCAGTCACAGCACCACCCATGTGCTGACTATCTCTTCGAACCAGCCACAGGTCAGTTCATCTTGCTAACCTGTACAAAAGTGTTTTTTTTTTAGTTGGCTAGGTTAGTGTTATATGGCAGTAGCTTGCGTCAGCTTGCCAAGGAAACCAGTTACTGGCAGAAGCTGTGCAGAACCGGCACGTGACTTAGAAGTGCTTGAGTTATATCTTTGGTGAGATTTAGCTGGTTGTCATCTCCTCAGTGTCACTATGCTATTCACCTTTTCAGTATTTTACTTTGCAAGAGAATATCTTCATCTCTTAGCATATCTTCAGAGCTTTGAAAGGACAGATCTCATAAATGTAGCTGTTGGAGCAAGATGCAGCAGGTTGCTCTCAGTGGCTCTTCTAGGGCTGAAGGATTTGAAGGGCCAGCTGCTAGAAAAATGTTCTTACAAATTCATATCTATATCATACTTAGCATCTGTTGAAGGTTTGCAGTCAAAAGAGAACTGTTTGCAGGGAAAGAAGTTTGTTTCAACATACTGAGTATTGTGTCTAATAAACACCTAGCTTTTTCTTTTAATGTTTTCTGTCTTCAGGGAGTTGAGTGTTTACATCAGTCCGAGTACTGTTATTCATGTCTGGTTTTGCCTTTATTACCTATGCTTTTATTACCTGAATTGATTGTGGCTGATTTTTCATGATTCAGCCTCTTTGAGTGTTTTTATACTGTAGTAATTTGGGTTGCATAGTTCTTGGTGTTCCTGCTTTCCTTTTATTTTATAAAAAAGTTAAAAATAAACTAACATTTTATGTAGTACCAACAATTTTGTTAATGTTTTGTTTNGGGGTTTTTTTGTATTTCTGTTTCTCATGATACTTTCCATTCTTCTGCTTTCAAGAAATACAAACTAAAAGGCTATGACTAATGTTAATGCCAGAGAAAAGAAGTATGTCTTTTTGTTCTTCTTCACATAGTAACTTACACTAGGCCAAAAGATTTTAAACTGTTCTTTTGGTGTCACAGAGAAATCTTTTCAACACACGTGCTCTTGACTCTTAAATTGGTTGTTTTTGTGATAAGCAAGACTGTACAGGACTGTAAACATCTTGCTCTTTTTCTGATTGCTGCTTTATTGGTGAATCACAGCAGATGGTTATATGGAAGTGAGAATTGCTCTGATGCTGTTTTCTTCTTCCATAGATTATATATTTTAAGCTGCTAGATGTGAAATTATTCTGGTTCTTTCTTTAACATCAGTTTTGTGTCTTGTTCTATCTTCATTTTGTCATTTATGTAATTACTGGCATTGGCCCTGCAAGTCTGCTTTGCTGTAGTCCTGGGCATCTTCTCTTTATTTTAGTATGCATCTTTGGTGTTTTTCATATTAAATTATGATTCTCCTCCAGTATTGTGAACATTCAGGAAAGAATGAAAAGTAATGCTAAATACATGAGAATCTTCATTGCATAGAAAATTTTTCTTAGATTTAATGTATTGGTTTGGCTCAAAGGTCACCCATAGTTCTTGTCAAAGGAGACTGACAAAATGCAGGAGGAATAAATTAACCCCTTTGTGCAGCTCTGTAACTCATCTTTGTCCAGTGCCACATATGTTCTCAGAGCCTCACAGAAAGACAAAATATTTTTTGCAGCCTCACAGAATTGCTATAGTTCACAGCTTATTGCTTGCTAATGATTGAAGCTGTTCCAAAAGCATTATTCTCAACTATCAGTGATTGTGTTCACTTTTTTTTATGAGGGGGAAACATGAGTAGTAGGGAATTGTATATTCCTACCAAGGGAGATTTTTATCTTTAGGCAGTGAATTCAATTTCAGCTCTTGTATAGAAATAAAATTAATCCCATCTGGAAGGGAAAAGTGCTGTGCTGTATAGGAGAAATGACTGCAGGAATGTGGTACTATCCCTGAATGGTGGGTGTATTTTTTGTGATTTTGTGCTGACAGCTTTTAAAAACCCCACAACTAAGTGCTTTTTTTCCCCCTCAAGTCTGTGTGACTATGCATCCAGGTCTCCAGACTTCAGTTTTACTCTGAAATGAAACTTGTATGGAAACTGGTTGTTCTGAGCTTTCGTTACCTGAAACCTCATCTTATCTACAAATAGTAAAACTCCAGCCTGATTCTGCAAGTGCTTAAACTGTGTTCTTATCTTCTAGGGCACGAGTGTTTCCATTCAGCTCTGTGTTTCTTTGTTGGACAGGGGCTTTGTTCTGTTTTTAACGTGTAATTCAAGAAATTTAGTGGTTGCATTTCCTGTCGCTGGAGAGATTTATGTTTACTTTTGAAGTACCACAGTGGATAAAATTCTTAAAAGAGCAAATATCACAAATGCCCCAGCATTGCCTGGCTACAGCTTTGCTTATGCTGTACTGCATGCAGCTCTAATTTTGGTTCTGTGCCTCCCTTCTATTTTGTTAGTAATTCTTCATTATTTAGTGCTGGACCAGTGGTTTTAGCACTGTAAGGACTTGAGGCCTGAGCTTAGGGAGTACTTTTGTTAGCTTTGTTTGGTTTTCTACTTCCAGCAAAAATGTGCGTGTTTTGATTTTGGTTTGGTTTTTTGCTTTGTTTTCTGTTAGAGAAATAGTGATGGCAGTGGAATTAAGTTAAAGCTACTTCAGAAAGTGAAAAGATCAACACTCATGTATGTAGATATATGAATTTTGTGGGGTTTAGAAAAAAATGGGATATTCAGACTTTCTACTGTAAATGAAAGGGAAAAATCTAGTATGTGAAAGTGCTCGTAACATTATTTTGGCTAGATCAAATTGTCCTGATTGCTGATTTAGTCTGAATTTAAGTGCCTATTGTCTTTTAAGCAGTGAAGTTTAGGTTTGTTAAGTATGCAGGATTTAAAAGACTACAAGTGCACAGTTCCCTATAAAAGTCTTTTGTGCCATGTATATACTGATTAAGGTGCTTTTCTTTGTGCAAGAAAGAAGGGAAGGGGGACATTATGCAATAGAGCTGAACACTGTACAATAATCCAGATCTCAAAAGAGAATAAAAAAGGTGATTGGAGCAACTGCAGCTCTGGCACCTGAAGTGGCTGACTGGAATCTGAGCCACTACCAAACCTATCTGTGAGATTTTACACATCTAGCTGATTTTGCTTCTGTTGTTGCACACTTAGGATGAAGGTAAAATTGCATTTTAAACTGTTCCACAAATGCCTCTCCTTCATACATCATTGGAGCAGAAACCTGACTCTTGAGCATTACTGCACAGGTTTTTACCACTTGAGCTATGGGACTGACAACCCTAATTGGTAGCAGGAGAAGACTTATTCCCTGAGGGCTGAAAAAAGAATATGCTGCTGGCGCCATGTGTTGAGCCTGGGTTTGGGGGAAGGTAAGAAATAAATGAGATAATTAGGAGTTTCTACTGTGTAATCTCCATGGAACTGGAAATATCAGTATTTCACTTGCTAAGGTAGGAAAACAAGCAAAAAAGGAATGAAGTGCAGATAAGCAACATTTTTCTCAAAATTACTGTATACGTGGGATTGGATCACAGAATGGTTTGGTCTGTTCTTGAGTACATCAGTGTAGTTCATTTGGTTGCTGAAAACTTTACTGTGTCAGCATAAGCAAGCAGTAGCTGGCCAGGCTGTGAGGTACTCAAGTCTTCAAGTCTCAAGTCTCAGGCCACAGTTTGAATCATTGCTGCTTTCGCCATGACCTATTTATACCCTGTTCCTGTAAGCCAGTGGTTACACTTCATATAGAACTTTCTGGAATATGGAAGTATTTGCCATTGCTTGTAACAGCAGAGTTTGAGGCAGTTTATATGAATAGTCAGTGCTGATTGTGCAGTTTATTACTACAGGTCACTGGCTAGGGCAAAATAAGTCTTATTTATGATACCGTGAGTATTTGTGTGTGGAGTGAAGAATTCCAGCAAATAATTAATCTTTATAATTTTTTTTTTTAAAATTCACACACCTCACAGTAGCAGTCTTCTCTCTTTCTCACTTTCTAAATGTTCTTCTTTGTTACATTTAGTGTGAAGTTATGTTACTGAAACTTGACACTGTACACCTCTTTAATTTTTTACCCTGGACTCCTTCCCTTTGTTGGAGGTATGTATTAGATGTTGTTCTCGGTTTGTCAGTCTCTTCTCCTTACTGTCTTGATGTCTGCAAAATAAATCAGGATTCTGCTCCTCAAACTCTACTTCAAAGTTGAAACTAGGTTATTCCACTTTTCCTTCTATATGGGTATTTTAGTAGATAAGATCTTCACAGGCCTTGATTTAAACCTTCCTCTTTGTGTCCAGGGCATAATGTGTTTCAGCCAGAGCACAGGCTGCTCCATAGGTTGGCATGGTCCAGGGGTCTGAGTTCAGCCCTTGGGGACTGGAGTCGAGCACACCTTCACAGATCCCTTCATGTGTTTTTAATAGGAATTTGTCCCTTTCAAGCTACTCAGAATTACTTCTATGTAGTCTTCCAGTCTTGAGAGAGGGATATTATGAGCATTTTCTTTTGCAGTCTGTGTTTTTATCCAAATGTTTTCCGTGTTTTGTTCTAGCAATAGAGTTCTTAGCTGCTTTGGAAGATTCTTTTAATGAATTATTGTTGCAAAAAATTTGCAACAAATGATTTTGTTGCAATTTCTTTTAAGGGAATCAGTGGTAACAATCAAATATACACAGCGGTTAGGCTGTTCGATTGCAAATGGAGAAAATGAAAATACTTACTATGCTAATGTTGTAGGGATGGGTGGATTGCTTTTTTTAATTGATGTACAGACACTTAAGACTAAAAATATCTAGGGCAGCTTGCTTCATTCAAGAATTCCTGATTTATAAAGCTGCATTTTTTATAAGATTGTGTTTTGGGCTTCAAATGTTATATGCTTTAGAACCATCTCTCATTAGACAGTTTATATAACAACATTTCAAAATAGAAGAAAAATATGTAAACCTGGTGGATAAATGCTGAAGGGAGTTTTCTTCTTTCATTTATTTTCCTTTAGAAAAGTCGGAGTTGAGGTGTTTTTTAATGATTCCACTCCACTCATTGCTTTTTAGCAGTGCCTTTTGTACCTCTCTGTCTTCTTGGCTATTGAAATAAATTGCTACATCAACACGGTAATCTGTCTGACATACAAATGCCTTATATTTCAAATCTGATAGTAAAGATTAAGCTGTAATGGTATGTGGCCTTTGGCACGGTATGAACTTCTTATGATAAATTCTGTTATATTTATTTAACACTTTTTGTCTTCATTTTAGATAACATCTTAGAAGACAAAAAAAACTCCAAAGAGATTATGTTCAGCTTCTTCCGAAAAAGTCAAGATTCAAAGAAGGTTACAGTGCCAGAGAGAGAAGCAGATGGATTTGTTATTGTGGGTAAGTGGTGCTTCTGTTGAAAGTGATTCTTTCATCTTTAAAATGTCAAAGTTTCTCTGAGATGCTTGGACCAAATGAAATGTTAAAGAGAAGCCATAATAAAAATTGTTCAGTATTCTTACTTTTTCTGAAGAAGTTAATTTTCCTAGTTCTTCTCATTTGGACTAAATAGCTGAAGTTTTATTTACATAGGTCTGAACCATATTCAAGAGCATTGAAAATGTAGTTTTTTGTTTTCCTCTCATACTCTGAGAAAGGAGAGGATACAGAACAAACAGTACTGCAGCTGTTAAAAGACTTTTTTTTTCAGGTTCCTTCCTTTTCATTTTACTCTCAGACTTTCTTTATTGGAAACCAGGAATCATCTGGGAATTTCTGGTTGTGGCAAATGTAGATGTTTTGTTGCAGAATCAGCTCTTAGTTTGATAAAAATTAAGCAGTTCAGGGTTTTCAAAGTCTTGTTATTCAAAAACTAATCCGAAGTGTTCTCACCTGTGAATTGGTTAAATTTGCAGCTTTGATCAAGCTTTTTCCCAGTTTTGCAGGATGGCTCAAGCATGTGGAAGATAAAAAAATGTATTGTGTCATGCTGAAACTGATCCTTTTCTTTTTCCTGTTTTGAAAATTTGTTTTCCTCTTTGGGAACCTGTCATCATCAATATTCAGCTTCTGCTACTCTGATTTACTGACTTGTCCCTATCAGGAATCTTACAGTGTTTCTCCATTTAGGTGTTACTTTTTGAGCCTTTTCAATTCAGAAAAACCTCTAGATTATAAAAAGTCTAACAATATGAGAGACTATTGGAACTCTTTCTGAGGAGAACTTAGATTTTTTGGTAATAGTTCTCCACTGAAACAGATCTGTTTTCACATCTGTGACTGTGTTGCCATGCTTAATGGCTGCCTTCCACTAGATTTGGTTCATCTGCACTGGGTTTGATGGTTACATCAAGTCACTCCAGCATCTGCATTGTGGAAGGGTCAAAGGAGACACATTGTCATCCCCAAAAAGTCTGGAGATTATTTAGCATTTCAGTTTCTGTAATAGGCAGAGTTCTGCACCCTAATATTTCTATGTCCCACAATTGCCAGTTCAATTTAACTTCATTCCTTTTTCCTGAAATGCTGTCAGGGACTATTTAAACTTTGTTCACATGAATTCACATTAAATTAACCTATTAAATATAGACTAAAGAATGATCAATTTTGCTTGAGTCTTCTCTTATTTTTTTCTATTTATTACTATTTTTTTTTGCTCAGACAGAAGTTAATTTAGCAATCTGCAATGAAATGGACTGTAAATTTCACTTTAACTAACTTTTACTGGGCAAAAGAGGTGCCATCAACCTTATCAACGGAGTATATCACTGTATTGTGAGATGGATGTAGCTGCAGCATTATGGGTCAGCACTTAAGTAGATACTTATCTAGAAGGGGTATTTTTGACTAGGATTAGTGTCAGTGGGGAAAAAAAATCCCAAACCACGTCATGTAGCTGTTCTGTTCATTACTGTTTTATTACTCAGGTGGAATGTTCTGAAGCTTTTTGAAACTTTGGTGTCAAATATTCTAGAATACCAACACTAAATATCTTTAACACATCTCAGTATGATATTTATAGGACCATTAGTGTGAGTACTGGTGTACTCAGTGACTGAACATTCTTGAAGGGAGTGAGAATTTGATGGTTGTTTTTTTTTTTTTAAAATTGGTTCCTAAACCAAATCTTTCATATAGAACATGAGAGAACAAAAATCCTAGTTCACTGATACTCTGTGGACAGGGAAGAAGTGATTTGCCTTTTTCCCTGGAGAAAGAAGAGGAAAAGTACATACTGTGGGACACTTGCTTTTGTCAGGAGAGCTTGTCTATCACAAATCCCTTGTGAGATTCTTCACATCATGACCACTGATAAGGGCATGCAGGAATCTTACTACAAGTTTGTATGATACTGACCAGGAAAGAATCAAATGCCTTTTTCATTAAAGTATGAAAAAAAATCTATTCAGTAATTAATGCAGTGAGAGTACTGATCATCACAGTTAAATGTAGTTAAGTGTGATTTACCTAACAATATTCAATTATTTTAATCTTTCTGTATCATTTTGTACTTGAAAAACAGGGAAGCAAGTTCAGTGCTTTACTGAGAAAGATCCAGCAGAGCCAGCATGCTATTAAATCTGGAAGATTTTTTTTTCTTTTTTTCTGTAACTTCTCCAAGTCTAGTTATATATTGCTATATTTTAGATCTGCCTTTCCTTATGAAGTATCAATGCACTTAGAAATTCAATATCTGACTAGAAAGATAACTCTTAAAAGCAGCAGAAGCAACAAAATCAACTATGCAGTATGGTAGCTGAAATAAATTCTTTATTTTAGCTTTTGGGGCAAATTATTGCATGTATGGGAGTCAAGAAAAAGTAATTCATAATTCTCTCTCTCCAAAATAAGTATAAAATACAATTTTTTGCTAGAGACCAAAGTAGTTTTACATCTAACTACCAGTTCACTTAATTTCTGGATATTGGTTATCTTATCTCTTCATGAAGCTATAGAAGTGGTGCTTGTTCTGTAACAAGCAGAACTATTATTCTGAAGGGGAAAAGAGGCTCATGAAATAGGTAAAACTCATGCAATTGGTTTTGATGAGTGAATCAATTGCAGAAATACGAAAAAATGTTTCAGAAGTTTTCCTGATCATCACAGATTGTTTTTAATGTTAAAGTTCTGAATGCCAGAATCCAGAAAACAAGTAAGTTTTCAGTTAGGTTTGGGATCTTAGAGAGTAGTATTTCTTAAGGAATTTCTCTTTGTGCTGGTTTAAAAGTAAACCAGCAGGAGAAACGAATCCAACTCAAAAGAGTTTAGAAGTCAGAACTACAATTTAATAAAAAGATTACAGTAGATACACTGATACAAAGGAAAATTGGTTTCAGCCCTCAAATCCCAGTTGTACAACCCAGCCCCCTGGGGCACAAACAGAATGGTGCTCACCAGCCCCTGTGCTGAGCACCACATGGTCCCCCTGAGTCCAAAGCAAAAAGAAAAGGAAAACCTGTTTTCCTTCCAGAAGGTTGGTGGTTGCAGTCTGGTTGAGAACGGTAGTTGCAGTCCTGTTGAGGTGCTGGTCATCCTCTCAGTCTGACAAGTGAGTGCCCCAAGTTCCAAAACCCCAAGCTTATATATGCTTAGGTTCCGATAGGAGCACCCAGCACTCCCCCAGGGTGAAGGCTTTCACAGTGGGCAATATACTCAGTGAGTCACATGATGTTTTGGTCTACTTGATGGCCCATTAGCAGACATGACCCCTCAGGTTGGGTGTGAAGGTGTTAATGATTCCCAGAGGGGAGTTATCACACCTGAATCATTGGTGTGAAGACAGGGAACCTTCTTATCTCTGTTTTCTCATGCACCCAGTTCAAAGCCTGAGGTGTCAGGTGTGTCCTGGGCAGCTGTTGCAAACAATGCATCATTAACAGTTCATGATAAATGGCAGAGAGGGTATGGAATACGCAGTTCCAGTTACATTCCCACAGTGATAAGCTGGTCCTGGCTACTATTACTAGGACACTTATGTTTTGTGGCTTTTGTAATATAAAATAAATCCCAACCTACCATTCATTCCTACTGTTGCTAGCCACAGCAAAAAATACAGGTTTAATCTAGCATTTTGGTTTGGCACACACCTAAAAATCTCCCATTGGTCTCAAAGATCCATGCAGCTGGTAGTTCTAATCTCAGTCTAAGTTAAGGAATTGAAAAAACTGAGACAGCAATGTTGCTTTGCTTTTGTGTTTGGCAAGACGGGCAGAAACACTGCAAACATCTCCACGGTGCTGATGGTTCCACTGGGGTGGGTGGTGAGTGATTTTTGCTTGAAGGAACTGAAAGATCATAGAATCATACAATGGTTTGGGTTGGAGGGGACCTTTAAAGGTCATCTAGTCCAACCTGCCTCTGTGGGCACGAACATCTTCCACTATATCATGTTGTTCAAAGCCCTGTGCAGCCTGACTTTGAACACAACTTTTCTGGGCAACCTGTTTCAGTGTCTCATCACCCCCATTGTTAAAAAGTTAGATAAATAACTAAAATCACTTAGAATTGTTCTGTATGTCATCTTTAAAAAATACTGATAGAAGTTAATTTTGTTTTCAAGTTTACTTTCAGATCCTGATATGCAGGGTCTTATTTACTTGTCCAGAAACATTTGAAGTAAGCCAGTGTGAAGGAGCAGTAAGTGCTGGTGGCTCCACCAGGCAGCTGAGTGCGGCCGAGTGAGGGTGCCAAGGGGGCAGAGGCTTGGGCAGAGACCTCACTGACGAGCGCTGCAGTCACACAGTTCCTGAGCAAGGACAAGGGGCTAGGTCTGGTGACAGTGACCAGGGTCAGCCAAGAGTCCAGGGATCGTCAGGCAAGGCTGCAGGGATTAGGCAGATCTGAGGCCAGTCTGGGAAGTCAAGTCAGAGAGTTGTGGTCATAAAAGTCCACAGGCATCCCTGAAGGGTGCCTTTGGCAAGGACCAAGGAATAGGCTTGTCCTGCAGCTCTTTGCCTGGCCCTGGTGTAGGTGCCCAGGCTGTGCTGGGTCTTATGCTGGCCGTGGGCACAGGCAGCTGGTGGCCTGGTGCTGGGGAAGGGGGTGCTGAGCCCGGCTGTGTGCCTGGGGATGAGCAGCCAGCATGGTTGTGTTGCCTCTCAGGAGAGTCTGAAGGCAGCACAGTTCTCTGAGGAGCTATTGATCTGGTCCTTTGACCATGCCTGAGTTCAAGGCTTTGATTACTTTTAACTTGTGTTTTAAAGGCCAGTCTCTTTCATGGATTTGAGACTTGTTGGGTTTTGTTTTGTTTTTTCTCAGGGATCTTTTTATGTTGTATATTGGAGTGGAGTAAATTATTTGGAGAATTGGCTCAGTTGCTGACAAATCTGATTTTGAGCAGCTTTCTGTTTCAATTTTTTAGATGGAAATTAATGTGGGTTTTCAGTACTGGCCAATGGCTGTTATTTCAGAGCTCTGCTCTCAGCCTCAGGTGCAGATCTCATAACAGGTGGTAGGGAGTATTGGTAGTGACTTATGGGGAGAACTAAACTGTCACCCAAATGTTTTCTGAGATTCAGCAATTTTGCTCTAGAGTTTTTCAAAGTTCCAAGAATAAATACCTCAGGAAAAGTGGACAAGCACAGGATTCTCAACAGAGTGGAGTGACTGTCACGGACCCAGGGAGGCTGTGTGCATAATAAGAAGGGTTGGCAGGTGCTTTGTATTGTGGAAAGAAGAATTGGATAAATTGCATATTTGAATTAAGGAACTGTTGCCCAACGTGTAAAAAGACCTTATATAAGATCCTTACTGCTTCCATATTGATCTTAGTATTATAGATCTCTCTATATATTTTTAGGAACTCCTTAAATGTTCGCTTCTGAGAGAAATATGCAATTTTATAAATTTTCTGGGGTGAGTCTGTTATGAAAGGGAAATTTAATATACTGAGACTCCCAGATCAAAGGACTCCCTCCATACTAGTTTATTACTGCAAATCATATGGTTTCTCTGCTCTGTATACACACCTCAAAGATTAAATACATTAAGAGATTTGTAAAATCTGAGTGTTACTGCTGCTGTTTGTTTTCTAGGAGTCAGTAGTAATGCGTAGTAGATCCCTGTGAATCTCTACATTGTTTTTTCATTAATATTTAAGGAGCTTTTAGTGGTGCTAGTATGGAAGATTGGGCTGCTGCAGTGTTTTAAAATATACTGTTACATTAAAGAAATGCACAAGGCTTTGTGCCAGTTGGAAATAAAAGCAGTGTCTCAATGTCCTTTCACTTTCTGCATCAATTGACTTATACTATGTATTTTTTATATAACAGTAAGTGCTTGTGTAGTTATTTCCAACCTTGCAGTTTTCAAATAACCAGGTTACTATGTCATTATGTAGTTTGAGGTTAAAATATTTAGTACTAACTTTATAATAATCTGAGATTTGGGGACATATTTTAGTATTTTTATGTAAAAAATACTTTATACTTATTAGCCTGTGCCACTGTAAGTGAACACTTTTGATGCACACTAAGAAGTTACTGTAGTTAAAGGGACCTATTTCCTGAAGTGCTACTTTACAGGTTTTATACTTAAAAATTGTTAGTAGCTCATTTGGGCATTGAATTTTACAGCCAGAGTTGATTGAAAAGGGAGGAGGAATTCAGAAGAAACAGTCCCCTCCTATTACCGATCCTTAGTTGCATAAGGAGGTAATGTCTCCCCTTCATTCAGTGATGAAGTCAAACTAATCCTCTTGGGGACTAATTTTGCACAAAAACAAACTGCAGTTTTCAGTGGTGCCACTAGATGGGGATTTCCCTCGGATTCAGCCTTGGACGGCTTTGCTCTCCCCCTTTCACACACAAAAGTGCAGTAGTAGTAATTATCAGTACACCATTTGATTAGACTGTAGGTTTTCAACGGATTTATAAAAAGCTTTTTAAAGCCTAATATCAAATCTATAATGACATTCCAACTTAATAAAAACAATGAAGCTTGAAATGTTGACAGCATGTATCTAGATGTTGGCTTGTAATTCCTTCCAAACAGATCTGTTGAGGCCCATGTGGGACCTAAATAACACAAAGAAGTAAATTTGCATATTTTACAGCAGGAGGAAAAAACAGAATGCAGAAACATGAATAATTAGGAGCACAAGCTTCATGCTATATTAATACTGTTGAAAAGCATGTGTTGATTGTATTCTGAAAGCCAGTAGTGATTTGGTTGAGTGAACTCAGCATCTCTTATGCAGATTAAAGGATCTGGGTTACAGAACAACTGAAATTCATTGTTTTGCTGTATAAAGAAGTATATTTCTTAAAAGGAATTTTTTTTTTATTTTTTATTCTGGACAGCACAGGGAATCTTTCTTTTTAATGCCTCCACAAAGTACGTTTTTGTTGACAAATGATTATGCATTTTTTTATTTACTTGTACTCTAGATTTTAAAAATAGTTCTCTCAGCCACAAATCAGTTGTTAGTATTTTTAGCACTTTAGTATACGTTGACCTACTTACTTTTCATTCCACATAATTTCTCTCTTTTTTTGCTTTCTAGGGCTTGAGCCTCCAGAACATATTCATGATGCGCCATGCTGTGAATTTGTTTATTTTTAAATTTGCAGAAATGCCCTTCTCAAAATGTTAGCATATAGGCCAGTTTTGAATCTGAATAATGTGAGTGGTTGTGTTGGCTAATGTTGATTGCAACGTGTGCAGCATACTTTTTATGAAAGAAAAAGTTATTTACTTAAAAATGATAAATAGTATTAAAAGTTTGCTTTGGCTGAATGTTGTCTTTGCCCTTAACTCATAACTGTCTCAAAACGTTACCTGTTTTTGAACATGGATTTGAGGGAGAAGAAAAGAAAGAAAATGAAGACTTCTTGTTTAACTTGTACAGCAGTTTTAATCCTGGCTAGAAAAAAGAAGTATGTGCTGCTGTATTAGAAAGCTTTATTTTGGAGCTTTAGGAGAAAAAAATGCACAGAACCAAACACTTTAAATCTATCTATTAAACACATGTTATTAATTTGCATAACCAAAGGAAGAAAATGGTAAAATGTACCAGTCTTTTTAGAAGTTGATGTAATTGTAAGAGGTTAAAGAGGCATCTGGCAAAAGGTTGTTTTGAGGTCACACATGCATCTGGCAGTTTGCTGCCAGCCCTCTAAGAAAATCTTGGTTGGAGTTGCGCTCCTGTTTTTCGTATTAACTGCCTTCTGACTTGATGTATAATAGTCAATCTCTACATATCCAGGCCTCCAAGGTGCTCCTGGGAGGTTTGGTCCTACTGATTTTAATTCTTGCAAATTCTGATGGAAGTAGAATATGCTTAAGTAAGAATTTTTTTTCTTTTTTTTTTTTTTTATTCTTTAACCTTTTTTATGTTAGGATTATCACTTTTGACACCTGGCTTCTGACAGTTTTGCTTCCACAGATAGAACTTCACTCTCTAGTAGCAGTGCCATGGTCTTTTGGTCTATACAGCATTCTTAAATAAATCTGAAGTTGAAATACAAGAGAGGAAAATATCTATTGCTTATTGTAAAACAGCAAAAATACCAAAATGTAGTATGAAGTATGGATTTTCAAATGCTGGGCGTAAACTTTGTTTCTCAGAATATACTGGTCATTAAGTATCTTTTAGAATTAAAAGTTTCCTTGCTTTGTGATGCAAAGAAAATAGTTCAAGATATGACAACATATTTTTATCCCAAGTCTGATTTATGTATATATGGTGGACTTACAGCTAGAGCTAAGTGAAAAAGAAGAGGTGAAAAATGTGTTGCAGGAGTGCAAGTTGCTATTTTGGCAAGTGATAAATTCACGTTGAAGGAGCTCTTTTAGCAATTTACAGCATGCTTAGGTGATTGTTCCTTGCGTAGAGAGCCCGAGTCATTAGTTCATGCAATCACTGCCTGTCTGGTTGGAATCATTCAGACTTCTACAATGTTAATTTTCTCTGAAGGAAATATTATGTTAAACTGATTTTTCACACACCTCTCCCTATCTCTGGGAAATAAATGTTTTTGTACATTTTTTCAGGGGAAGAAGAAAAATTCCTTTGCCAAAGGAATTTTTATTTTTTATTAGATTTATTTTTAATTAGATATTATAAAGAAACTCAAGAAGGTTGTGTTTTATGTTTCACAGGTGCTTTAAGTCAGTCATGTCATAGGCCTCAATGTGAAATAGTAACATAATCGTAAGGCTTTTCCTTATAAAATGAAGGATGGCTTGTCACCATGTGTATAAAGATGTGTTTTTATTTAGCTGCTCCATCATGGTATACTAGTGAAGTACCTTTCAGTAGGGACAAAGAAATTAAAGGATATAGGGGATTTATCTAGTCAGTTGTTTTGTACTTCAGTGCTATTTCATCTGTTTCTGCCATAACACATCTTTGGAGCTTTCCAAAAATGTAACATGCTTTCTGATCTCTGCTCACACAGCTGAATGATCTTCAGTTTTTACATGGTGCTTTTCCCCCACAAATGAGGATTGTGTGGACTCAGTTCTGAAATTAACTCTCTTCCTTCAGTCAAAAAGAAGCATTTGCTCTCAGCATTGACCATGGCTTGCTGAGGAAATTACACTGTAATCAGTATTTGTGACCATGATCACTTCGCTTTGGGCTTTTTATGTCTTTTAGTCAGTGATTGTAGAGCTATTTCCATTGCCTTGGGGATGTCCTATGTGATAGTAAAAAATAAAGAAGAATGCAAAGACCTCCTAGAAGTAGTCAGCTGTTTCATTTATGCAGTTTATCTGTTAGCACCCACACCTTGCTGTTGGTACAGTTACCTGTACATCACAGAATGTACTCCCAACCTTTATTGTGTATATTGTATCTTCAATTTACACATGGTTATTTGCTACAAAAACTGTGTATAGGGCAAAAATTGTAATGGATGAAAATAATTCAAAAGCTTAGGTTGGTTTAACTCAGGAATATTGGTACAGTGTGAGTGGTCTCTTTCCTTTTCCCAGCAGCTGAGATAAATGTGAGACTTCAAATTCCTTCAGCAGATGTATACAATATCTTAATTTCTTTCTTGTTTTTATCAGGGTGTCTAGGTGAAGTTAGGGGAATATGAAATAGGTCAATGTGGATTTGGTATTTTTCTATAAGAATACAAGTACAAACTGTAGAGTGAGCTCTTGCAGTTGGAAGTATTAAGGTGTCAGTGGTGAGGCTCACTTGTTTTGGTGGTTTGTTTGATTGGTTTTTTGTGGCTTTTTGTTTGGTTGGGTTTTTCTTTCAATTAATCCCAGATTAAAGAGGAAGCCTTTGAGCATGTAACTGCCATTAAACATGTGCGATATACTATTTTTTTCAGTTAAATTGGGCTTCCTTAAAATGATCCAAAGTCTTAGACCTTTCCTGGAACAAAACAAAACAAAATTACTTTTTCCTCTTAGACCATATGATTCTAAATCACTTTCCACTGAGATCTGTCTGGACCAGCAGTATACTGCAGTTGTTCAAGAGTTTAAGTTCATAATTTTTCTGTTCCAGGGTTAATAAGGGAGAGCAACAATTTAGACCCCATGAGATTAATTTTTGCCTTTCTTTCAGGTTGTATGAAACTTCAGGTTTTTTAAGAGGGAGAGAATGGAACTTTATGATTATTTCTTTGCCATTTTATTTTTCAATGGGAACTTGCCTACGTAATTTCTTATGAATGATTTCATCCTTAGCTCTTGTAGAAGGGCAGGGCTATGACTCCAGAAAATTTGATTTGCAAAAGCATTAGAAAAGCTATTGTAGCGGAAAGCAGCCAATATTATTTTTAAAACATGGATATTAAATACACATACCAATGTACCCTTCATTAGGAGGCAGAATTGTGGGGAGGATTTTTTTGCTGAAACTGTTTTCTTTTACTAACACACAAGTTATATCCACACTATTATAAAGAGATGCACATAGAGCTTTCATTAGATTCATCCAGTTGAACATAAACTTCAGTTGAATATACCAGCTCTTATGAAAATTTACTTCTACTTTGCCACTGAGTGAGCCAGAGGAAAGAACAAGTAGTAGTTTCTAACTCATGCATTGTGTTTTTAAAAAATAGTCGAGAGTGAACAAAGAAGATAATTAAGCATCTCTGAAATTCAAGTTACAAAATCTGTTTAGAGCATATTTGCCTAAAATGACCCACTGGCAAAAGCAGAGAGCAGCAATAAGACGAATTCTTGATGTGCTCTGGAGCTGAAGTGTCTGAGTCAAAGCACCATACCTCAAGCAGCCTGTCCACTTGATTCAAAACCAAAAGCTGAAGTTACAACATGTTCTTCTTGAATATGTTTGGTGTGTACTTGTGCTTATTCAAGCATTCATCCAAGAAACGGGAGACCTCAAATCTAATTCTGTGTAGGCTTAGTGCTGTCTGATGCACATCTTCCAGCATCGAAATCTAAAAGTCCAGTGAGAGAACTTCCACTGTTTATATTGTCTGCACAGTGGTTCTACTTCATTAATGCAAGACACAGGATCTTCTCTGATACTGCATTAATCATTGAACTTCAGTGGTGTGAGAGTAAGAAAACAGGAACACTGATCTCTGCTGTCTAGCCTCTGTGTGTTGTGGGTCTGTGCTTTCCGCCCCCCCCCCCACAAACGAAATGACTAAAGCTTTAAAAACAGTATGAAAAGACAGAGTGTGGTGTCAACTTTCAGGCATCAGGCTCAGACTTGTTCTGATTTCTTTTACCTCTGTCCCAGGCAACCTTTCCCTTTTTGGATGAACCAGGTCCAGTTTCAAAAGGAAGGAGAGAAAGGTGACCCAAGCAAATGAATATGTAGCTGACTGGAGAGCTCCCTGTGGGGGCCAGGAGCCTGAATACCATCAGACTACAGGGACCAGATCTCCACTGTTTCTTGAGTGGGCCAGTTAGAGGGTGAGGGCAGATGTAGGATCTACTCTCCTTTTCCCTGGAAACTAAAACAAGGGGAATGTGCCCATTATGCCTGGAACATGTAGTTAGTGGGAGATGTGAGGGGAAACAGGAGTTAAACTGCTTCCCAGTCAGATCCAGGATGCTGCTGCAGAAGTGACAGTTAATGAATTTAGATCCCTAATGCATTTTGTGACTGCTGAGACAGCTGCTTTCTTGGATTATTGTTTCAAGTATGCCTTTCCAGGCCTCCTTCCCATTCTAATCTTGTTGATAGCAAACTATGCATACTGTGTGAAGATGATGAGTCCTGCTTTGTTATAATACACTTTTCATTTTAAATAGCATAAACAGCAGTCAAATTCTATACTTGCAAGTCTTTGCTATTAGATTAAATTACCTTTTTATGAGTATTAAGAAACCATTAAAAGAAAGAAGGGAGGAAACTGTAAGCAGAATAATTGAGGGTCATACTTTTGGGTGATATTCAACTTGTCACAGCCATGAATGCATTCACTGTCCCTCAAAATTTGAGTTAAAAAAGCCCTAATTTGTTGCTGGGAGGTGTGTTTCAGGCACAGCTGTTTGGTGGAAGAGGGTGAGTTCCTTCTGCCGGCTTAGTGATGTGGTAGGCACAGGCCCACGGCCCTCCAGGGGGCTGATAGTGCTGGCTAGTAAAACAAATGTGATCTTCTATGGAAAATAATAGTATCACAGAATATGCCGAGTTGGAAGGGTCCCAACAAGGATCATCAAGCCCAGCCCTTAGTCCTGCACAGAACCATCCCCAAATATCACACCATGTGCCTGAGAGTATCATCCAAATGCTTCTTGAACTCTGTCAGGCTTAGTTCTTGGGAAGTGCTTTCCGCTTATCCAGGGAGCCTGTTCCAGTGCTCAGCCACCTTCTGGGTGAAGAACCTCTCTCTAATATCCAGCCTAAACCTCTCCTGAAACAACTTCAGGCCATTCCCTTGGGTCCTGTCACTGGTCACCACAGAGACAAGATCAGTGCCTGTCCCTCCTCTTCTCCTGATGCGGAAGTTATAACTGCAGTGAGGTCTCCCCTCAGACTCCTCTTCTCCAGGCTGAACAGACCAAGTGACCTCAGCCACTCCTCATACAGCTTCCCCTCAAGGCCCTTTACCATCTTTGTTGCTCTCCTTTGGACGTGCCCAAAACTGCACACAATATTCAAGGTGAGGCTACCCCAGTGCAGTTGAATTTCATGCGGCTGGTGATTGCCATGTCCTCCCATTTGTCAAGGTCTTTCTGTAGGGCCTTTCTGCCTTCGAGGGAGTCAACAGCTCCTCCCAGTTTTGTGTCATCTGCAAACTTGCTTAGTATCTCTTCCAGTCCTGCATCCAACTCATTGATGAAGATGCTGAAGAGCACAGGACCCAAGATGGAGCCCTGTGGAACCCCACTGGTGATAGGTCACCAGTCGGATGTCACCCCATTCACTGTTACCCCCTGTGCCTGACCAGTGAGCCAATTGCTCACCCACCACATGATGTGTTTATTCAGCTGTGCTGGACATTTTGTCCAGAGGGATCCTGTGAGAGATAGGATCAAAAGCTTTACTGAAATCCCAAAAGATTACGTCAACTGGCTTCCCTTGATGAACTAGGTAAAGTCAAACTTTATAGTAAAAAAGTAAAACTTGAGTAAAAGCTCTCCAGCACATCATGATTTGAGGTTGATCTATAAGAAGTTATTGAGAACTTCAGATTAGAGAATGTTTTATAAATTTTATTTGCCTGCATGTTGCTTTTTAAAAAACCTGAAACCCTCAGTAGTGCTGAGGAAGTTGGTTGAAGTTTGTTCAGGGCCACAGTGCCATAATATTTGTCTTCTCGTCATTGGCATACTCCTGAGCTAATTTGTCTTGCAGTGTTTGGAATTTTTTGCAGTCTTCTATTTTAAAACAAAAAGGGAAAGCTTATTTTTTTCTTTTTTAAAGGCTGCCCTCCCCCCCAATTTCTCATTATGTATTTTACTGGTTAAGCTATACAGGCTCATACCTGCTTAATGTCAGCAGGTATCTTTCAGCTGCACATCTTACACACTGACTTACACAGCAGATACTCTTGAGCAAGAAATGCTTTCCTTTCCAACCTCTGTTTGATGAACCAGATGTAAAGGTAAAGATGTCCATGTTATTTTTTGTGTTCTTGTTTCTGAAGGTGTGATATGTGTAAGTGGTCTTGTCTACTACTTCCTTTCTCTCTTTTTCTACCCTCTCCCTTGGGAAACATCTGAATCCTCTGGGTTTATATTTCTTTAAGTCATCAGCACATTCCTGGCAGCATAAGCGATCTGTTTGCTTACATTCTGTAGCTAAAGTCAATGAACTTGTGCAGGGAATGAATTATGAAGTTAAGAGATTTCTGGTGAGAACATGTCTAGGCACTTTTGGTCTTGACTCTGGAGATTGGGCTTAACATGGGGTGCAAATGAACACACTCTGAGAGCCTCTTGTTTTAAGCCCTCTATTTCCATTCTATTACTGATTACTTTCCTCATGTAGACCCTCTGTTAACTTCGCCAGCTGGAGAGTAACCAACACTTAATTTTGTTGTCTGTGTGTGTGACTTAAAGTAGTGTAAATGCTCTGATGTGATACCTGCAGTGTTAAGGACCAGTTGATTGATGTAGTGTTTCAGGAGTCCAGTCTATTCTGCCCTTTTGATGGAATTGAAGCATGTGCTGCGCTGACATGCTACAAGCAGAAGATGATAGCTGGTATACTGCGTGGTTATTGTTTGACTTTTCCTTTTAGCTTTACTTTATGTCTGGTATGCTTTTTATTACTGTGAAACCACCCAGAAGAACAGAACCAGTGTTGAAAAAGCAGACAGTTTTTGAGGGGTCAGGATTTTAAGGGTATTTTTAAAGATAATTAAATAGATAAATGCTATATAAAATGCCTCCATAAATCATTTGAAGGTCAGAACATAAGGTTACTTGGTCCTTGTCCTTCTTTCTTCCCTCCAAAACAACAGCTTCTAACTGCAAACTCATATTCTGAATTATAATGATGTTTAGGAAACCTAGTTGTGAAGTACAACGTCCAGCTAATCAGGATAAGTAATGTGACCCTCACTGCTTTAGAAACATGCTGAAATGCTAGTCAAGCAGAGGCAGAAATATTCTGAGGTGCCCTTACTTTTGGCCATTGTTAAAATCCTGTCTACTTTTAGATATCCCTTGCTTCTGATGTATTTATTATCAAAAGACAGATAGAAGCTTGTACACATGATAGATGAGGAGATATCCAAAAGAAGAGCTTTCTATATTCTTACACTCCCCATATTCTAATACAAAGTTGTTTTCTTCTTAAATGAAAATATCTTATTTGTATGTATTACTATACACCCTAAAACTAACTGTGGCTAAGTCTTTCTAAGAGATGCGGTGAAGCAGCTCAGGAATAGTTTGTAGATTCCGTTGAAACTTTTGGGATGAGTTTGTTTGGGGTCATGTCTGTGGTGAATTTGTGTATAGTTGTTTTTGTTGATAAAACTAAGGTCCTCTTGCCAGTGAGCATAATTCATATGTAGTCATGGTGAAAGTGTTTGGAGGTTTTAGATCTTGATGTAAACTTTGTAAATAGAGCAAATAAATACAGTTTGAAGAAACTGCATTGTGGATTGGGAGGGGGCTTAATTATGGGGTTTTAGTTTATTGCAAATTGAATGTCTGGTTACCTTTTTTTCCCTTTAAGTTCTGTCCCTCTTTTAGCATGGGAGGGTCAACTGTTGCCGTTTTTTCCCCTACTTACACAATGTAGCAGAAATACTAGACTGTGGAATTGATGCTTATGGAACAGTGAAACTTTACTGCATGTGCACCATTTCTGAACAAAATATTTCTAGCAATCCCTATGTATATGTTTTTCTATAGACAATGAATTGCTTTCTGAACACTGAATTGAAAGAACAGCCTCAATTAAAGTAAGCGTGTGCAATGGAGATAAATTCAGTGTAGTATTAAAGTTGAAAGATTCAAAGCTAAGTGTGGAGTTAATGAGTGAAGCAGAGATCCACGGTTCTTGACTTTTTCCTCTCATATCTTCCAGTGGGGATCCTCAAGCAATCAAATAACAGGTATGCAGAGTAAGAAAAGGCTGAAAAAGGTAGAATAACTGGTTTGGTCTCATAACACCATTTAATTCTTGTATCCTGCTATTCTTCTTCAATGAGAAAATTCCAGGATAGAGTCAGGTGTGTTAGTATCTTCCATGATTGTGCCCTCTTGACAAAGAGGAATTCCAGGATGTTAAACATTGCTCATGATGGAACCGCTGCAACTAAATCCTCTGGTAATGGCTTCGAACATGAGAGGATATGGGAGAGGCACCAAATATGTCTTTGATTTACCTTTGAACTAACTGATTTCAGGTGGCCTGTCTGGTATGTTCGTTTTCCATGTAAATTAGAGTGCCCTTTTGACCCCAAAGCTAACCAATTTTAAAATGAAGAGGTAGACCGATAGAAAAAGCATAACTTACCAAAGACATGATACAAAGTATTAGCTGTCCCTGTTCAAAATTCAGCTTCTGTTGTTCCTAAGACTTATATCTCATTGAAAACAATAGCTTTTGGCTGGTTTCCAAACATGGGGGAAACTTTAGGTTATAATTATGCTTTACAGATTCTTTTAATTAAAAAATTGAAAAACAACTTCATGTTGACCACAATTTACTTGTGTCTCAGTGTTTTCATTAAAATAAATATTGTGACTATGTGAAAATTTAGTTCTTAGGAAAGTGAGCCTAATCTGTAGGAGTTCCTATATGAGAATATATTTTGCAAAGATATATGATTATCTATTCAAATTCTTGTTTTCAAGGTTTGGCAGCCTCAAAGTTTTCTTTTTGTGTGTAAACTGAAAGCAATGTTAGTCTACTTAGGAATATGTTTACCTGTTATTTTTTGCATTGGATGAAAGCTGAAAGTTGGTGACGTATTTTGTATACAGCTGTCTGTGCATTTTCAATGTAGGAGGAAATACAATCAGTTCAGCATGACTGGATTACTGTAACTAGTTCTAGAAGATACTTTCATTTCCTCTCCATATTTATTTTTGTCATATGCCTTACTGACCGTAAGGCATGATGTAACCAAAAGTTGTGTTATATTTTTATTTTAAAAATGCAAAGTTAAAACACATAGTGGTATCTGTATTTGAGAAACAACAATAGAATAGAGCCCATCTTATTAAAAAAATTTGGGCATATTTTGCTTATTATTTTTTTTAGGGAGGTAAGGAATTTAATTACTGCAGATAATAGTGATGAAAGCAAGACTGCAATTTGGTTTTATGCTAAAACCATAAAAAGTTATGTTGGCAACTAAGTGGTACATTTGTGCATCAATAGGAAAAAAATTACAGATTTCAGTCCTCATTTTTGTCCTTCTAGTAGAAACTAATTAGTTAAAAATTATTTTATGATATTTCTAACTTAATTTCTAGATGAAAAAGTTGAAATTTTAAATAGGATGGTTATGCTCTATGCATATCATCATCTGCTGAACTAGTGTGGCTTGCCAGCTTCTAACTAAGTCTGGAGATTATATGTTTTACTAGTCAGAATAAGTGCAGGCTGCAATAACACACAATACATAAGGTATCTGAAAGGAAAAGCACCTTTCCAAAGAACTCATTCCATTATGAGCAAACCCCATAGCACCTGCTCTTCTGTGGCTTTACGCTCACTGTCCTTAGCCCCTCTCCGTTATCCTCCTTCACTTCCATCCCTTCTCCCACAAATCTCTCCTTTCATGGGGTTTGGCAAAGAATGGCACTTCTGAGACTCTCTGGTGTGCTGGTCCAAAGCCATGTAGCCAGGAGAGAGGATGGTGGCTACCCTCAGATCAGCCTCATGGAGCACTTGACTCTGGGCTGCTTTGGGTCATAGCTAACCCAAGAGGCTGCTCACAGCCCTGAAATCCTTGGTTGAGCTGATCTGGTTTAGCAGCTCTGTTTTAGGGACTTGGTGGAAGCTTATTTAACACAGGCCAATGATCCCAAAAGTTATTAATGAATAACAAAGGAAAACACACAGACCATCCAACTGCAAAAGCCTTTTTTTTTAAAAGAAGTTTTAGCAGTGTACTGCTTTGTGCCTCTTAGCTGTGAAAAGGTAGGTGTTACTCTAAACTAACTTTTTCTTTTAGAAACATTTTCCAACCTTTCAAAATCTTTTCCTTTGTTGTAGCCATTACATAAAACTTTATTAGAAGTTGGAGAAGTCTTAGAATTTCATGCCAACTTGCTGCTGTTTTTGCTTTCAAAATCGGGTGGTTCAGCAATGAGTTCTTTTGTTGGTATAACAGCAGCATCTATGTATACAAGACTTGGTAGATTAGTTTTAAATTTACAAAAGCATCAGTAGCTGTAGCTTAGTTTGCTCCACAAACACAACTGAAATATTGTGACACTGGATTGATGCTAATTCTTTTGAGTTTTTTGATTTGTACTATTTTTATCCTTTGTTTGGAATTATTTCTCATTACTGTCTAAACTGCTGGGTTTTACTCCAAACTTAGTTTGTTGGTTTTTTGTGTGGTTTTGTTTGGTTTCCCTAAATAAAGGGTAGTCAAGTCTCTACTTGCCCTGTGCTACTAAGAAAGTAACTTTCAGGAGAGCTGCGAAAAGGTTACTTTTGTGGAGAACATTAGCACTGATTTTGTGGAAAACATTAGCAGTGATTGTTCCCAGGGACTTAATTTTCACTGTTCTACATGGCAAATAAGTTTTCCGTCATTTGTGCCTGTGCCAGGGGAAAATGACAAACCATCTAGCCATATAAAAGCTGGATGTTAAGGGATGTGCCTTCCTGTTATGAAACTTGCTGTAATCCCCAAATTCAAAGTTGATGAGAATGCATGCAAGACATCGAGAGCAATGGAACAAGAGGGTAGGCACTGAAACAGATATGCTGGAATGTATGTTGATTGGGGTGACTCTCTGCTGAAATAAAGCTCTGAAATTTGCTGTCCCTAAAAACATCTAATTAGGTGAATTGTTCAAAGTCTGTCACTGGTGAGCTTATTTATTTGAGTAGACACAACTATAGGCAACTTGTCTGAGAACAACCATGTGCTGGAAACTGACCTAAGAGTATGATAAGCCAGTTTTTTTCACAAATGCACTTTTCCACTAAAATAAAGTTGCTTAATTTTGCAAATACCTATGCTAGCTACATACCTGAATGGTTTGATATCTCAAATGAAATCCTTTAAATGGGAGGAAAGGCATATATACAAGAGAAACATTTAAAAAACCCAAACAAAACTAAAAAGCACAGGTTTTTTAAAATCCCATAAATTATGAGCAGGATGCTACTGCATTGTTCCTGAGAACAAAAGTTGCTGCCTGGAATTGTAGTGAAGGTGATTGAGAATAGATGGATAAAGTGTGATACATAGTAGAAGAAAGAAGTCAAGTCTGCAGAGGTATTTCCTGATAGCTTCAGAGCCACCTAACTATTAAAGCCAAGCATCATCCGAAGAAAGTAGATCCCTAAATTGATGAGCATTAATGGACAAAATACTGACATAATGCCTTTAAGTGTACTGTTGCATTTTTCCACAATTAATTTAGTAATGTGCTGTGTCCCACAGTGAATTCAGATTGGAGAAGGTTAGAAAACTTATTCCAGTGCAAGTACAAAAGATGTCTGGTTAGCAGCAGACTCAGATTAAAACATTAGAACAAGTTAGAACATTGTATAAGGCTGTCAAAAGTCTGTTAGTCTCCAAAAGAAAGTAGTCATTGTCTGTATTTCTGCTCCATGCGCAGACTCATCTTTTTCCTCCTTCCTCCATGTTGACTAAGGTAGCTTTCACTAAGAATTGCAAACTCTTGATATGATTAAGTGGTTTTTAGAATGTGAAGCAATTTTGTATATTTGACATGTTGAGATGAGATATTTAATATTTCCTGTAGATAGTACCTTATAGTTTATTTTTAGTAAAATGTAAGTACTTAAGAATTCCCAAGTGCTGAACAAAGCAGCTGTCATCCTGGAAGTTTACAATGGCAAGTTTTAGCTTGTACTAACTCAGACTGGGGAGAAGACATCTTTCAGTTTCTGTTCGCAATGGTGACTTGTGAGAATAAAACACTGCAGTTGGTAGAACTGGTTTGATACTGAAATAGCTCATCCATGTACTTGTCTCTATTGCTATATTCCTTTTACTGTGTAAACAGTGCTAAATTTGGGGGACCTAGAAAATATATAATAGAAGCATGTAGCTATTTCTGATGTAAATTAAAATGTGCATGTAGTTGAGACTTAATATCAAGTGTACCACCCACACACAGAAAGTAGATTTTTGGAAATAGTTGAGTAAGCACAGAGCAAATGCCAAACAATTGCCCATTTCTTGAAATCTTTTTACAGAATTTGGAGGCAAAGCAATTCATGGAAATGCTCGGTATAAAAGTGAGGGAGCTACTATAATTCATGAGATGGATTGTGTTGAGTAGATCTACAAGGTTGAGTGTAGGTCTGGTATTGAGAGCTTTTCTTGGCTCTGCTAACCAAAGCTTAATTTTAGTATCAACCTGGAGACATTGATTGACTTGTCTTTCACTGTCGTTGTGCATTTCAGTTGACACTTACCAACATTTGAACAATAGTAATAGTATGGTGTTTTGGTATCTTTCAAAGAATATGAGAAATTCTGCTAGGCCTACTGGGTCTGTATGCTCTCATTCATTATTGATCCAGACTGCATATGATACAGGTCTCTAATAATTACTGGTAGTCTTTCATACCATGTTCCGTTTCATCCTGTCCAAGCACAAAATGAACTCTCATTCTGTTTTCCATTGCACAGCAGGTAAATGCAGAGAAATCTGTGTATATGTATTAAAATGATTGGGGGTTTTAAGCGTTTGGTGAGTACCAGAGGAAGTTACACCTGCCTGTTTGGCTGCATGCTGGTCACACTGGTGTCTCAGAACCCACTTATTGTGGGTGGTCATGCTGGTTTTGCCAGCTAGTTTATCTGAGCCAAGGATTTCCTAAAAACTGGAAGATGAATGAAATCATGTTGATACTTTAGACGGTGAATTTCTAGGTGGAGCTGTTTTAGGTGGAGCAGTTTCCCCTCTCTGTACACAGGCCACCAGAGGGAGATGAACACCAAAATTTGCCAGGAGGAGTGGCACATGCCTGCAGATTTTTGGCTAGGCCAGCCTTTTGCACCTGAGAGTACAAAACTGTGTTGGCACCCTTGTGTGTCAGAATCAAGATCGGAGGGGTGGGTTGTTTATTGTACTCTTGAGTGAAGAGCAAGGCCATCATCACTGTATTTTTAACTTTTTGCTGCTATACCTTGGTCTTAGTAAAACCTTGTGGGAAAGAGAATGGTAGTGAAACTCCTTTGGGTTTTCTTAAACCTTTCTTCCTGAATGGCCTTTGGATTTTGAGATTGATTTAACTTTAAGTTATGTCTGGTCTGTATGGATGAGTCCAGGCAGATTCCCAGTTCATTTTGCCTGAATTTGGTAGGTTGTCTGGATGTGAGGCTTTTGTACTTTTTAATATGCCACAGTGTTGAACTGTGCCTGAGCTGATGACCTGGCTGAGGGGAAAGTTTGATTACCTTGACTCAAGTGACTCGGTAATGGAGCTACATTGTCTGGCTGGAGCGGCCTCAACTCCTGCCAGTGTTGGAAGGGTTGGCAAAGGAGTTTGTCAGCATACAGCTATACAGGCACATCCTCAGTCTCAAGGGCAAGTGTGTTACTCATTCTTGTCTGGAAATTGATTGATTTAAAAGTCTCCTGAGATGAGATGGTTCTTTATATTCAGAGCCAAACAGAACTGAAAAAAACCTTAATTTTTGACTAGTGGCTGCACAGAAATTATACTATGATTTTCTTTATGGTGTCAATCCAGTAAAATGTAACAGGGAGGGGATATTCGAACTAAGGTCATATGTCTTACAGTCTTTTGAGCATGTTCATGAGAAGGAAGTCCTACCAAATGCCCTTTTTGGACATCAGCCTTGCTCCAAACCTCTTAGCTTAATATGTTTTCTTAAGTCTCATGTCAACTGGTATCATTTCCCTAGGAATGACTGGTTTTAGTCAATCATTTTAATTGAAATTGGGAGTTTTCCTTAAAGTTTAGTATCTAATTCAAACAATTTTAAGAGTTTGTCATTCTTAAATGGCATATGTCATGATAAACTTTTTTCCATCTTTAGAAACTGAAAGCAGAGTTGTGCTTTTTGAGTGGGTTTTTTATTTTATTGAATCTAATCATTCAAGCTATTAGAACACATAACTTTATTTTTAGCATATATCATTTCTTTTCCTGTGCATTAGTAAACAGAAGGAATGGGAAAAATTACTTGGATGTCGTTCTAACTCATTATAGACCTCTATTTTTAATTGTAGATCCTGCACATTGTCCAGGCACACTACAGTGTCTTGCATAGCTATGTATTTGTGTGCCTTTTCCTGTTCTTCTTATTTGGTTACCTGGAATCTGCTGGTTTTATGTTAAAGATGTAAACATTGTCAAGTAAATAGATTGTCCAGAATAGAATAGAAATTGACATCTGATGATGCATAGACTTGCCAGAAAAAGGAATTGTTGATGTTTCTTCAAGGATATGTTCAGCATCGCCTTGGGCGGGTGGGGGTAGGGTGTGGGGGGATGAAAAAAAGACACATTTATATTTTATGGCTAAATGTACTGGGTATGGAAACTTCCTTGAAATGACTGTGCTTCTCCTGTTGTGTGATTCTGATACCAGGGTACAACTATGCCTGGTTTTTACAGATGTGTGTCTGTGGTGTTCAAAATACATGCTGATTGGGAGATACCTAGGAATATTTCATCATAGATGCTGTCATGTTCAATAAAAATTATTTTTTAATGCTGCTAACATTAGGACTAAGTAATTTCCATTTTATCATTTTATCTTGATCTAAAAGTGTTTCATATTAATAACTAACAAAAAAAAAAAAAAAAGGAAAATTCAAGTTGGAGGGAGGACTGTGTTTCCCCCCGCCCCCACATTGTATTTAACATAGCACAACAAAATTAGCCAGGTTGGCAGGGCTTGATGTAAAGTCTTACAAGAAGTTTTCCATTAACTGGAAAGTCCTGTAGATGTCTGCTTTAAAGGTAAAATAATTAAAGTTGTATACAACATGTCATAAATAGTTGTCAGTTGTATTTACATTTGATTTTTGCCATGGTATTTCTGGTCAGCTGCTGCTCTTTAGGAGAGCCGCTAAAACTGCAGATGTGGAATATTTTGAAAGAATTCTTTGGAGGTTGAATTTCTTTTCTTTGTTTGCTCAAGAGGTATGTTCTTTCACAAATAGCACAGATCTATCTAGCTCCAGTTTATCTGAAATAGTTAAATCTGTGTTTGCTAAATATCTTGTCTGATTCTTTGCTGGTTATTTGATATCAAGGACCACATCTGTCAGTTTGAAAGGTATGGGGAAATCCAGGCTCTTACCACTAATTATTTCCCTCTTACACATGTATCCTGATTAGTGAGTTTTATGTTTGGGGTTTTTTTATTGTAAATATATATGGTAAACCACATTAGTTTTCCACCACATCCTGTGATAAGCATGTTCAGCTAGCAAAGATCTTCATTTTTGATCTTCTTCTTTCACTTTTGTGTTCAGCTGCCCCTGAATAACATACTAAAAATAAACTAACTTTACCGAGGTCGTTTGTTGACATTTGTATTCAATGAGTCACTATAGTGTGTTGCTATATGATTAAGATCTATTTTGGCTTTTAATCATGCATCCATGTGATGTACTCTTGAAAACAAGTAACTGATTTCTGATTTCTGTGGTATCAATTTAATGAAGTCCAAATCTGTGTAAAATATTCAACTTCACAGCTGTCTATTGTCTGACTATATCAGGACTCAGCTAGAGTGCATTCTGCAGAAAAACTCAACACATATCAGCAATAACATGGATAGTTTCAGTAATCCAATAAAGATTCTGTAATAGACTAAACAGGAATTTTCATTGTTGTATGACAATTAGGGGCACTTTTGGTATTTTATGAGAATAGGACATCTAGAATCTAGACTTCAGCTAATGAATTTCAAATGAAGCAAATGAGAGGCCTGTCATAAGACCTGTAGGTTTTTTTAAGTAAGATTTTTGTGCATGCAATATTAAACTTTCTGTGAAAGCTTTGTAGGGCTGATAGAGAGGTTATATAAAGAAAATCAATATATCGTTTGCTGAATAGCTTATGTGACAATTGATATACATTTCTATGTAGCATTTACTATTCTCCATGACATTTGCTGTCTTGGATGCTATTTTGGAATAAACTGGCAGATAGTTTTTGTTAGTCCATGGTTCCATGGATACCCCTGGCAAGTGGCAGCCACATATATCCCATGTGCCAACATTGCTGGTGTGGCTGCACACAAGTTGGATCAGGGAACTAATCAACTAATCAGGTACACACTGAGTGTCTGGCCTGAGGGTGATGATGCATTCTGCCTGAGATGGGGATGCCGGTGGAGAGAGAGGGAATTCAGCTGCAGCTTGCACTTAATGTTGGTTAGATTGATTGTGAAGCCTGCCCTCAAGGTAAACCTATAGACCATGTGTGTACTTACTACATTTTTGTAAACAAACATGGAATGAAGAAAATCTAGTGCTTCTTATAAAATAATTATTACAGTTCAGTGAATTTCCATAGTAAAGTTGTTCTTTTTCACAAGTGTGAATCAGAAAATGCATGCAGGCAGTGCAAGGAAGACTTGTTTTCAGTAGTAGTCCTTTTTCTGAAAATGGGTCACTTTTAAAAAACATTCTAAAAAAGGTAATTAGGGATATATCTTAGAATTAAGTGGACAATATACTTAAGTGAAAAATCAGTTTAAGTTAGTGTATAATGACTGTATTGATTCCACTAACATAGTTATTCAGTAATTAGCTCTTTTAATTATCTGGCTTGCTGCTCTTAGTGAATTTCTTTGTTTTGGCATTACCCAGCTTCATGTGTCAGGTTAAATCAGTGAGGAGGCAGAAACCAGGATACATCTGTATGCACATTTCTTAGGGGTTTTTGAGTCCATCAGAGGCTTGGTCAGAATTTTCTGTAGGTGCAATATGCAGTACTTCCCAGCTTTGTTTAAAATCACACAAATGGAGCAGATTCTTAAGCGTCAGTGAAGATGAATGTATTCATGGATTCATGCACTTTTTGTATGTGTGGTATTATACTTCTGTTTACAGTGATAGTATGGGTATTTTGAAGAATGTAAAATAAGTATTTTGGGATTTTTTTTAAAAAAGAAAAATATTATCTCATTTGTCTAGTTAGTTGATTGTAACTTCATGCTAAATGACAGTTTGTTTACAAGTCTGTTTTTGCCAAAAAGTTATTTTAAACACAGCTAAAAGAATTTATTCCTCAAAACTGAAAAATCAGGGAGGTTTTCTTCTATCTATTTGACAGATAGAGAATGTACTGTTTAATTTAACAATATAAAGATGTGGGCTTGGATCAAGCCTTACGTATGAAATGTCAGCATTCACAAAGCTCTGATCATAGAGTATGGGACTGGGTGCATGGCAAATAGCATTTCTCATGTGTTGTCACTGCTCACTAAACTAAAGAAACCAGGAAGATACTGACACTATAGCTTTAATCTTGCTCAGACATGCTTTAAAAGACTATATTAGTTTATCAAGAATTAAATCTCACTTGGAGAAATGCATGTACATTAGAAGTCTGTAACTAGTTCCACTTTCAAACAGTGTGTAGTAGCAAGATGAAGGAAGCTGAAGAATGAAAGAAAAATCACCTCCACGTTACTGAATAAACAATTTTCTCATAGAGCATTTCTCAAGTAAGAAGTCTTTGTATTTACCAAACTTTCATGTAATAGAAATAGATGTCCAGCTGGTAAGAGTTTGTTTTTTATTGCTCCATTTATGGCCCTATCACTATCCACAATACTCAGAATGTAATAAATGACTCCCCAGAGTAGCCCAACTAAATTACAGTTTAATGCAATAGTTCTGGGTATAGTGGAGGAGTGATTATGCTCTGCTGGAACACTCCTGGCTAATCATTAGAGGAAGGGACATTGGATTATTTCCTAAGCATCTAGTTCTGAAGTCCCTTCTGTAGCAAAACGGTGTTTTTTGGGTGGGAGGGATATGAGGATTTATTGTTTTGGTACACGGACTATAGCTTGACAAGAAACATTCCATTAAAGGGAAATACGAGGTAATAAACTGACTTAATTTCTCCTTTGGACATGAACATGTTAAAGGTCAAAGCAAAATGTTTTTCACTTCAGGAATGAAATAAAAAAAGTTTTACACTGCTTTCAGAAAATTGCAGCCACACTTACTCTTTTTCATCCTGTCACTTTAGTCTTAATAATGAAAGATACATTTCACCTCTGATTTAAACAATATCATTGCATAGTAGTAATTCCTGTTTGGAAATAACTTTGTTTTGTCTAGCAGCCAACTTTGTGATGCAGTATTATGGAAAATGTCCTTATCCCTATCTCTCTGTCATCAGACAGAGAGATAAGAATTGCAAAAATGAAGAAACTATGATTTTAGGTTTTTTTCCATTTCTAAAAATAAAATTTGGGTGGTTATTGCTAAATGGCAAGCTGGCGTACATGTTCCAGGGAGCAGAATTTTGGGGATTGTCTTGAAAACTCTTATGAATTTGTTTTATAATTTTTCCCACACATGACTAATGGCATCTGGAAGTTCATTAGAGAAACCAGCTGTTGTTATCTTTATGGGTACATTGGAAAAGAAAAATAGCAGCAACATAAATGATGAAGGAGCTAATGTGATGGTAGTGAAGTATAGAGTTAAAAGCTCAGAATGATTTTTCAGCAGTAATTTAGTAATTGAGTTATCTGGAGCAAATCGTCATGGTTGTAGCTAAAAATTATGCCTACACAGAGGGCAACTTTTAGAGACTAGTGGTAGCTACAGGTTTTTGTGCATAATAGAGAGACAGTTTAATTATAGCATTACTGTATTAACTGATGCAGTGAGTTTCCAGCCATCATGGGTTTAAAACCTATTTCATAAACCTGACTGCCATCTCAGCAGAAGATTTGAGACCTGTCCATTGCACTGGCTTTATATTATTGTGCCCCAGATTAGCATCTGCCTGAGTTTCGAATACGGGCTTGTCAGACTGAATTGTTACCTGTGAAGGTTTTTCTAATCAGGCATTATATTCAGGCCATTGCTACCTTTTAAAGTACAGGAAACTCAATTACTTACCTTTTAAAGCGCAGGAAACTCATTTAGTTGCACTAATTATTACTAATTTTCCTGCAAGTCATAGTCACAGTATTTTCTAGGGCAAATAGGCCTAACATTTTGCTTTGCAACAAGATGAAGAGCGTCAGTATGGTCTCTTCTGCTGGCTGCTCTGCAGGATTGGTGACCAGCAGCTGTGGGGAAGGGGCTGATTGAGCTGCCCCAATGGGTGTCATGTGTCCTTACTGTGCTAACATACAAGACTCTGAGGTTTTGGCCAGATGGTGTCGGTTATGGAACTGAGAAGCAAACTCAGGAAATACAGAAGTTAAGGCTTGATTACACTGTGTTAACTGTTCATCCATACACATCATATTAACGGCTCTAATTAGTGACAACAGCCTATTTTAAAATAGAAATGTCTAAGATGTGACTGTACTTTGCTTTCTGTGCCTAAAAATGATCTTTGCCTTATGCTGTGTATTCTTTGCTCTAGTGTCTTTGAACTTAAAATTGCAGAAATTTAATTAGATTTGCCTCGTGTTTCAAAAGCAGACTAGTCTTTGAATTTTTATTTCAGATTTTCTCTCCTAAACAACAGTATATGAGAACATACTTACTATATGGAAAGCTTCTGTATTTCTTCTCTGCTTCTTAGAGGAAATGTTGAACAGTTGTTGCTCTGAGGTAACTTAATCTCAGTAACTGGCATAGTTTGTCTTTCAGAACTATTTTTTGATTAATTTCTGTTTTATTTTACATACTTTGTATGCTTGTTTGGTAAAATGCCTTCAGGTGGAACAACTTTTGTAGGCAGAGTTAATATCTCCTACTAACCATGAGTATTGTCAGACAAATGAGACTACTTATTCTGCTAGTTGTCTGAGACCATATACGGGACTATTAAGAGGGCATCTTTGTTATTTCCCCCTTTGCTCTTTCTTAACCACCTTTTTACATTTAACACCATCTACTACTTGCATTCTCCAGCAGGTTAGGCTCTGGTTTTGGTGAGATAAATAGACATAATTGTTATTATCCCAAAGATAAGTCCATTGTATTGTCACTGGACCCAAAGCAGAACATGTCCTTACGCTGGTAAGTTGAGCTTATTTAAAGTGCCAGCCCAATTTAACTTTTCTTGCACTCATGCTAAATGCAGCACTTGTTTTTGTGTTGTTTGCAAGCCAATTATTCACATACGTTTAAAAAGCAATCAGATGTGGTCTGTTAGGTCCAGATAATATGAACATAAATGCACATTCTTACAAATAAGCTGCCCTAAAATATAAAGTAGAAAAACAAATGTAGTGTGAAATGCTATGTAAAATGCAGGCATGGCATAATTAGCAAAGGACAGTAGAAATGCTGTTTTGTGAGGACTTGAATAACAACAGTCAATTAATTTCTCACAACGGGAAGCAGCAAAGCATTTAACAAAAAAACATCATCTGTCTCTACAGCATAAAATCTATATAAAGAATCACAAAACTGAAGCAATTAATAGATCGTAAGTCATGAATTAAAAAGCCAGAATGGACTGACTTCATATTTCTTTGCAAAGAAATCTATCTCTGTACATTTTAATAATGAATAGATTTATTTTTTAAATAGTATACCAATTATGTTCTTTTATATAAAACAAGCACATATAGAAAGACAGCTTGGTAGGCATGTTGTGGTGAATAATATGTACAATGTAATTGTAGGCTTGGTAACCAAGGCATAGCCGTCATTATTCAAACTAACTGTAAAAAGCCCAGATTATCAGTTCAAAGTTAGCTAGTAAGGATATGATTAATGTTTCTTCCCTTCCTTTTCCTTAGTACCAGAATAATGGAAGTGATCTAAATTGGATAAACAGAGAGGTGCAGCCGCATTGTGTTAGTTGCAAAGAGAAAGTAGTTACAACCAAATCAAGAGCTCAAGGTCTTGTAATAAAGTCAAATCTTATGACAAAACATTTAGCAGTTCTACTTCAATACCTTGCATTGCCTCCAGAAAGCTTTGGTGACCGTGTAAACTCACAAGGCTCCAATTCAGGTACTTTCATTGAATTTCTTATATTGGATCATGGGAATGTCTATAATAAGCTGATTTTCAGTATATAAACAGTAGGAACTTTCTCCTCATATAGTAGTCTTGATCTTGCATCACTAAAGGTGATTACTTTTCATAGGATCAGGATCAAACCCCATGAGAGGATATAATGATATTTTAAAGGTAACACGATTAAGGGAAGAAATAACATTATCTGGAAATGTTCTGTTGTCTGGAATTTCTGGCTCACTTCTCCACAGCTTTCCCAAATATCACATGTCAGGGCAGTTGGGAAAGGTACAACTTTCCATTTAGTTCCCCAGCATGCAGGGATCTGCTTAGCAATTTTTTGAATTTGGGTTATTTTGAGAGAGGTTGATGACAAATAGATATTCAGTAGATTTTTAATAGCTGTGCTAAGTTGGCTAGTGATACCATGGGTTTTGATGGTGGAGCTTTTACTCTTGTTTACTTGCCGTATTGCAGACCATATACAACTTGGTGCTACAACCCTGGTTATTTGGAAAAAAACCCTCAAATTCTTCCCTGTTCTTTTTCCCCACCCAAAAAGTAAAAACGAAGGAAAAAAAGGGAAAGAAAACATTTAGCCTCATTTGACATGGAGAGAAGGCTAATGTAAATCTGTTCCAGAAGCAGTGAATAAGGAGGTAACAGGGAGAGGGCGAGTACAACTTAGCTCTGCTTTGCTTTGCTTCTTTTATCCACAGAGGAATGTTGCCAACAAGAATATGGACTTGTTGGAAATTAAATAAAATGATCCTACTCAGAGCACAAAAAAAGTAAAATAAATATGTCTGAATTGGTGGGGGTTTTTTTGCGGTTTTTTATATCTGCTTCTAGGCCAATGCAGCAACACCATATTCATTAGACATGGCAATCCAGTCCAACAGTCATGCATGGAGTGTAATATACTTAATGTGGTGGTGCTGTAGTTTGATAGGTGCATATAGATGTTATCCAGCAGTTAATGTTTAACTTCACTGGTTTGTCTTTGGTTTGCGTGTCTCCAACTGGTTGGTTGGATTTTTTTCTTCTGCAGTGTTTTAAGGTATTTGTCCACTGTAGAAGTACTTAAGATGTAATAGTGAGAAGCAATGGCAACTTCTTCAAAATAGTTAGTGGCTTAAAACAGTTGGTAATAACAGGCTGAAAAAGTACTAGTATCTTGAGACACTGTCGAGTCAAAGGCAAATGAAATTTAGGTATACACAATATGACATTTTGTACTAAATCCCAGACTGCAATTTTAAAAAGTAATTTGGATTCTATTGGACATGCATACAGTGGTGGGTTTTTTAAAATTTCCCTATTTCATTTTCAGCAGAGTTCTATTTGGTTTTTTTCCCCTGTAGAGTTATTACTCTGCCATGGCAGTTTTAAAATGCCGGCAGCTTCTGCTGCAGACAATTTTAAAGAAACATTCTACTTGCAGATAACTTCAAAACAAGAGGAAGAATTGGAAAACAACCGTTTACATATGCCCGTGGAGATACCCATCACATACATTTAATATAAAATGGCTGACTTCCACTGCCAAAGATATGGTGGTTTTTGATTGGCATATTTACATTTTAAAACTTTATTCAATAAACAGTATTTCATTCTGTGTGATAAGTGATGAAATTTTAGACCTCAGTGAATTGCTGATTTTCAGTTGATCTGCAATAAATGTCAGTCTGTGTTCACACACCCCTATTCTGAGGCACAGTCTATTACTAGCTTCAAGGGCCATTCTTATAACCCTTCTGTAAAAAAAAAACAAACAAAAAAAACCCGAGATAATTTATGATTAATGGGAGAATAACCTCATGGGGCTTTGCCCAAGAGGCTTCCACTTAAGGTGCAGATAGGACTGATGAGTTCATTTAACAGATCACTGTCACTGCAAGGGCTGGCTGGCTGCTTCTCTTCTGCTGCTGAGTCAGTCTAGCCATTTGTCTGATTTCTTGGTGATTTGATTCATTTCACCAAGCTTGTGAAAAACAAGTCACATGCACACACACACAAACATTTTGGGGTTTCCTGCCTGCTTAATAATTTGAACTGTCTCAAGTGTCAGATGAACAGCAGCGACAGTTTGAAGAACCAGCTCCCTTGGTGAAGTCTTACCGTGGTGTAGCTGGCTAGGAATGACTGCATAGTACATAATTTATAAGACACAGAATCATGTTACTTCAGGTAAATACTCTCTAAAAGCTGGAGATACCATTCAGAGGTCATGTGTGTTGAGCTGCAGTAAAACCACAGACTTTCTACTGCTGTTGAGCAAATATTTGGGCAAAGATGGAAAGTACTAACAAGAGTGTAAAAAGGAAGTGGCTTAACTGGGAGGTAAAAATGCATAGAAGAGATCAATTAAGAGCAAAAGAAGACGGAAGGAATTGAATGAAAGGGTGACTTTGTCCTACTTCAAATTGCCATCAAGGATGAATGTTACCATCAAGGGAAGCGGATATAAGCAGTGTCTCGTAGTCCACAGAAATATGGTCTTCCCAAATGTTCATTCTCATTTGCCTTAACTTTTGCATGGGACCAAGCATCAATGCTGTACATTTTTATGCTGTACCATAAAGACAGTAACATTTTAAAAGAACCCCAGCCCTTTCAAATCTAGTAGCTTCATTTTGCATTGCTTCATTAGATTGAGGAGACTTGAAGCATAAATTGATCACTGAAAAAATGTTTTTATTAGTTATATGGGACCTTGCAGGCAGTATATTACTGATTCTATGTACTACTTACTTCACTTCTTTAATTTCTAAAATGTGCATGTGGTAAAACCAGCCCTTGCCAGTTCTCTGAAGTGCGGCAGAATTAGTGAGAAAAATACACCAAAGTGTGCAGAAGCCCCTTGGCCACCACTCTAATGCTGGAGAAAGGAGGGCACTGTGCAAACTGGCTGATGAGTGTCTGTGTGAAAATTGGAAGTGGAAGGCTGTCTCGGATGATGACTTGTATAACCAAGGTCTTCACATGCAAACTGTCTTGCAAAGGCACTGTGCTTTTCCTTTCCTCCACTTCCCCAGTATTTGAGGGAGTTCAGACTCTCAGTCTTGTCTTCAGCTCTTCAGCTCTCCACTTGCAGGACCTGTTTCTAGACTAATTTACCTTTTCAGAACAAATGTGTAAATACTGTGTGGAAAAATACCTCAACTCTATCACCATTATGCAATATGGAAAGTGTTCCACTGCACGAAGAAGAAATTGGTGATCCTTTGCCATACGTATCAATTTATTGATAAATGTTAGTGTGCTACTACTGAAGCTTATCTATTGTCTCTTGAAATTATCTATTTTTTTAGTTGTCCACACTGAAAAGGACTTTTTTTCTCAGAGGTTTGTAATGGAAAATCATGTTGTAGCCTTTGAATCTGGTGGTATTATACTCTTTCTAATACCATTATCAGTACTGCCACTTTCAAATTAATGGAAGTGCAGATGATTCAGAACAAAGGACTCATGTGATTTAAATAGTTTTAATCCTGGATTATTTCAGTCAGAACTCAACCTTAAAACATCGTATACTGAGCGAGAGGGAAATGCTTGGGATTTTACTGCTTTTCCTGGTAAATTACAATGTATCTCACTTGTTTAAAGAATTTATCAAGATTTACTTCTTAACAGAGGTTCTGATAGTATCCCGTTGATTCCATTAATACCAGGGTATTTTATCAAAGTGGGAATTTAACCCAAACACTTCTTGCCTCTTGAAATACTGTTAGGTCTGCTTATTTCTGATTCTGATCTTATTTTTGATCTAGACTTTGCAGGTTGTGCCTTGCACTTTGTCACAAAATCCCTGTCACTCTTAAATAGTTGGGATTTCCGAACTGGTATTTTATGGCCTTGTGATACCCAGTATAACCTTTCAGACCAGCTAAATGCCTAGCAATGACTGTTACATATGCAGGATGCATTCTAATGTTTCTGAAAGGACATTGGTTGAGGTTGGTTTTCAGTTTACATATCTAAATGTCTATGTTTACCTTCCAGCTATTATCAAGGATACGTATTTGAAAATGTTGCTTCAAAAGGGTTTTGAGGTCTCGCTTAGATTTTTTACTTTAGTTTATGTGCTCCTTACGAGCTTTCTTTTGAGCTCTTAATGAATGTCACCTGATTTATCTTACTAACACTGTTGTAATAGCAAGTCTCCCATCTGGGAAACTATTATCAAAAGTAAAACCTACAAAAGAAGTTTCATAATACTGTGTTATGGTTAAAACAACTTCCTTTAATTTGCATCCTAAAGGTGATTCTCCATTTCTTCTAACTCAAAACTTAATTCAGACTAGATAATGTTCTTGATGAATCATTTATTAGATTATTAAAGATTAGACTTTATTTTAACTTGCCTTTTTTCCCCACATAGAAATACTCAGTTGCTATATGAAAATGATGACATGTGATATGCACACATAATACAAATCAAATTGATTTTTCATTAAAAACTTGTGATAGTTTTCTCCCCTGCACCTCTCCCCAGTGAATTCAAGTAACCCTTTTTTCTCCTCGTACAAGATCTAGGCCCAACCATGACTGAAAATAAGGTTTCAAAAGAGGGGAACAGCCAGCAAATAAGTAACTTCGCCTCTGTATAAAAACACTGGAGGGCTTGGAGGAGACAAGGCTCCTAGAACTTTTTCAAGTAGGCATTATTAGGAGATGTAGTACAATGAGAAATTACTTTTTCAAGAAACTACAGAAAATAATACAGTCTCAATATATTCCCACATTCCCTCCTTCCCCCTGCCTCAATCCCACTCTTTGTTAGCTAGCTATCCTGAAAACATCCACACAAAAAAAATTGAGAGTAAGAACTACACTACTGATTCTAATGGGGTTTTAATTATTGTAGTCCTGACTCCTAGGTATTTTTCTTACGATTTATTGCAAAATCTGGCTTTTCTTCAGAACATTAATTTCTGTCTGCACAGCTGCCTTGTTCATGAAATCTGTGAAGATGTAATAATTTTTGAGACTTGTATCCATGTGTCATTTGCTTTAACTATGTTATTTTTTCCTCTTAGAAGACTAGACTGAAAGAGAGGCTGTTGCTTGCATTGTGGTTTGGTTTGCTTTTCTCATTCTTAGTCTGGCCTGAAAATTGCAAGAAACTGTACTTTGGAGAAAATGTTAAACATTCTCTATCTCTCAACTAGGCTAATGTTTAGAGAAGTGCATATAACTCTCCATATACTTGAACTCCAGAAAGATTTTCATATTAGAGGAAGGGCTTGGGGACGCCAGTGCATCAGTTCCATTGACTTGGATTAGGTGGGTGCAGTAACAAACTGAAGACTTTTCCTTGCTATTTTGTGTGGCTTCCAGACAGCCTGCGACTTCCCTGTTTTCAAGTAACAAAACTGAAAATTGAAGGAGGGCAGGATTCTTCCTGTGGATACATGAGTGTACTAGAGTAAAAATCAAATGTAGATTCAAGTTGTTAACTTTTGCTCTTAGAAGTATGTGTTTTCAATATTACACTACCTTTCATGCAGTCTTACCAAAGTGGACATACAGTTTGTTAGTTACTAAAGAGTAATTTATCAAATGAAAGGAGTAGTTTTGCTTTGAAAGCTATGCTGAATTTAACTGTCTCAAAGACTTGAAAAAAAAAAAAAAAAAAAAACAAAACAAACCCAAAAACCAAACAGCTCGGAAGCAGCACAATAACTGTGTGATGGGAGCCAGAACTTGTCTATAGAAAAACAAAACAAAAACAAATAAACAGAACAATTAAAACCACAAACAAACAAAAAGCCCCAAACAAATCTGTTCTGTATGACGAAATATAAGGTTTTGAAAGTGAAAGTAGTGTTCCCATTGAAGTCTGAAATTATAATTTGCAGATAAACATTTGCTTTCTCTTATCTTTCAGAGTGCCTTTTTTTGTTTACAGAATTGACTAAAAAAATCCTGTAAAAACATTCCACAAATCTGTTAACCTTTTCATAGGGAGTGTGCTGACTCATGAAGCCAGATCTACTAAGTAATTCTTAAAATACTGAGCTATTTTTAAAAGAAATACTCAAAAGTTATTCCGTGTTGTCAGATTGTTATCCTGAATTATTACTTTCAGACTACATAAAAAAAATCCAACAAATACATAAAATCTATTTGTAATATTCTAAAAATGCTACAGTGATATGTACAGCCTAAAACTCTTGTTAACCCCAAACCCCTCATTAATTTGCAACAGAAAATCAAATATTTTCCACCTTCTAAAGGTAGAATGAATGGGTAGACTAAGTTTTTGGGGTTTACTCTTTTTATATGCTAAAAATTTTATTATACTGAAGCCTTGTGTCATGTCTGGTCTGTCCTTAACCTTGTGTTTCTAATCTGGCTCGAGTACAATAGGCATAAATGCAAAATAAATGAAATAGTGGTAGGAAAGCTATAGGCAATATTTTGAAGAAAAATCCTTAATGCAGCTCAGCTTTTTTTTCCCCATTACTGGGAAATGAATGAATTTAAACACTTTGAACTCCTTGGTTCTTATTTTGCAACAGTCAACATTAGCTTGGGGAAAACTCCTGAATATTTTCATTTGAATACAATGAGAAGTGTTTTCAGCTACGTCCAATTTATTTCTGGCTAGGACATCAAATAACTTTAATGTAGCCAAATAACTAAAAACTAAAAATCTGCCTATCCATTCACTATTCATGAAGTTTAAAATTCAGCTGAGGTGTAAAGTGTTTCCTGGCCTGGCCACCAAGAAAATACTAGGATATTGTAGGAGACTTATGTAATGGTTTTGGTTCTGATATTTCATTAAAGCAGTTTCAATAAAGTAGAAAAAAATTCTATTTCAGCACTTTTGTAAGTATGTTTTGGGTGTCTTATTGATTTTATTGTTATCAACACTTACATTTTATTGTGATTGCCTAAAAAATGAGGTGACACATATAGACATTGTACATTGCAAGTTGTATTAAATATGAGTTTTATTCAAAATACATATTGCAGCTTAATTAACTGCACCTTCACTATAATGAGATTGTTTTATTTCATATTTTGTAGAGAAATGTACATTCTTGGAGAGGAAGTGATCAGGAGTTGATCGATATTTTGTCTTGATGAAAGAAATTACAATTTTTTACCACTGTGCTAAGTATGTCAATAATAATAATAATAATAATAATAATAATAATAATAATAATAATAATAATAATAATAATAATAATAATAATAATTATTATTATTATTATTATTATTATTATTATTATTATTTCCATCATACTCTCACTGAGTATGATATTTAACAGCTTCAGTAGTGATCAATTGATTAGAAATATCTTGGTTTGTTGTTTTATTTTTTTTCTAAAGTTCAGCATTGCCATTCCTACTTAATAGGTCTGCAAACTTGCTGTAGATGGTCATTAAAAGCATCTACAGGAACCCGTGTGGTGTGCATGCTTGGGGGAAGGGTTGGCTTTAGTTCTGTGTTTTTTTATTCATAGAGGAACATTGATGTAGAAATCAAAAGCTCAGAGTAAAAAGAAAACACTTGTTTCCAGAATAGCGAAGACTTCCCCCCCGCCACCCCCAAGTCTTTTAAAATTTGGAAGTAGTGTGGTTTGTTTTTATTGTGAAAACTCTCAGGAAGAACAATTCAGAGTCGGTGCCATTCTTCCTAGCTGAATGGTGCTTGGTTTGTGAAATGGAGCAGCTGCAGTAGTTTTAGCTTGGCTTACAAAACCATTTGCTTTTTAATCCAGAACTTCAGATTCTATGGTGGTTGTTCATGATGGAGATGGCCAGCTCTGCCCTATGAGACAGCTGTAGTATAATTGAGACAGACTATGTGAAGAAAATATAAATGCTGAATTGATGTCTTAAAAGCAGAATATTCACTAAAATGTAACTGAATTGCAAAGAATTTACTGCACAATAAAACATTTTCTATATATTGTGATGTTCTTGCATAGATTGCATAAACCAGGGTTTAAGTCTTCAGCATTAGCATTCAAGTACATTAGCATATAAGTACAATAATCCAAGTTTTGTTAAAGTGTGTATATGACTGCATAATGATAAACACCCCACTTTTCTAAGAACATTATTGCAAATATAGTTGAGGTCTCTTTCTTAAATTGTCTGGGATGTGTTATTTTTGCAGGTGTATGTGTCACACATTCATACAAATGCTTTTTTTAAGAAATAAAGATGCTTGTATTTTATCAAATGGAGTAAGAGGCCACTGGAGGCACTGAGAGGAGTCATTAATCTTTGCTGGCAGCTGTGGGAGTTACACATTTAGAAAAACTTGTTCAAGCAGGTAAGGATTGTGAAAATAACTGCTCCATCTTGTATAAAGTAAAATCTCAGACTGACAGTTTGTTTTAGAAGGGATTTTTCTAAATAGCAGTTTGACTAGGGCAAAAATATCTTGTTTTGCATTACAAATCAAAAAGTGCTGCCCATATGTTAAAAAAAAGGTTGACTTTTAACATTTTGTAGTAATTTTATAGTCACAGTTAATAACTATTTTGAACTTGGAGTGGCTAGTTATATGTTTCCTGCTGAACTACACATTTTTTATATATGTGACAACTTTGTTAAGGATTTATAATACTGATCAGAATTTTTCACTTTATCCTGACAGGCTATTTCATTCCCTTGCTGCTTTTTAAAAGTTTAGCTTCACTTTAAAAAAAATACTATTCCAAAGTATTATGAAGATAAGTCCCTGTGTCAGAATATGATGTTGCTCCTAGATGTTCTCCTTTGTTTTCAAACACTCTGTCCCATTTTATGTTTCCAGTATGTGCATTCTCAAACCTCTTTGATGCTGACTAATTGGGGGGGGGTGGGAAGACAATGTAAAAGGGTTAATCCGTTACACTGGTATTAATGAGTCAGCTGGATCCCTGCCATTCTCTCCCTTCTGGTTCACTTATCACCGATTAGCACAAATGACACTTAGTTCTGTGGGAAGCAAGCTACAAGGATGGTAGGTAATGCAGACCTCAGATGAGAACAGCCTGGTCTCAGGTTAATACAGGTAAATAAATCCATGCCATGTGGGTTGAGATAAGAAAATAATCCTGTTTTCCTGCTGGACCCCTGAGAACACTGAGAGTGGCGGTAGGGCTGGGGTATTTTAAGCTCACACGTGATAGATCAAAAGGTGGGCAGGTTGTTTTCTGAACTCCATACTCCGATGTGCTGCTGGGGATTTGAGTTTTGGATATAGTCACCTGACACCCATGCATTAAAAGTGCAATGGTGAAAGAAAGTAATTATTTGCATGTCTGTGCAACTGAGAGCCCCTTTCTTAAATCTGAGATCTCTTGTGACAAAGTTCTAAAAAGGTTTGCTTGATTGTTAATACAGTGGTTATGTTTCTGTGGTCTGTCCTGATCTTTTAATTTGGGATTCTGGAATAGTAATAAAGAGAGACTAATTCTAAGATGTATATTCATTACTTTTCATTCCAACTACGACTGCAGATTAAAATTTGATTAAAAATGCAGATGGGGAGAAGGAAAGCATGCTTCAGGACACACTTGTAGTCCAGTTAATTTTTACAATGTTTATTACTAATTTATATTCAAATTTCAGCAAGACAGACTCAGAATCCTTCTCTTACACCTTTTTTCAACAGTTGCCAGAGCCTTTTCTCCCTTCCCAAATCTCTTCAGTTGCTAGGATGATCTTAGAGGCATGCTCAAAGCCCATATCTGAAATTTTTTATTGTAGCAGAACTGCTGATTGCAACCTTGGAGAACAGCTGCATAGGTTTGGTCTACCCTTTGTGTTGGATGATGGTGTAGAAATCATGGATTAGGGTGCTTATAGGAGTGTTTGACTTCAGAAGTTTTCATTTGGGAGCAATTCTTCCAATTTAGTCACTGGATAGAAAGATGCTTCCTTGCATATGGAGCAGGTGTTTAACATAGGTGCTTCCTGGGCACCTTTCGAGGAAGCTTTTTAGTAATACCTGATTTCCTCAGTTAGGGGTCTGTGTTGCAGCTATTCCCCTTCCCCAGTGAATTAGCTCTAAAACGTTCTGTGCATTCATACACTACACCTGCATTTTGACAAACAACAGGCACAGCCTTCTAACCTCCAAATTGATTAGAAAGTTTGAGACTGATTATTTTTGAGGCTTTTGTTCCTATTTAATCTCTTTGGGGCAGGACAGTAACAAAGAAATTTTTTCTAACCACAAATGTTTTAAAGTTAAGTAATGTGGGATATCTCAAAGGCAAAATCCTGTATGCTGTCTTCTCCCATTTCTGATCTTACTCATTTAAGAGCTGTTTGGCCAGTAGTGGTTTTGCAAGTGAGGATAATCTGATTTTATCAGCTCACTGCCACCTAAAAGCAAAGGTGCTGCTTTCCTCCAATTCAGTGAATCGTACTTTGCTCCAGCTCTGCTGTTTGCTGGACTTTGTCAATTGTCTCAATACTCAGAAAAAGATGGGTTAGTTTTGTCAGCATCTGAGCAAAGGCAGAGCCTTTGAGTGAGAACAGAAATTCCCGTCTGTAGTGGTAGTGAGTGATTAGATGAGCCCTTGTGGTCTCACACAACATCACCTTTATTCAGGCAACAATTAAATGTGACTGATCATATTGCAGGCAGAAATAGTTGCTCTGTTGAGAAAATCACCCTGTCTTAGATTAGCTCTGTACATAGCTGGACTGATCTTTTGTCACCCTGAAGAAGTGCCAGTCCCTTCATCCTCTTCAGACTCTGCTCTCTTGCTATTTAATTTTTCTGCAATTTTGTGAACTTTCATCTGGGTTAGTGTTCTGCTGTTCTAGTAAGGTGAATCAGTTTGAAGCGTTTGAGTGATGGAGCAGGTAAGGCAAGAGGGAAGACAGAACTGGGAGGTATGAATGGAAATGCATCCTTGGGCATTAGTGTGCTGCTCAGTTGGCTCTGTGTGTCTCATCGCTCAGATACCTGACAGGGAGCTGGGTCTGGAACAAGGTCTCAACCAGGACTAAGGTGAGATAAAATTCAACCAGAAGAAACAGTTCTTGTGGATTAGAGAACTTAGTGGACACCCTAAGGAGCCAGACAACCCTCAGAATGGATGAGGGGAATGCCAGGAGCAAACGGCTCAGAGTAGAGAGGAAAGACTGGTCATGAATTTTGGCAACATTTGTCATCTATGTACATTTTCTGTCCTGTTGCAGTGCTTGTGTGTGTAAAACTGTAGGCACTAAATCTGCTGTCCTCACTGCTTCTTAAAGGAGATATGAAATCATTTGTCTTCCAGACAGAGGCTGTGTCTTTGGGAAAGAAAGGCGTGTCATACTGTGTTCATGGCCCTGGATTTTTTTTCCTAATTTTTCTACACCTCATACTGCATAATGACTGTGGGCCGATTACAGTGTGATCTGAATATAGGACATGTTCTTAAGTACAGCACACGTAAAGCAGTAACTGCATCATGGAAACTTAATTCTCTCGTTTTCTGAAAAATCATTAATCCACCATAGCGGCTGCCTATCAGATGCAAGTGTACAGGTCTTTGTGACCTAGAATTTCATCTGCCAGTTTGCAGCCAGTTGAATAGGTATCTGGTAACACAGCCTTTTGTACATGGGATGGGTTGGTTCATTGGCTTGTTTTGTAGGGAGGCAGCATGATGATGTCATTGGTCTGTGCTTTTCTTCAAGTACCAAGTTCAAAAGGGACATGGTAAGTACTATGGCTAGAAATGGGAAAGGAATATGACTAGAAATGGGAAAGAATATCAATATGACTGTTTTGGGTCTCATCTTCACAAAATTCCTTATGTTCAGGGTTCAGGTCAGAGCACCTTGAACAGAATTTACAAAAATTGCATGACCATACCTACTTTTTTCATACCCACAGGAAACTGAAATACTTGGATGGATTCTTTGCATTGAACAAGCAAGATTCCAGATTTTTCATGAAATTACTTTGCCCACAGTTATTTTTTAAAGCCAGTTTATGGAAGTACTGAAAGAGCTGTCACCCACACTAATATAGTTTGCACCCAGAGAGGGCTCCTTGCAGCTGAGCATTGTGTAGTGAGGGTTCACTTGTCTTGATTCCCTGGAGCTGACAAAGTGAAAATGAATGCAGTTTTCTCAGGAGGAGAAAGCAAAAGACAGAAAACTAGTTGCACTGTTGAGTCCTTAGGAAAAAAAAAAAAAAAGAAGAAAACTAAAAATAGATATTAATCTCTAGTTTTCTATAGCCTACCAGTAATAACAAAAATGAGCATTTCCTAATATAATAACTTGTTTGGAGATTTTTGTATGTTTAAGAGCTCCATCATGCTTTTGATATGTGACTCCTATCACACCTTTGAAACTTTCCACATTGATTGGTATAATGTCTGGAGTGGAGACTACATTTAGATCCAAAATGTTGCCCTCTGCTTTTTCATAGTGGAAAGCTAGACTGGTTCAATGATAGGCTGTGTTTCCATAGGACAGCTGAGCCACTTAACTGAAGAAAGGGTCATCTAGCTTCTTTCTTCTTACGCCTAGAAGCAGGATTTCATTTCCCCCCCTTGTACCAGCACTCTACCAGCTCATTTGACATCTCTGATTCAGCTCACTAAGCGGGCAGAAAACTAACCCAGCAAGAAAGGGAGTATGTATTTATCTTTTTTTTTAGCCAGTTTAGTGAACTTAGGTAGCTCAAAAGCAATCAGGAGAATCTGGGGGCTGCCAAAAAGGAAACAGCAGGCGTATTGGTGCTGGGAGGAAAGGCAGGACTGCTCCTTTTGGCAGTACCGAGCTGTTAGCCTGACTCAGCCTGTTGTGAAAGCTCACCCTTAGGTAATAATGTTCACACTACAGGTTGACTGAAAGTTCTTAAAATAGTAGCCAGAAGGGAGTTACTAGCTGTATGTAGTTTGTTTTTGTAGGGTGGCTTTGTCTGTTTTCGGAGTGTTGCGTTTTGAAACAGATACTTATTCTATTCTAATTGTGTTTCTGCATGAAAACATTCTGCAGAAAAATTACATATGCAGGGTGGACTTGCCTGGGAACTTGATGTTGAGCAAGTGGGTAAGGAGCCACAGAACCTGGAAAAATTTGTACTTTAGCTTCTGGTACAATTTGCCTGTGGGATCTGGAGAAACTCAGAAACCTTTGTACTTCTGGTCTGCTGAATATTGCAGGCTTGAAAGCCTGAGCCAGTGGTCCTTCATCTTTAAACATCAGGAAGTTTTTACTAGAAGATCTGGTAGCCCCTGTTAACATACCTTACACATCACCATGGATCTTGAGTGCCCATAAATTTCAAGGAGTTCCCTTGAAACCTTGGCTACAGAGTTTGAAATCCACTGCGGCTCCCCAGGGCCTCTGCAGAAGTGGATGGTTGCCATCTCAGGAAACAGGAAATGCTCTTTTTCAAAAACTGCCCATCTGCCTTTGTGCTCTTCAAGCTGGCATGATCCTACATGGGTGTTTTGTTGTTGTTGTTTTTACAAAATGAAGTGCTTTATTTTCAGTTGGGAAATGCCATTTCTGTGCAGGGTTTAGGGAAGGGACTGGTGTACAGTGGTAGGCATAACTTTACATAAGCATTGGTAGCCCTCAGATAGTTTCACACCATGAACAGCTGATGATAAAACTTACACTGACCTTTCTTAATTTTCTCCATGTATGATAAGAATATGGTACAAAGCCCGGGCAGACTTTTTTCAAAAACAAATTTTAAACAAATTATTCAGGTATTACATTACTGTGTTTTTTCTCTTTGCTTTGTGGGCAGCATTAATGTCACTTTTTGATGTACATGCAAACATTTGGGCATTTCATTGAAAGGTGCAGCCAAAAACATGTCTGCTGGACTTTTACATTTGTTGCTCTTGTGTCTTTGTAAAGGGATATTTTGACATGGTGGGGTTTTTTTAGCCTTTGTAAACTAAATTCCTCAGTTCAGAAACTTTTATTCATCTCTTTCCCCCTCTCCAAAGTAACTTCTGCCCTGCTCTTTGGATACTTTTAAAGAATTATTCCAGTGCTTTTTTGTGCTGATACTTTGATTTTTTTTTCCTAACAGATCTCCACTACTATGTTTGTGTTATGTGAAAATGCAATTAAATGGTTAGAAAAGTTTTAAATTACTGAAGCCAGAAATATAAAAATCTGTGAATATTTAGTATTATTTATGTGAGTGCCTTTAAAAGCAAGGAATCTAAAGACAATGTGTTGAAATGAACATTTCCATGTTGTTTACACACAAGTCAAAAGTAAACCAGGAGTTCCATAGTGTAGTTTCTTCCCCAAAGCTGGCTTTAGAATAGGGTTCCTAGAAATACTAAACCAGCTAAAGCGCAAAAGTAATCAGAAAAATAACACTTTATTCCTACGTAATGCACATTATTTACCTACGTGCTAACAATAAATGAATAAATAAATAAATAAGTAAATAAAGTTATGTAGTCCTTTAATCATCTGTGTGAAGATGGTTATTAATGAGAGCTGTCTGATCCGAAGATCAGCTACTGTGCTGTGTCATTTCTGAGGACAAGTTAAATGGATTTATGTTTTAGTTTTGAGGGAACTGCCTACTTCTTAAATTAGTTGGTTGGTTTTAGACCCCTTGAGTAAAGCTGAGGTCAGAAGATGGTATTAATATAATGGAATTATATTGTGTAAGTCAAAAGTAGTTTTTCAAGGAGTTATGGAAGCAGATATACTGTCTTTGTTTTATCGAATGATTTGTTGAGATTGCTTTTGGATGTAGGTTTTCCTATTTTAAAATGTTCAGAACTCCATGTGCCAATTTTAGATATGTTTATAAACTTGTGTTTCGTAGTACAAAATATCCAGAGAGTTTGTATTTCTTTTTATAGGAAAACAAAACATGCTGTGTCTAGAAATACTCTGCAAGCATGTGTCAGAAATGCAAAAGCAGCAGTGGATAAGGTTTTCTGCTCAGAATTGACATTATATAGTCACAGTGACATAAGATTGCCAGGCTGCTGTCTAGAAAATAATTAAAAAAAAAAAAAAGTGGGGAGGGAATCTTTTTTGAACCACAATATTTGTAAGCCTTCTGATGTAATCTTAGATCTTATGATTTAACTTTCTGCATCAGCTGTATCATGCCTGTATACCATGCAGACATAAGCATGAATCAGTGTATCTATATAACTTTGTGTGTGGTCTTTATGTTTTCAATTAATTCTGCTTAAATTTGTTTCAGAATTAGTGAGGATTTCCATGCCTCTGAGAGGATCATAGCACTCTAAGTATGAAATGATTATTACTTTGGAGATTTCTCATAATTGTGCTGCATAAAAGTTACCTTAAATGAATGTTCTGTCCAATGCATTAATTTTTCTTCCTCAAAGTATTAACTCAGCTTTCTGGCACTTTCAGAGTTTCTAGAAGACATGACAAAGAAAGAGGTCATAGTAACTAACTTGAATGTTGTAATCAGCTGCTCATTTGAACACTAGTTACTGAGATGAGATTGTATGGATCATGTGCTCATCACAGTGCTTTCCCACAGCAGAAAGTGAGACAAAGATGCAAGTGGCCCTAAGATGAGTATATTGAGTGACTGATTTACAAATTTTGCCATGGGATTTTCCCCTCGTCTTCATTATAAAAAAAAATATTTCATGTTTCAACATAGCTGAAGTGCTATCAAGGGAGAATAAAACACACAGTGTTCCCTGGAACAGTTGCTCGGGGATGTCCTTGAGGATCAACTAGTTCTTCTATCCTGCTTGAACAGCCCTGGGTGTTTCCCTTCATTATTGCAGTGGCCTCCCTTGCCTTCATTCTCAGTGACCAGTATTTGCCAATTGACCAAGCAGGCCAAGAATAACAGAGCAATGAGTTTTTTCTTCAGCTGGGGCATTACTCCTAGTCTTTTTTTACTACCCAGCTGCAGATGGTTATATTCTGTAAGTATATCCAAGTCTTCCTTCTCTGTGACAGTTTCAACCACATCTGACATTTTCCTGCCTTATCAAGGACAGAAGATGGGTCGTGTAAATCTGATTCCTTAGGAAACCAGCTTAAATTTGCATTGTTAGTATTCTAACATAATTTGCATTTATGTAGCAAGCTTCATATGCAAATAGCAGGCTATCAGCACCTCACATTTTGACTGGCAAATAATTTTAATGCATGCTGGACTACTGAGATGTAAGTTACACAGTGTAACCAAAAGACTGAACAGGCAGACCACACGGCAGGTTTTTAAGTGCTAGGAAAAATCCTTGTTGTCATCGAAGTGGGCTTCAGTGTGCTGTTTTCTTTCTGGACAGGATTACCTTTAGAACCACATCATGAATAAAACAAGAATAGGGGAGTCCTAATGTCATAGTTAAGTGAGGATAATCTTAATTTTGTAGTGAAAAGTTGAATGTTACAACAAATATTTACCTTTTGAACCAGAACTGAGCCTGCAATCTGAGATAGGTTTTATAGGTTGGATAACTAGTGACAAAAAAGTGATATTGGTAAAATGTGTTAAAGGGAATGTAGCTTGCCGGTGCTACTCTGTGTGAGCTGTACTGTTGTCTTTGTCTGAGTTTGTTGTTATTACTGATGTTTCCCCAAAGCCTTTTACCCCTCATCAGGCACTGAAGATGTAAAGATTTCTATTGTTTTGATAGTGAACTTTTTATCATCTTTGCAAGCAAAAGAAGAAAACTCAGGGAGAATTGTGAAGATCATGACTGTCATATTCTCATCAAAGGTAAAGAAGAGAAAGTTAGGCAAGAGAAACACAACAAATAAAGGCAGACAATGTTGTCTTTATCTGCCTCCTTTGGAAAAGCAAAAATGATCTAGTAGGAGACTCTAATCATAGAAGAAAATCTAGCTTGCAAACCGATGCTTCTTTTGCACTTGTTGCATACCAGCCTATCCATACAGTGAAGTTGGATTATGTGAAGTGTAGACACCTTCCAACTACCCAGGAAGCAGATTTGAGAGTGAAGTGGAAAGAGATATATAAATGAACATTAAACTGCTCTAAAATTTAAAAGACTTTCTGTTTTATTCTTAACATCAATACAATGTATTTATTCTGTGAGATAATTGATCTCATCTAGATGACCATGACAATCATCTATCACTCAGTGATTATGTCTTGTTAAAAAAAAGAGAGCTAATCATCTTATAGAAGTATGTTTATTTCCCCAGAAAAGTGTGATTCACTTGGGTTGGAAGATTACATTTGTTTTGCTGTGAAGAGGAGTAGCTTAACTGACATATGAAGTGAATAACAGGAAGATTTAAAGGTTCTCTAGGAATGTCAAGAGCTGTGACTTAATGCATGTAGAGACTGGCCTATGGCATCCAGTCTACGCCTTCTAGGCAGTTTTGATTTTTTTTTTTTAGGGCCAGTGTTCATGATAAATGCTAACATGCAATAGATATGCTGGAGATTTATCCACAGAACAGTTGAACATAGGAAGAGCCCTGAACAGTTTTGAGATTCTCCCTGAGGCAGTGGCACACACGCCCAGTTAAGCACAATTGTTGGGTCAGAAGAATTAGAGGACATACATTTCTCCTGTGTAGCTTTTGATTTCAACTTTTTTCTTAAAAAATTATTGAATATGTCATCAGTTCTAACTTGGATCTATACTATTGAGATTGCTTCGGTCCCAAGGACATATTGAATAGCTGGTAAGTCAGATCACCTGCTTATTCTGATAGCACAACTAGACAAGGAAGGTGTGGCAGCATCTAAGGTAATGAACAGTAGAATGGGATTTCCAAACAGCAAGATGGAAAAGTGAGATCTGTGGAAAGATATGCTGTGTTGAGGGGGTTCAGTGTTTTTTGTGGACTACTGAGAAAGTCTGGCATGCACATGTAATGGAGGAGGAAGTACTTGCATGTATGCATCACACCAGTAAATCAGAATGAGATTAATTCTAGGGATTTTTTATGTTTGGCATGGAAGTTTCAGAGTTAAAACCAAAGTAAAATAACATTTCATCATGGAGCATCCTGGGTCATGGATTAATTAATTCTGCAGCTTGCTTTGAATGTGACTGTGGACCTGGAGGTAAAAAATAGTAGAGGGATAGTTATAACTGAGAGGTAAGAGATGCTGTGGAATGTCCATCTTTGGTTGGACAACATGAGGAACATAGTTTCTTTCACTTTGAAGTTAGCCCCACACTGAACTGGAAGTTGGACTAGTGTGATGTCCAAGATTACTTCGAACCAAAATTTTGCTTTGAAACTTTGGCTTTGGATTCATCAGCTTTCTGGAAGAGTTGAACACCTCTTAAACGAAAGCCATATAAATGGGGGATGGAGAAGTTTGATTTAACCTCAGTGAAGTGGTTGGAAATGGAGTTGTATTTAAACTCTAAGGGTCTTTTTGTTTTAGGATTCAGGAAAGCTTTGAAAGAAATCAAACTTTTATGAAATTGGAAATACAGGAAAGCACAGAAATAAGACACTTTTTTGCAAACTTGAAAGTATGTAGATTTGTGATATCGAAACTGTACAAGAACCTCTAATCCTCTCATATTGTTTTTCTATTGCCATCATTCTAAAAGTTTTTGTTTGGGGGAAAAAAAGATTTTCCATAGGGGAGTTTTTAATCTATGGTTTCACTGTGATCTTGATAGTGGAATGTGGGTCGAAGAGACCCTGGCAGAATTGCTTAGGAAAATCAAGACTCTACATTAAGATCGCCTGCAGAAGAATGGGATACCAAAATCAGACTGGGTGGCAATATGGAGTGCCACTCCCATAATCTTCAGTGGCATGTGCTGTAGTCGGATTTGCTATTCCTCTTAACTGGGAAAGGACTGAACCTTTTTTCTTCATGTCTGTAAATGCAAAAACATTCAGGACAATGTTTACCTTGTTACAGTTTTCCCCCTGCCTTTTACTAGTTTGAAGAAATCAGTGTTTCAGGATTCTCACTGCAGGGTTTATATAGATTTTTTCATGGTTTGTCAGGAGAATTAGAGAAGATATTGGTTACATTCTACTCCCAGTAGAAGATTTATTTGTAAGACCCCTTAATACACTGTTGAAACTCAATGTAAGGCTGCCAAACACTTCCCAGACCTCTGCCTTAGCATGGGCTTACACAGACTTCCTTCTCATTCACCCTTATGCAGCATAAACTCTTGTTTTGCTGGAAGTTGCAGCTGTGGAGAATCTTTTGGTTGATATATTGGGGGTTTTTAGGGGATATTATTAGCGTGTTGAAATGAAACTGCTGTTGATATGAAAAGTTTTATATGAAACCAGGATGAGGTGACCTGGAACTAGGATGACTTCATTGTTTTGCCAACTATATATATTTTTATAAGGCTGTTATGTCTTGGCCATGTGCATATAGATGCTAATGAGGATTAATATAGCACTAATACTAGACAGAATGATAGTCCCACTTTTAAGAAAATAGAATAACCAGTATTCATCAATGTCCCATCTGTCCCATTGAAGAGGACAGCAACCGACCAGTGCCTTATTTGATTCAGATGGTTCATTGAATGGTCTGTTGGTCACCAGTGGAAGCAGTTAAATTACTTACAGTGTAAAATCTATTTGAAGTGTGTGGAATTGCTGATCTTTAAAGTTCCTTTCCAGCCCAAACCATTTTGTGATTAGCAAAGATTTCTAAAGGTCTTCCCTCTGTCCTATCTCCTGTTAATTGTCTTGATCCCATAAAACCATCACAATTCTGTGTTTTGGTACTGCCATCAAGGCCCCCTGACATTACCCCACTGCATTCTCCAGCTCACTCATCGGTTGGGAATTGGCTGGTAAATGGAAGCTGTGAGGGCCTGACAGTGTGTGCTGTAGAACCAAGCAGGGCTGGGAGAGGCTGAGCAAAAGCATATTTCATCCCTGCTGAAGGAGCTGGAGGCTATTTAAATGAGACTGAGAGAGCAGGACTCAGAAAAGTGGTACCATCAAACCCCTTTGCGTGGAAGGACAATCATAGGGACTCCTGACATGCAGATGTTCAGAGGGGAGAGGGAATGACCTTATTTCTTAAATACCTCCCTAGGCTGAAATCACTGTCACTACTGATGGACTGAAGCCTGAAGTTCTGTTAGTTTATCCTGGAGCAGGGTAACTTAAAATTGATGTGCCTGGCCTTTCTTCCTTGTCTCAGGGAGAGAGGGAAAGATTTGTGGGTAAGAAAGAGGGAAAAGAAACTGCAGTAAAACCTTGTTGCTTCTGCAGAGTTATTATCTCCTGTTTTCAGATCCTTCTAATCTTCTCTGAAAACTTTTTGTCTTTTTGCTGCCCAGTAGAAGCCAGAATACTCTTTGTTCTTGCCATCTCTATGCAGGATAAAGAAGATAATGATAGGCAACAAAGAGTTAAGCAACTAACTAAAGTATAATGGAAAATAGCTGTCTTCCTTTTAAAGCTGAAGGTGACATTTGAAAATCCATGTATTTGGTAGCTAGTTAGTGCTTGCTGTGTTGTACATGCTTCACTGTCCCACAGGATTCTTGCACAGACCAGGATAAATGGCAATCTACATTATAGAAGACTCAAAAATATATTTAGAATTGGTTTTAATTTATTGAACTGAGGGTGGGCTAGACTTTTAAATGCTCTCTGTTGATCAAGAGACTACACAGCTTGAGGTTAACAAAATGCTGGAAGAGGAAAGAGTATAAATAGAAACACCACTTCCTTGTTGAGTAGAAGCCAAACTTGTGGTTGAACCTTTCTATGTGAGAATTTGCTGAGGTCCAAATAGGCAGCCGAATGCAGATTTCTGAAGACACAAAAAATTCTGCATTCTAAGGGAGGATGTACATAGTACATACTAAAGACTGGGTTGGGTATTTCTTTCCTGCAGAACGCCTGGATGCAGTTCTTGGAAAAAGAAGATACCAACAGAACTTGGAGAATGTTGATGTAAATCCAGCAGCAGCTCAGTGAAAGGACAAACGTGTGTCTGACCTTTCAGTGCAACACTGATTATTTGGGCCTGGAAGAGGCTTAATATAACTTAAAAACAGCCTCCCAAGACCAATTTGAAATATGGGCTTGTCTGGACAGCAGGATAAATATGCCCACTGTTTTCTTTTCAAACTTGAAATATTTTTCCATTGGTAAGTAAGGGAATATTTTGCAGCAATAAGCATCAGTATTTTTTTCCTGATATATTTTCCCAGTATTGTCCTATGTATTACAGATTATGCTGCTGACATTTAAACCATATTGCACTGAATGAAGTGTTCTTCATTTCTAATTCTTATGGACATTAAAAAGTGTATGTTTTTTGATATATGACATAGATTTATTTTCTGTAGGAATTTTATTGCTAAAACTTTGGACAATGCTTAAACCAAGGGATATATGAGTTAGAATTTTTTTTGGTGAAATGATTAATTTTGTCTTTTATCTCTTGATTAAAATATGTCTTTAAACTTGCTCACATTCAAACAAATTAATTGAAGAAAACTTACAGCCTATATTTTTATAGGAGGTTAGCCTAGATGATTAGTGTGGTTCCTCTGGCTTTATCTATGAACATGTTTGCAGTTCAGCTCTGATGAAAGACTTTTTGAGGGAGTGTTGGCGATACCTGGTAGCCCTTCTTACTGGGGTCATGTATTTGTGATCTGTTTTCAGAGCCAGATTTCAGTTGCTTGGTTTGGAAAGACTGTAATTATATACCTATTTACATCAAGATTGTGTAAGAGGAATTGTGGTTTGGTTTGGTTTGGTTGTTTGGGTTTTTCCCACAGCCAAAAGTTGTCATTTAGAATGTGTGAAGTGTTCAATATAACCCACATTAGTTCCTCTGCCCACAGGTCTGTCCTCTCATGGATGTCTGTCTATTTGGTGTTTAGCTGCCTCCCCCTTCCTCATGTGTAGGTAGATAAGAAGAGAAGATTTCAGGGTTGCAGTGGAGAAGAGGAAAGCCTGATTAGAGGGAAATGTTTGAAAGACTGAGCCTGAAGAGGGAAGACAAACTGTGACTTCCAGGGTAGAGATTAGACTGTAGGTCAATGGGAAACCAAAGCAAGCTGAACAAAAAAAAAATTGGGGGTTAAACAAGCTAAGTCACCTATGGCAAGCCTGGTAGGGTTGGGAACTGGTAGAGCTGGAGAGGTATGTCACAGTTAATTCATTATTTGGGCTAGTAGAAATAAGTGTGACTAATCTGTTTGGATATCTGAGATAGGAACAAGTGAAAGAAGCACACTGAAAATACTGATTTATTTGGAAAACTGTTCTATCCTAGTGAATGTCTTGGGCGGCCTGGTGTGTAGCTGCCTACAACTGTTTTAACTCCATTAATTCAAATAATAAGTCTGTAGAAAGAGGAATGACTTATCCATGCAGGACCATGTGCCTGAAAATTTGGCAAGATATTGGGGTTTTCCCATTTCCTTTTTCTTTTTTTTTTCTTTTGAAATAAAGAAGAACTCTGCATTAAAGGCAATTTGAATTGTGAAACAGTGTAGGTATCACTACATTTTGGCCTCCCTAAGAGTTTATGAACTCTGGGAGTTGGATGTCAAAGTTCTAAGTGAAAAAATTTCATTTATCTTCAAATGAGCTGTTCTTATTCTTCCTTTCCTGTGAACATTTTTGACCTTTGGTCCTGATTTCAAACCAAGATGTCTTTTCATCTTAAGGAAAACTAATCACAGGGAAAAAGTGTATTCTGAATAGCATCAACACACATGAAACTGGAGTTTTTGGTGATTTTTTCATATAAAAACTTCTGCGTGCTTTCTCAGGAATGGTATATAAAGACAAGGAGTAAAAAGTTGGTAGTTGGTTCCTTTGTTTCTTAAATCTCTGTATGTTTATGCATACACCCAACTTTACCCAATATGTCCCTTGCTACTGACAGACTGCGCAGCTCTGCCCTTACACACTTGGTGGGTTCTTGTCCAGCCTACTACAGACTCCTTACATCTTCACAAGTCTCCGTGCAGCCAGTGTAAGTTCCCTTGACAAATCCTGATTTTAAGGAAGGGTGTGCTGAGGAATCTTTCCTCCTGAATCATTCATGAAATGTAAGACTAGAACAGAACATAAAAAAATTCGTTCGTCTTCTTTTTCATGGCAGGATTAAAACCATTCAGGACAGAATGTTTCTTCAACCTACCTCTTAAATCCTATGGAGATGGACCACTGTTCAGAGAAACTATTTCCTTAGGTTCCAAGTGCTTAAGTAGCCTCACTCCTGGAGAAACTGGTCTAGCCTAAACCTGGTACAACTTAAGCTTGCTTGCACTCTCATCCACAGCAAATGTACCAAAAATATGGCTTACTGTCCTCTTCATATATCTGTTAACCATTTTTATGCCTTCCCAAGGCAGGGTACGTTTACAAGACCATTAATAATTTTTATTTGTAGGCCTCTACATCATTAAAAATGTAAACTAATGGTTTGACATTATTTATTTTCATGGTTGTTATTTATCTTATTGTCTTATAGGTGATTGCAAATTGTGTTTTTCACAGTGGTGGGGGTGGAAATTAAGATTAACTGACACCCCATCTCCTTTGGTTTCTCACCTCCCCCTCCTTTTTTTTTTTAAGGCTGTTGTGAGTACATGTGCTTTGGAATATTTTATATAGAGAATTACTAGTTTCCTGAGAAGCATTTTTCTAATCCAGAAAGCATCTTAGAAAGTGTAGACATTAATGGAATTAATACATGTTAAAGACCCGTGACAAAGATGATGATGATTCTCAGCATACACTGTTAGGAATAATACTTGGGTATTAAAAAACAGGCACGATGACTACATATTACTGCTTATTTTCATAAAAACATTTACCAGATATTGCACTGTACTTGGGGGACCTGACCAGTCAGACACGGGAGACCAGTGACAGTGTGGAGTAAACATACATGGACCTTGGTGTCATTGACTTTTCAGGCTAACTGGGCATGGGCAGAAGCTGGCTGCTTGTTCCAAAGGCTTCTGCCATGTGCACCGACCCTAACTAAACCTCTGGAGAAAATGGAATAAGACAGCCAAAACCTCTGGTTCAGCAAAGAAATTAAACTACAGTAACTTGAATGTTTCCTTTTAGAATTGTTGTTGCCAAACTCTTTAAGGAGTTAAATAATGTAAATAATTAAAACAGATTTTTTTTTCCCTAGGTTTTGCGGACCACTTCTCAATGTTTTTCTCTTTACTTATGTTCAAAATTGCAAAATGCAAATGTGGTGACAGAGTTCCCCCTCTCTCAGGGAATCATAATTTGATTTTAGGAAGGCTGAAGAGTTTTTCTTATTCTATATAAAATAGGAATGATTTTAGTGACTTAATAGGGGTTTTTTTACTTCGCTAGGTGACACAGTTGATGACCAAAGTAGAGAGTCAAAGGATAAAACTTCATTTCCAGAGACCAGACCGACGTACAACCAACCTCCACAGGTAGGAGACTATTTCCTTATACACACATGATGGAATTTCCATAGCAGCTCACTTAAGAAGCTTAAATGTCCTGCTGGAGATGTTATCACCATATTCTCATCTTCCATGTCATCCATCATAAAAGCAGCACTGCTACTGATTAGATGGCAATAATATCAAGCCGACTGCTATCGATCTGAAATAGAAATAGTAGAAGCCTGGGCTGTATGGTATTGCTGAGTATCTTATTTTTATATCTGAGTTGTGAAAGTGTAGCTAGAATGTTAATGAATTGCATAGAAGCATTAGTCTCGTGAATAGTGATGGAAAATGTCACATGTTGACGTAAGTAATTTATTTCTACAACTACCATTATAAATAATGTGTTGTAAATGTGTGAGTATAGACTGTCCTTATTGTGTATTTCCTTTCTGTTTTACTACTATGTGGCTGTAAATCTGTACTTCTTTTCCTTTGGCTTATTTAGCATTTGATACAGGTTTACTGAAGAGGCCTTTTCAGCATATTTCTGCATATGATGTACATATATTTTCTTCTCCTCCTCTGAAAATGTTTTTGCACTGAGTATGAGCCTCTTTTCCATTGCTGTATGGTTTTAGATATTTGCAAAAGAGTTGTGAGACATTTGGCTTGTACTTTTTGTGCTTTTTTGCCTATTCAGTACTGTCTCTCTTTCCCATATCTAGACTTGGAACTAACAGAGTTTGTCAGTCTGTCTCTTCTTGTTGCCATTTCAATATTTATTATTGCTAAGTCCCTTCATATATCAGAGGTGTGTGTGACAATTTGCACCTTTACGAGTGGTCAGTATGTATGTGAGATCTGTAGTCTTCCTTTTGTAATTTAAAATTAAAACCTGTGCTCTATACAGAAATCTGGAATTTGTTGTAAGTAATGAATGGTTTTGTGGAAGTACGAATTAGTTCCAATTAATCACTAAGTTTTAGTCTTAACTTTTGGCACATCTGAGCCAGGGTGTTTTGCAGCTGAAGTCCTGCAGTATGGAGCAACATAATTAATCGATGTAGTTACCTGCTGCACAGATGTAGTTTCCCTTGATGTGGTGTTCTTGCTGGGTATGGTCAACTGCCAGTTATTGCAGCATCAGCGGTTTGTTCAGTTCTGTGGAATTTGAGGAACAGAAGAACTTGTGTAGATTTTGAGTTTTATAGGTTAGAAGGAAGAAGCAAAGTTTTCAAAATAAAGTAGCAGGTATTACAGTGAAAATAAAGATTTATTTTCACCCTTCTATTAAAAGACTTATATGTCACAAAACCACTTGTATGAACTGGCCTGCCATGGCATCAGTTAAATTAAGATACAGTGCTTGGTAGTATCTAGGCTGTTCATTCCAGTTTGGATTTCAGTTTTTTGACTTCACATTTACTCAAAGGAATTCCCAAGTTCTCAAATTAAGTAGAGTAACTAAGAAACACTGAAATTAAATGGATAATTCTGGCCATTAGGAAAGCAATATTCCCATTTCCAGTGGTGAGTATATTTTTATAAATTCGTGGGAGAGCTCTACCAATTTAGAGAAACTGAAAAAGCATTGTATTACATATTCAATATGTCATTGAGACATAGAACATCAATTGAAATAATAACCTTGTTAGCATTAAAACACAAATATTTAGTAAACATAGAGCAATATGTTGTCAGATACTTGTTGGATTGCAAAGTAGCATCAGATATTTGTAATGCAGAACTGAACAAAGGAGGGCTTAGTTCATCTTTCAATTGCTGGAAACTTGCTTTTATTTTTAAATATAAACTATTTAACAACTTACTGGATATAAACTTTGTGGAACATGGAAAGTGCTTTTGGAAGCACTTCTTTTTAAAGAAGAATGAAATAATACTTTGTTCATGGATCACGTCCTTATTCAAAAGGGAAATGACTTGGATTTTTTGTAGAAAGTATTTCCTGGAATATTTTTTGGGAACTGCCATCAGTTTTCCATTTACTTAGGTTCTATTGGATTTGTTTGCTATACAGTTACTGAATTGTCAGGTACATATTTTTGTATAATCTTGTACAAATTATTTAAACTAATGCACAAGTAAAGGTTTACACCAAGACCATCTTGCTACAACCAGGAATGTGTTACAGAACCTCTATATGGCTGACTGCCATACCTGCGCTCAGCGTTATTTTTAGATGTTTCAATATTGCATTCATGTTAGAGGAACTGCAGATATTTAGAAACTTGTTGGAGGAAGGGTGTTCTCAAAGGCCAGCTTGAGGCCAAACATTTCATCATCTGCTTCAGACAGTATGAACAGAAGCTCGTGTCCTCTCCATCTCTGCAAGTATGGATGGAGGTTTCGGAGGGACATCTCCCCATGCTGAATCAGTCCTAGGGGGATATGTTGTCCAGCAGGATGATGAGTGCTCTGGGCCTATCAAGCATGTCTGATCCCACTGAAGTTGCTTCAGGCTCATGAACTAAGTCATACATACATTTAAGTGCTTTTCTGGATTGGGTCCAAAATGGTTAGTGCTCTGCAGGACCTAGAACTTAAATTAGTCTCTTTGTGACTGTGAGGTACAAAGCTTCTAATTTTAACTGCAACACCATCTTAATAGAAAGAGATACAATGGTTTTATTTTTTTGTGCTTGTGATTTTTCCATTACATTAGTGCAATTTCCAGATAATTCAATCTTCGTCTGCTTTCACAGGGAATTTGAGGATATAGAAAATAACAGAATGGAATGGTTAGCTTTGGTACAGGAAGAGTGGTAGAAACCCCAGTAATGTGGTGGGTTTATTTTTGATAATGAGCTATTCCATTGATAAAGCAAATTAGTGCGACCATTTATTTTTGCCGTACTGTGAGTGCAATTTTGTAGTATATCTATTAGGAGACATAAAAAAATATTTTTGACAGATGGTATGGCTGTGAATTAGGATTTATGAAGATTATTGTGTGTCTGGTGTCCAGGACACCTGGGATTATTGCATTGATGTAAGACACAACAACAAAAAAAATTACATTCCTGGTAATCGCTGCAGTGTTTTGTATCTCCCTACTGTCACCTTAAGAAGCAGCTCATATTTATTTGATATTGCACTTTTTGATAATCTGACATGCGCTCTTTAGCCAACAGATGTCAGCAGATTTAATGGGTGAAAACTGTACCAGTAAGTGTATTAAAATAAACTACCAAAAATTAGAGCCGTCTTTAGATTGTAAATTAAGATTTTTATCTTGCTCTGTGTTCTTTTTTTTGTTTTTTCTTTGTAGTCCTAATTCTCTCTCAAATACTTAAAAGCCATTACCTTCTATCTAAGGAGCTTGTAATACGTTTTCTAGGGCAAGAGAGAATCCCCCGAGGGATTGCTTAATCCATAATTATCTAATTTATATGTTGTTGTTATAGCCACTCTTAATTATATACCTTGCTGTGATACTTATCATCTTATGACTTTGTTTGCTTTATGAATTGTAATAGTTCTGTTATGGTTCTTGTGCCCTTTCTTTTCATAATTTGCTACTGAAATCTGAGAACACAGCAGATAGAAAGCCCATGTTTCTTTAATTAAATTCAAAATTATCTGTGGTTTTCTGCATATAGATAATGGTGTCCACCATTTTTTTGGGGCAAGTATCTAAATAAATTAGAAAAAATATTTTTATGTCTGAATTGGCAGATAGCCTCATTAAAATCATCCTTTGTAAAGCTGCTATGTAAGGATTCTAAATGGATGTAAATAACAGTTTCCTAGACATCTGGTCAGGGGACATATGACTCAACTGAAAAGACAGAAATACTATGACATATATAATATCAAAGAAGAGATAATGAGAGTTGTGAACATACAGAGTAGGGGGAAAATAATTGAACTTTTTTTTACCCTTCTAGTGAAATTAGCAAGTGTTGCTGAATTTGATAGACTTTTAAGATATCCTTTAGAGCAGACCAGCCGATATAATTCCGGGGCATGAATATATTAATGTTATCTTGTTTTCTTTTTTTTAATTAAAATTAATTGGTTCTACCAGTCCTATTATTCTTGGTTTTTACTGAAGCTTGACTATCTGGATTATTTTTACAAGTTACTGGAACAGGCGACATTACTGATCCTGTCTCTGTTCAGTCACCCAACTCTTAGTCTATGGTTCAGGGAGTTCCATATTTAAACTCTCAAGAAGGGTGTTCTGAGCTAGATTTGTTGCATCAATTTACATTCCCTACATTTACTTTGGAGAAAGTGCTTTATCTTTCAAAATTATTGTGATCACATTGTTTGTGATTAGTTTGCTCTCTTTTGACAAAACCCAGTGTCTATAGAAAATGTGGTTGCTTTGTTCTGCCCTTTTTTTTTTTTAAAGCTCTTCTAAGGTAGAATTCTAGTCATGGCCTGGTTAGATTAATTGCTTGTCATATGTCATATTAACTCTAAAATCTTTTTTACCTATAAAGCTCTTAAATCATGTTGGTCCATATTTTCTCTCTTCTTAATTGCGTATGTAAGCAATAATCACTTAATGAAATTAACCACGCTTAGAAGGGACTAGAATAAGACTGTCTGCAGCAAGTCATCAAGCATGTACTTTTCTCTGATGCTGGTACCATCATAAGAAAGATCTTATGTTTTACTCAACCATCACGCACAGTCATAAACTATAAGAAGTGAAGTTTTAACGTTATCTTTGAAAAAGGATGGCAGTGTTGACAGCTGCAGTGGACATGATCTTTCTTAGCTTCCTTCATCCAGTATAGTGTATAGCTGGCAGGTTTTTTGGGGTGTCCTTGTGGAGCCACAGATCAAAAGTACCTATGGAGTAGAGCTGCCATATGATAAGAAAGGCACAGTATATGCTTCTGATCTTTTTAAGAACAAAGGTAAATAGCCCATTCAGCTAAAAAAAAGAAAGGCTATTTATTACATATTACATCTATTGCATATTATAACTATTACTATGCAATAGCGTATTTACTTTATATATCTTCATTATATTGTGATGTTCCTATTGCTATCTGTTTGATGATTGTCCAAAATATTTTAGAGGTTTTTTCATACTAGGAAGATCTCCAGAACATATGGACCAGTGGACTTCTGTCTGCCCTCAACTGCTGGGCAACTCACAGGGCAGGGAAGGGTTTATGTACATAATAGGTACAAAAATATTAGGTATATGTATATACGCATATAAAATTTAAGCAACGTGATCATCCATGAGAAAGTCTCCTTCTCATATCACAAAGGATTACTTGCAGTGGCCTCACAGACAGCATTTTATAGACTCTGATTTGTGTCATCTGTTCACCGAGGGTCAGCCAGTAAGACCTTCGGGTGTCTTGCCAGACTATGACCTTCTAGGGTTTTTCTCAGTACTAAAGTGAGTAGTTGGGCTTGTAGTCTGTGTAACATGATGCACAGCTGGGGTTATTTCAGATAGGTAGAAATGATAGTAGCATCAAGAATGCAATGTGTATTCTCTTTTTCTTAAAGGAAAACATTGTAATTTTAGCTATAGGGAACTTGAGTGAGAATTGAGAGATGTGAATTGACGTAGTTGTTACCAACTTCCTCTCTGAACTTAGAAAACAGTTTGTTTTCAAAAAAAACCCAATGCACTGCTGTCTTACAAAGCACTTTTCTATAGCACTTTGCAAGTGTGAAAGACTGTTAAACCCTTTGTTTAACTTCAGTTGAGATTTCATAACAAGAATTGCAGAAGCCTTACAGTCTTTTAAGGTAGGACATGTTCTGTCCGCCCCCAAATACGTGTAAACACAACGAGTGGATTGGAGCATGCTTTCCTCCCACAGCCCTGCCTGTGGAGTCTGGAGTTAGTGCTGAGGTCAGTAATATGTGAGGTTTGAGCAACAGAAGATGAAAATCACATCCTGTAGGGGAAAAAAAGGAAACACAAGCATGGAATATTTTCATAATTTAGTGCCTATAAATAGCAATGTATGTACCCACATGTAATACGTTCATTTAAATAGTAGAAGTGGCCTGATCTGCAGCCTCTTCACACTGAGACCTAAGTTTTAGTAAAGGAACATATACATTGCATGGTGATCAAGACACATGTATCCAGAAGCACAATATGCATACCTCCCCATTTAGTTTGGGCAGAGATTCGCTATATGCTTGACTTAATTGCGTGCTTATTCAGGTACACAGGTTGGTTATTTGTAGCAGAAGATGCTCAAACTGGGTGCCCAGATGTTCCCATCGTGTTTTTTAGCCTTTCTGTAATTTTTAGATCTTCTGACTAGCTTAATCGCCAGATAAAACTACTGATTATCCTATATCTCTTGCCCAAATACGTGTGGTTAGGCTAAAAGCCAGTAATGCTGGTTCATTTTGCTGCTGACAACAAATTGATCGGTCAGTCATCCTGTCTCTCAGAGCAGCCCTTCTGGGCTTTCCAAATACTAAAATTGATCTAAAATGCAATGTAGATTATACATCACTTGATGAGATTGTGTGTGAATACAGCCTGATGGTATAGTGATATTTACAGTGGGATGCAACAGCGTAAAATGGTGGGTGAAAGACTGTAGTATAGAGTAGCTTATTAATAATTACTCTAAACACCAAGCAAATAACAATGTCTTTAGGTTAGTTAAATGGACACTTTCAGGGGGAAAAGAATAATGAAACACAAAACTCATCACAAACACCAGTGGGCAGTCCATATTAATGGAAAGAAAGCATGACATGAAAACTGCCCCATTTCAGTCCAGAATGCTAATATCAATAAAACAGGAATATGTTTCCCTGTACTTTTCATCAGTGTGGTTTGATCCTTTCACCACGATGGACTATTGCTATAATTTCTGCCTTAAAAAAAAACAAAACAGAACTTCACAAGTCTTGTCCTCCTTTTGAAAGACTGCATTGGGAAGCACATAGTCAAATTTTGTTCTAAAGCACTTTTTTAAAATACAAGATAAAATGTAAGTTTATTTTTTGCAATTTTCTTTTCTTCCACAGTATTACAAAATTTAAGAATGTGTTACTAGTGTTGTAATGAGATTAGTAGTCCTGCTTGATAAAAAAAATCTAAAAACTAAAAAAACACCCTTCTTCCTCTTCATTGTGGTCCCGTTATTTTCCATCCATAGAGAACCAGAAGGATCAAACAGGCTACCTTATTTGAAAGCAATGACCAGTATTTGTTTCCTTTTATTTATTTATTTTATTATTTTGCCGTTTACTTCTTTAAGAGTCATCACACTTTTATTCCTGAATCTCAAAAGCCTGAGCAGTAGGTGCGAAGGACAGCACAGTCCTGTTGCTGTTTGCAGACTGAAGCTTAACGAACACTGGCTGCTGCTAACCTGTTTACTGAAGGAAGTGTTGACAAGGGCTCCAGCTACCAACTATGGAGCAAATGAAAGTCAAATATCCATTTTTCCTTACTCTTACTGACTCAAGTCTCTATGGAGAGAGCAAGTGGAAAGCTGTGTTAGGAGATACTTGCCTAATTTACATTTTTGGCATTAGAATATTTTAAATTTCTGAACAGGACATACTGCTAGTCTTGGCACATGCTTGCAATTTGAGCAGCACAATAAAAACCTCAGAACGTATCACTTAATCTAGAAATTTTTATTCACACATCTGTGTGAGAATCCATTTATATTCTTCAAGACTGAGGTGAGAGACTGTCAGGAAGATCCAGGGGCTTAGCTACTTAACAAAACTCCTGAAAGTGTGGCTGAGGATGTTGTTCCCAGGTATTGCTGAAGGAAGCTTCACCTGGGTTCAGACTAGTAATCCTTTTCTGTTCACTCTACTTATGTTCTTTTCTGAAAACTAAATCCAAGATAATTTCCTTTTCCTTTCCTCTGATGGAAATTGTTATTCCTCTGTCTTTTTCCTCTCATTGGTATTGACATTCCAGGGAGACATTTCATTGATGTTTCTGACTCCCTCAGTTACTCAAGGAGAGATTGCCTTTTCTTCTAAAAAAAAAAAACTTAATTCTGGTTTAGACTTTTCCCAATTGTTCTAAATTGCTGAAAAGTTAATTGACATTATTTTTGTGTGAAACCATGTTTACTAAATATTTTCTTTTTGTGTTTAATTGTCTAAGTTCTTTTTTTTGGTTGACAGCTTTCTTTCACATTTAAATCCTTGGATTTTCATACACTTAGTAGAATAACAAGAGAATGCAGTATTAACCCTCATTTTAGAGTTTCTGCTCCATGAGCATCTACCATCTCAGAGAAGCTGTCATCTTTTTTCTGCTGTAGCAGGAGCTTCTACAGAAGCAGGGGTTGGGAGCAAGAGGTAGAGAGTCATGGATGCAGAGACCCAGTTTGTCTAAGCTCCTGCTTTTCAGGACATCAGCTTCCCAAAAAGTCTTCAGGATATTTTTTGCTTGAAGCAGTAGAGACAGCCTCTAATCTTTTTGTCATAACTACATCAACCAAATGTAGCTGCTGAATTAAAACAGATAATTTAAACACTGTTTATTTCAATATGCAATTTAAGTTTTCTATTAAATTAATTTTTAGCACATTCTCAGGCTATATTGAAACTCAATTATCTGAATTTTGTAGTACATCATGAAGGTAGCAGTGAAATAAATGTAAGTACTTTGTGCTTCTGGATGACAGTGAAGTTACAAAACAAATCCATTATCATCATTTATCAGACTTGTCTGTTCATTTTGCAATATATTGATTTGTCCTTCACTTCTGATTTTGTGGAGATGAAATGCACTGCTGGATGACTAGTGCTGCCTGCATTTTCAATTACAGTTCTTCTGTCTTGCAGTTCACTTTCTATGGTAATGTTCATGAACTTTTTAATCTTCAAGCATACATGCTACAGAAAAAAAGGAAAAAGAGATCTGGCCTAGTTAGTACCATTTCCTGGCACTGGCAGAAGCACAATGTGCTGAATATTGTTTGTGTTGCTTATTATAATGTATGAGATCTTTGCTATGAATAGCTTGCCTAGTACTTTGAAGGAACAGGAACTAAACCATTACTTACTGAACCCACACCTTTCTCTTTCTTCTAAGATAATTCTTATCACAATATTCATGTTGCGGAGGGGAATGTTGTCCAAAATTCACCTGCAAAGACAATGCCCTGAAGCCCAGGGGCCTCCAGACAGGCAAGGGAGGCAAGAAGAGGAACCCTTCTACTGAGGGGGCATAAGTGCTGATAGAGGTCTTTGATTATCACACTCTAAAGTGCTGAAATTGTTTGGGATAGAAGGAAAGATAAGAGCATAATTATTTTAGTTAACAGTGTGAAATCAAGACTTAGCATTTTTAATAAATATTTAGAATCCTTTTCTGCTTCCTTCTTGTTTCTGCTTTCTCTGAGGTTTGTAGTCTTTTTTCACATTGCATCTTATCCCTGTTTTTTACAATTTTATAGTTTCTCATTATAGATGCCCATGTTTGAGATGTTCTCCTTCTCCATCTTCATCTTCAATTATGGAATGAAATAGATAATAGTAGTTAGGAAAAAAAGGAATAAAAATAGGAATTTGAAATAAAAATAGCATTATACAATTTTGACTATATTAAGTTCAGTATATTTGCTAAATTTATCACTAGCCCCCCCTCCAAATATTTCCTGTGCCAAACTGTTTTTATAGAAGAATGAGTAAAAATAGAACCTTCATCTTGTACTGGCTTGAGATTGCAAAATTGTTAACAAAATACTCTGTTTTTCTTCCAGGATGTATAAATGAGATAGTTGGTGTAGACACTAGATGTGAAGTCTTTTGTGGTACTTAAGAATACTTTTAAGGGTAGAACTACATTCTAGAAGTGTTTCATAAATAAAACTCACAGGCATCTCTAGTATTTACCAGGATAATTAAACTACCACACTTTAATCGTGGAACATTCAGAGTATCCAGAGTTCAACTGTCAACCTCACAGTTCTTCCCTCTGCAGAGATTAACAGTTTTATAGCTGTTTGAGCAGGCAAGAAGCATAGACTAATTACAGCAAGTTTAATCTACGTTTAAACTATAGAATTGTTCCTATAGTTCTATTTTTCTAATTTCTTTAATACCAACAAGGACGTACAAATGTATATTGTTATTGATACTTAAAGTGTGGTTTAGCAAAGATTCCCCTACTGTTCTTTGCAGGCCAGGATACTCATGAGGAGCTTTGCTGTAATAATGAAAAATTGTCAAATGTCAGAAATACTTTTCATTGTTTTTGTAGAATTTTTTTTTAAAGATTTTACAACATTAACCTGACCTTGATTCCATTATAATCTAAGAAAGAGCTGAAAAGCATGCTTTAGAGGAGAAAGAAAAATACCTAAAATGTATGCCACAAATCAGTAAAAATATTCTTAAATGCTTAGTGCCGTGGTCTAGTTGACAACATGGTCTAAGGTTGGACTCGATCATCTTGGAGGTCTTTTCCAACCTAAATGATTTGTGATTCTCTTCTCCTAGCTTAAATTTTTAATACAAACCTTGTGAGTAATTTTTGTTTTCCCCTCAGTGCCATTATCATTCTTATTTGAAAAGTGAATCATTGTCATCAATGGAGGTACTCTCTCTGGAATTCCTACAGATTTTCTAAGAAGGTCCAGTGAATACCCTAAAAAGCATCAACCGAAGAACAATCCCACAGGACAATTTCCATTTCGAGATGCATCAGAAATTACTGCATAATGCTAAATAAATTCTGAGATACCTTATGATACAGCATGTCCTGTACTACCACAGTATTTCCTGAGATAAGAATAATATTTCTATATCACCAGTAGCATAGCAGGTCTCTGTCATAATTATGATATTGCTGGATATTTACTAAATATTCAGGAAGACTGAAGGTACTGTTTGTTTCTCAACACTGTTTTTTGAAGAAAAATGGACCTGTTTCTGGAAAAAAAGACCTCTCTTTTATTAATCACTTTTTGATTGAAAACCTTGGTCAGTGGTTTGGATGATAATAATGCTAGCACTGATCTTTGATTCTCCTTCAGGGCGCTGTAAATCCAGCTTCTCAGTACATTGTAAACTATGCATTTTTTTATTCTTTATGAGCCTGTTGGCAGACTTTATGGTTAATACAAAGACATGCAGCAAATTAGATGTTTTTTAAAGGCAGCTGAGAAACATCTTTTTAAAAATGAGCGTAATAACTTCAGGGGATAATTTTATACTTTGTTAGTTTCAAACTAGCGTGTAAGTCCCTGGCTGTCAGAACACAATTAGTATCTGGTGGCCACCTACCATATATATTTATGTAGTGTTTCTTTTATCCCTGTTCTTTTGGATTATAAACCAAGAATGAAGAAGACACCTTGTTTATTTGAATTAAATTTTATTGCCATACTTTTTGTAATTTTAACTGATTTTTTTGACTCCTTGGTGTTTGGTGAAATGTAAACCGGTGGATCTGCTCACTTCATTCAATTAATATTTCTGATAACAAGATTGTATGTCATAGCATTTGGCAGTGCTTAGTTTAGCTCGTGTCCAGATAGTATGCTCTGAATGGATTGTATTCGGGATAAATAAGTTAGACATTTAAGTAGAAACAAGTGTGACTAATGTGGGATATCAAATTCTTTAGGACTTGCAGTTCTGTATATGCTTGAAGAAAGCATGCGTGAAAGCATAAGCCATTTCATAACCTTGACTTTGGTTGCATCACATTGCTCTGTGCTGGTGTTTGCATTGGAACCAGCTTGGGTGACCTCAGCACCGAGGAATGACTGATGTTCTCTCCTGGAGTGTCCGGTTCCTCATTACATTACCACAGGCACTATGAAAGCCTGCTGCTAAGGTTGGCTTCATCAAGGTCTTTTCACTCATATGGATTCTCCAACATATGAATGAAATGTCTTAGCTCATTTAAAGGATGTCTTTGTGGTTTGGAAGCACAAAAATATGTCTTGTTTGATAGAATCTTGCACATGAAGCCACTATCTAAATATCACTGCAGGGGTGCTCACAAATAGCCCTGCGTAGCAAAGGGCTAAAGAGTCATTACTGCCCGCAATGACTGCACAAGGCCGAACTGATAAATCAGTTCTTGCAATCTGAATTCTGCAGGACTGGAACTCTTTTCTTTGTACATAGACACCTAATAGATAATATAATGTATGCTGTAACACCGCAACACTAGACAAAGGGATGGGCTCCTCAATATTCAAGGAGTTAAACTGAAAATGCGACTGAGTTTTGCAGCAATTTAGCTTCAATTAACTTTCTAGGCTAACTTTGGCCAGCATTTTTCTACTATGTTTGGGTTTTGCACACTGGACTGACAAATAGTCTTCCCCAGGTTTTGTATTTTTCCCATTGCATAATTTGTTGGGATACCAGTCTAATAAAAGTAATATAAAATGTGACTTGTTAAAAACTAAAAAGTGAATGTGAACCTTTTAAGATAATGAAAAATATCAATTTTCATGGGAGAGACTATAGTGGTTTATGTGTGAAACTGAAATAAGAAATCTTGATTCCTTTTTCATTTACACTCTAAACTGATCTTCTCCTGTTGGGGCCAAGACCTTCTCATGAGGGGTTGGGTAAACTGAGACCCAAAGACCATTGGATCTAAGATCAGATTATGGCGTTTGTTATACTTACCTGACACTTTCCTTTGTTCTGGGCTTATCTGTACTATGTCGCTTTCAGCCATTTCAGTCTTTGTTTATGATACTGTTTTGACTATTCAAATAATAGTATCAGAATCTGTAGACTATTAAGAACCTCACTGACAATATGCAGAGACTGAGTGTGGTGAAATGGTGCTTTAACAGTAAAATAATTCTAACATAACTCATCCTGCCATAGTAGAGTCTTGCTTTAAAATAGGCAGTGGGACTTGGGAGTAAGAAAAGCTGGTTCTGCTCTGTCTCTGTTAATATGTGGTATCTGCTGTGTACAGAAAGGGTTTTTATTCTAGGGCTGTCCATTTAGCACCATTCTAAAAAAAGTAAGGTTTCTGTAGGAAAAAAGAAGATACAAGATGCTTTGCATTCTATCTGATTTTTTATTCTGTCTTTGAAGTTAATTTTGCCATGTGATAGTCCAATTTGCATTGTACATCACGCTCATCTGGCTTGTGGGACAATTAAGATATAAACAAGTGTTCGTAAAAGTATAATTTGCCAATCAAAATAAACATTAGATTCTAGGGGTTTTTGATTATCATCTGAGTGATGGGAAGAGATGGGGCAGTGAGTGAGGGATCATTTTTCCCTGGAATGCAGGAGTGGAGGGAAGCAGAAGGGTCTTTGAAGATGTTGTTTAATTGATTCCTATATGTAACCCTGTTTTTCTCTTGGGGCTTTCTGGCTCCCCCTCAGAATACAGGAATGTAATACAAGCAAATATCAACACTTCAAGAAATGATCCATAGGTTATTTCTTTCAAGAGGGAATGTGACAAATTCGTTCGGAGTAGAAATTAGGGAACTTTTCAAGTTTACAGCTGCTGCAAATTTAAGTACTTATTTGAAGTGTTGTGGGGATTCTTTTGGATAAATAACATAAATAAATACTCTGTGTATTTGGCAGTGCTCTTAGGAATATAGTATATCTAAACAAAATTCATAAGCATCTTTTGCTAATCTTGCATACCTTGAGCCTATTTGGCCCTGACAAGAAGGAATACTTCCCTCTAAGTGTTATCAATGAGCAGCTATCAATGAGCAGCTATAGAAGCTAATATCTCTTAAAGTAAGAGCTTCTCGTCTTCGTCTTGGAGATAACTGAGTTCATTAGAAAAGTACAAGAGGTTTTAGAGTTTTTCCTGAATTTACTATTACCCATGGTTTTTCTGCTCAGAGCTTTGGAAGCTGGAGTAGTAGAACTATGCAGGCTATCTTACTGACTTCTCTGCTGGTTTTCCTATTTTCCCTGCCCACTAAAGATACCAGAATCAGTAAGGAAATCCCAAAGAAATCTTCTTTATCAACTCTTGCCTCTGCTGTTTCATGTAGCTTTCTGAAGCATTGTTAGCTACTCCAAAATATAGATTACTGAGAAAAGAAAGCAAGAGAAAATAAAGAACAAAAGAAACGTCTGTAAACTGTAGCTGTCGGAATTGCGTAGGACAGACATGCTGGTATTACAGAATCTTAGAGAACATCACTCCTCTTTTGTATTGGATCATAACCAGTAAGGTTAGTAGTTATATGTAGCAGTCATTCCTTCTAATAAACTTCTTAACTTTCAAAAATTTTTTTACATTGTTATCCCGTGACATGATAATAACAGATCTTCGGAAGTTTATCTTATGCTTTAGGTTTCAAATCATTGTGAGTATGAACAAAAGCTTCCAAATGAGGGTCCATTTCAGAGTGCACAGCACCACTAACTCCTTCTGTCCCAGCAGCTTGTGCAGGAGTGTGCTTTCTCCATCACCCAGGACAAGTACTGGCTCTGGAGACACTTAGATTGGCAAGAGTATCTGTTTCATTGCTGGCAGGTTAATAGAAGGTTTAGCCTTGGTTTTGCTGTCCTACCTGATGAAATGTTGGGTTGTGTAAGGAATGACTAGTACTCAGGTTGTGTTCAAGTCAAATCCAGTCTTTCCTTTGAGAAGGAAGTGGAATATCTTTTCCCTAGCTAAATGCTTAGCTGTGCTACATACTCCAGGCTAGAAAACACAGCACCCACTGCCATCCCACCACCCAAACTGTCCTTCTGTCAAACAACCTTAGGTTCTCTTTAACAGCCATGATCTGTGACATTCAGCTCCAGCAAAGGTCAGATGTTGAGCAGCACAACTCCCCTAAAAATCTTGGAATAATTCAGAATGAAAGCAGCCTCCATACAATTAGATCCATTTAACTTCTATGATCCATTGAACACCGAATTAGTGTTTAAAGCTTTCAGTGCTCTCCCTTCCCTAATAACAGTGTAAGCTTTGGATTTTTCTGGCTGTGTGTGGAGTGTTGAAAGAAAAAAATTAGGACTGCAATCAGAAATTCATGTCTATGTGTGTGGCTCTGACATGACTTTTGAGCAAATTACTGAATGTTTCTGTATGTTCGCTGATACAGAATATAAATCCTTATAACCAAAATCTTACTCCTAGAGATCATAGAATGGTTTGGGTTGTAAGGGGTCTTAAAGATCATCTAGTTCCAGCCCCCCTGCCTTGGGCAGGGTCACCTTTCATTAAACCAGATTGCTCAGAGCCTGTTATTGGTCAGGAACATCATTATAGGTGCCTGATGCAAGAGCTATTGCTTTGTATAGCATTATATTGCTATAAATAGTAAAACAAATTAGATTTCACTTCTAGAGGCAGAGTAAATAGTCTTTTCTTTGTTTTTGACATGGTAAAAGTTTTAGGATAACCACATAATCAGGTCATATTGTTAGGTCAATATCAAAGCTTACAAGTCTATTTGGTCCAGAATCCTATGAGCTGGCATTTTCTGTAAATTGTGTTGACTTTTTCTGTATGGCAGGGTTTCTTTATTTCATTGTTGGTTTTGGTTCAGGGGTTGCTGTTGATTTTTTAAAAAGTTTTAAATGTGTTTTTCTATAAAAAACATACTTGCCAGTGTTTACATTGCTATATATATTAGTTTTGATCAGCCATTTGTGCAATTCTATTTCAAATTGGGAAGGAAAATCATTAATATTTTGAAATAACTGGGATAGGAATGTTTTTATCATGAAAGTCATGCCTTTTTTAGGTAACTTCTGAAAAGACACAGGGGGAACAAAAGATGGAGCGTCATCAGTTATAAAAGGAATTATATGAGGTAATTTCCCCTAAAAAAGACTGAATATAATGACAAAAATTCCACCAGCCTTATGGATTTCACAAATGCAGAGTAACATTAGGAGATATCTCAGTAATCATTCCAAAAGATCTGTTGTTGGTTTAGCCTTAATTCAGGTCAACCTGAGCCCAAGAATTATATCAACATGTATTCAGAACTGCTATTTTAGATCTATCTGAACTCTGAACCTGCTTTTATTTATTGTTTGTTTGTTTTGTTTTCCTTTAGTAGTAGGTCATTGTGGTTCTAAGTACAATACTGTAGCTGCCTGATTTGTAGTGTCTAAATGTCTATTCTTCTGTTCTTTGTAGAGATCACAGTTGGGTGCATCAACTGCAGAGGTGGGAAATCAAAGGAGTCAAAATTTGGAAAGCAGCCCTTTCATGTCAGACCTTCTGAGTGATGTACCCTTTGCCCTTGCACCACATGTGTTAGCAGTACAGGGCACCCATAGTGACGTTCCTGACCGACTGCTCACCTACGACATCAATGATAATTTATCAAGATTTTGGTATGACTTTACCCTTGAAAATTCAGTGCTTTGTGATCCATAATGTTTTCTTTATTTTTAATTGACTTAATATTTTGGGGGCCTGCCACTTGTATAATCAAATGGGTTATTATTGGCAACTGTGATACATTTCTTAGCTTTAAATGAAACGTAACTTACTATGTTAAATACTCTGTCTATCTCCAAAGAAATCAATCAAAACCATTCCAACCTGATTAGGAGACTGGCTGTTGGTATCTACTTCTAGTAGGTAGGCTGCAGACACAAACATTTCATAATTTTAAGAGGAAGTCTACACATGTCTGCACTGTTTTGTTACTTCACTCAGTTACCAAACACATAGATCTTGTTACACATGTTAAGATCACCTCTGATTTTGTACAAACAGAAACAAATATTAACACTAAAACAGTGCTACTCTGCAGTACTGGTCAGACAGCTTTTCAGTGAAACCAAATTTTAAAACTCAAGAGTTCTTAAATAATCACAAAGACTTAATAGAATTGGTTAAACTTACCAGTTTCAAAATGAACATCAGTTGCTTCCTTCCCTTTTCCAGTAGATGGTATTTTGTCCACATTATTTTGTGTCTGCCTGGAAGTGCTCCTTGCCTGTCTGTTGGCTGCTGTTTGTTCTCATTACCACATGTGTTCCTGATTTATATACAGATCAGCTTTTCCATTTTAACCTCTTTGCCCCCTGAAGAAGGAAATCTCAGGACACGTATTTTTAATGGTCACACCCTTCTTTTTTTAATTTGTGTGCCAGAGATACAGATGGCAATGTTTAACAACAGGAAAACATTACATTGTTTCTTATACAACTAAATTAAACTGCTAAGTACCTAAACATGCGTTCTCACAAACTGCTGCATCCCGGCTCACAAGCTTTGAGCATGTTTTTCCAGAATAACACCAGAGCTGCTGTTCCAGGAGCAACAGCTCTCTGATGTAACAATTTGTGATGACGAATGATCTGTGGCACACAAAAGACTACACTTGTTTTCTCTCTTGGGGTACAATATTTATATTGTGCCAAATGTTAGTGATTGTTTTCTTATATTTTCTATGCTCTTTGGTAGCTTAAAATACATATATTTTCAGACCTGCATCCTCTTACAGTATTTGAGATAAATACTGTAAATGATGAAGAAATTGTGAATATGTCTTAGATTGTTAAATATTCATGGTTTAGATTTTTTAAAATGTATGTATTTAATATTTCTGACAGCGATGTTCTTAAATGTTTTGAAGTTACTGTTTGGGGGAGAGTATCTGTGCTGCACTTCAATAAAAAGATGCTAAGTAATAGTGAGTTATTTTTTATGTGTGAGAGTTATTATGTGATTTCACCTGTATTATTTACTACAGCTGTGGCCATTCAGATTTCATGGAAACTTGAACTTGGAAATTCAATTTGAAAATGTTTTCAGTGGCATTTAAAAATCAGTGTCGTTCTAGTAACACTTTCAGCTGATGGATTCTGTGTGCTGTGCTGGTGACTTGTGATGGCTTAGGTGGCATCCATAATACTGCTTTGAGGGTATATGGATGGAAGCTAGGAAGTACTAAGGCTTCTTAGAAGAAATAATTAATTTTACAAAGTTTTTCAGAACTGTCTTGTGTGCCAAATTTTCTAGCTAATGCACTAAATTTAATTATTATTGTATATCTAATAGTTAAAAATTCCATCATTCTGCAAATAGCATGTTTCTATTCAAGTTGTCCATTTTGGATCTGAAATGTTTCTACAGCTCAGCTGGTCCAGAAGCAGAACTGTAAAGCACTGTTGAAAACCAAACAAACTCACAATACTTGTTCTTTCTTTGCTAGCTGACTTGGCATGTAATTTTTTGCATTCATTTTTTGCCTAAAGTTAGATGATTTATTTAAAATTATTGCATCTTGTCAGATTTGAGCTCTGTTAGACTCACAAGTATCCTTTCAAAAGAAAAAGAGAGGCAGAGGAGAGTAGGGAGGAAGTTGTATTCATCATGATGAGAAATGTGGATGCAAGATTAAAATTTGTCCTTCATCCTTAATCATCTTCCATAAAGGGTAAAATTTACATGTAGCAAAAGTACTAGTAATGAGCAAGGATACTGGGAATGTGTCTTCTGGCTGCCCTCTCTTTAGCAAGAGCTGGGGCTCAAACATCTTCCGTGCTTGCAATCATCCCTAAAAGTCAATTGAAGTCTTACGGCATCCAGACAGTGAAGGTGAATTTCTTCCCACTGGAATAAGAAAAAAAATACATTTAAACTGTTATAAATTATCAAGATTTATGGCTACTACTATTTGTCCACTAATAACATGAAGATGGCACAAAATCATCAAAAAAATTAAAGATTTCAAAGAGTCTCAGTTCATAAAAGATGTGAATTGCTTGTGTAAGATATGTTTGACACCTTATGCTGATTATTGCATAGAATATATGTGAATATATGTGTATCTGTCATTACCAACAAATACTAGATGGTTCTATGTATTGTCATTCAAATCCTTCACTGCTGATGAAGGAAGATAGTTAATTAAAAATAATTAAACATTATTAAAATAAAACCAATATCAAAATAGTAAACCACTGTGACTCTCCTTTCTGTATATTCTGTATATAATAATCAGAACTTGAATAGAACTGTTTCCTTTGTGTTATGCACATGTATGTAAATTTTTTGGACAGAACAGAAAGATACTTCATAGCTAATGTCATTAACATCAGAATTACAACAGACTGCCAACTCCAGAACTAATAATGAAAGACTGAGGTGTGTTCCTGTGCCAGTGAAGTGCTGTAAATAGGAGCTTTGCTACTGCCATTAGTGTACATATTACTAGGCCTGCACTCCTTTTTTAAATAGTTTATTTAGAGTTACTTTAGTTCATGGGAGATTTTGAGCTTCATTTGCCATTCTCTGCATTTTCCTTGCAAAAGATGTACTCTGTGTTCTGTGATCACTTCCATATGGAGCTTTATAGTAAATCAAACCTAAAAAGACACTTCTTATTTCCTCTGGAAAAGTTGTAAATACAGGCTCTGGAAAAGTGTAATTTGAAATGTAGGAAAAGGGGAGTGAAGCCCCCATGCTCAAAGGTAAATCAAAGAATAATTGTGTCCAGAGCAGCCTGACAGAAGGCTGACTGGGAGCTGGTCCCTACAGAGAACTCCCCAGTGACAAACTCAGAAATGGAACAGACAATGCCATGTCTGGCAGATCAGTCAAGGCGGTGGTTACAGATCCAGTTTCTGCTCTTTTCTGTAAAGTTTTCCAAACCATGATATGACAGCCAGCAAATATACACCTGTGTGATCAGAGTGGAGAGGTTTTGACCCTAATGCAACTAAAGGAAAGAGGTAAAAAAGCATATTTACCACAGCAATTACAGTATCTCAAAATAACACCCAGTTTTTTGCATTTTTAGCTGGAGAACCTGTTATGTTCACAAAAGCAGTAAAGCAGCCTCCTGAGCAAGATGAGCAAGTTGTTCTGAACAATAGCATAAAACTTGAGCTTGAGAAACTGCCCTCCTCCCCACAACCACCCTTTTGTTATGACATGATAATTCATCTTGCTCAGCCGAGTAAGTATGGAGAGGAACCAGAAGTGCAGCTCCTAGGGGTAAGTCCTTCCTTTCGTAAGTAATGGCAACTCTTTTACTGATTACAGGGCAATTCCAGATTAACCAGATTTGTTTTCAAAGCCAGAGATTGTCTGTACAGCAGGAAAGAGGCAGAATAGTCTCCTAAAATTCCAAAGGTGGACTCCCGTTTGGCACTGTAGGAAGACAAAGGTTTAGTAAACCGGGTTCTGTTCATTCAGCCCACCTGCTATCCTGCAGCTCTTCATCAGCATTAAGCTTGGCATTCTGTAACAAGCTTGCAGAGTTAGAAAGCAGGTATGTTAGGCCTGATTTCTTCCCATCAATATGTCAAATTCCTTAAACTAAGCAAAGTTATTGATCTCCCTGTATCCTCCATTGAGACTGTATTCCTTCTTTACCAGTTAGATATTTATGTTCTAGATCTCCTAGAGAACTACCTCTTTCTTTTCAACGTCCTGAGAGATGAGTTCCCACAGGCACTTTCTTAGCTGTCCTTCTGTCTGAATCACAGCTATCCAAAGAAAATGTGTAAGTATTCATGCTTACTGGGAGGAGAGAAAAGTTACTCCCTTGTTCCTGTTGTGTTGACAGTCAGTTAACTTGGCAGCGTTACTGCCCATAGAAGGGAACAGATTTTTGTCAATTTAGAATTTCAGTGTTTTCAGATGCCAGGATTTTAAGAAGTAAACTTGATCTTCTAGGATGGCATCTCACTGTCTGTTTAGTTCTGGAGCACACATTTTAGATTCTATGTACAGGTACATGAAGTTTTTCTTTATACGTGATACATGATGCTAATAAATAAGACTGCTCTAATTCTCCAGCACATGTTGCTGGGCCAGCTGCATGATCTAAAAAGGAGTAAGGTCCAAAGCACTGCTTTGACCTCTCTGCATGCAGTCCTTCATAAGACAACTCTGTGTGGAGAATTTTTTTCCTCCATGTGTAAATGCCTAAAAGAACTAACATGTTAAACCTTGTTTTCTGAAGCATTATTATGGAGAGTTTTTCTACATTTTGGGGGATTGCCATAGATCTTGACTAATCCTGTCTATTCCACATGCAATTACTCTGAGGCTATTAAAAATTATTATTTTTATAAGTACCTACCTACTATGAAATGGAAAGGTTCTCATGTGTTCATTACTTCTTTTAGTAGTATAGCAGCAAAAACACATAGTAATTACATCAATCTAAGGAAAGGGGAGGGAGGAAGGACATGTAAGGTATTTTTCACTGAACATTAGTTCTGTCATAGAAGACATTGGCTGTAATGAAAATATGAAAACTAAATGAAGATGGTAAGAATATGATGACACTATCATACTGGTGATCTGAATCAGGACATAAATCAGTATTATACCCCAGAGTGTTTTTTGTGTACATGTAGTAGACAGCACAACAGTCCCTAATGCTCAACGCCTCTGTACATTGACGTAAGTAATGGGAGAGTAACAACGGATCACATACTCTTTTCAACATTTCAGAGCAGATACTTCTTATTAGTCTGCATGCGGTAGCGTTTCTAAACTGTGTTTTACTCAAAAAGCCAGTCGGTGAATATTCCATTGAAGTTTAGTTTCTAATGCAGTATCAGAGTACCTTGAAGAGTTTTGCTGTATCACAGCTCAGTGTTTTGTCAAATGCATCCCTTCTGCAGAAGCAAAAGTCTGAGCCAGCTGCATGGTTCATAAAATAAACCAGAAGTTGTAAAGCTTTCAACAAGTTATGATGAGATGTTGAAGAAGCCTTTTTTAAATTCTGTAGCAAAAGAGAGTATCTAGTGATGGAAGTGGAAGTTACGGTGACCCCAGAAGGATGAAACAGCTGTAGACCAGAGACAAGAGACAAGGGCTTAGTTCTGCCAGCCAATTCAATTCACTTTTTCTTGCTGCAAGGATAAAATAAACTCGTGAGATCAAAGATCTAATTTACAAGGTTGTCCTCTCAAGTCAGTTGACACATGTACTTCAATAACAGAACATGAAAGAAACTGCTCACAAGAAAAAAAAAAAAAAAAAGAGATGAACCTTGATTATATACATCCTTCACCCAACTCTTTGTGGCTATCAGCATTATGGTTGGAGTAGCCACTTGCATCCAAATGTTCATGTAACTGTTCTGGGAGGTCACTTTTGGGCATCCATCTAAATCTCACTGGAAAAGTAGATGGACTCAGAAAACAAAGCCTCAGGTGAATAGCCCATCACAGTGAGAAGAGAATTACTTATTTAAAGCAACTGATAACTTGCTAGAGCTTTAGTTAGTCAGCCTTTTTATGAAGAATTTTTCTTAAGAAAATAAAGCAACGTGATGTTTTGAGAACTGTAGTGTAATTTCCTTTTTCAGTTGGTTTTCGAAACTACTGGTGCATCTGTTGGGCTTATTCTGCTCTTAAAGACATTTCTAGATTCCTGCAACTGCAGTTTTGTCTGTGGTATGTTTAAACAGGGCTTATGTCAAAGACCTAATATTTATCTTACCAATTGATTCAAAGTATCTTTTTGTTGTTATTATTTGAATTTTATGTCTTCTGTAGTTTGGCTAGTTCTCCTTCAGTTGTCTCTTAAATAAAAAACATGTACACTTCTCCATCTACTTGATAGGTTGGAATAAAACATTAAATTTATCCCCAAAAGGACTGCCAAATTTTATTTCAAGTAGTGTTACAGTACTTGCAGATATCATATATTAGTCATGGTATAATTTTGGCTAAAATTGGACACCCAGGGTTAATGTTCTCTATTTTTTGATGTAGTTCAACCCATGTTGTAATTTAACTTGTGTTTTGGGGGCAGACAAAGTAGGAAGGTGTCATATTGGCACTTGGTACTGGATTAATAGAGGGATTTAAAATTAATTCCTTTTTACCACATGTAGTATGCATCCCTGCACTGATCAAATTAAAATAACTGCTCCAGAGCTGCAAGTGGATACCAGGTTTTAAATGGCATCAAATAACAGGCTGTTGATTGAGAAATGGAAATGTAGTGTTTTGCTGTAGACCTCTTAAATGTTTTACAGTAGAAATCAGTATTAAGATTAATTTTGATTCTTAATATAATACATTAAATTGAAGACATATTTTAAATCTTAGGACAGCTCTAAAAAATAGAATGAGTGAATGAACAAAGATGGTTGATGTATTTTTTTTTACTTAGAGGCTAGCTAGCTAAGTTATTTCATGTTTTAGTTAATCCTATAAAATTTTTTCTATAGCAGACTGTCGTTCTAGCTGTTGATTTGTACAAATCTAAGAGAAACTCGAAGAATAAAGCCATTTTCCACAATGCCATGATTTGTCCAAAACTGTTCACCTTCATATTTAAGACTTCTGAGTTCTTCTCAAACTAACATTCTTCACCACCACCTCCAATGGCTGTCTCCTCTTCAGATGAAAGCTGTGTCCTATTTTAGAAACATCGGTTCCATGCCTCGTGGGAGGTACTCTGCTCCATCCAGCTGGGACTGGACAGATGGTTTCTAGCATGGGGCATATCCTGATAGACAGGCATCTCCAGGGTGGTAGTCTGTAAAGGAAAGGATGTAAATAGATACCCTGTGGGTAAAAGCAATACAGACTTGACTGACTTCCACCCCTATCTCCTCCATGACCAGCCATATGGTGACATACCTGACATGACTCCTCTAAGTATGCAAGGTGGTGCTGAAGTCCTACTCTGTCTTCTTGGAAAACAACTTGCCTTTTTTTAATCTGAGCAAATTCATCTTCTGGTGATCTGCCAGTATTAGGAGATTGCCTGTGCCATTCACCCTGCCTAAACCAAAAGGGGAGATTTCAGGCGTAATGCTAAAAGCTATCTCCTAGAAGAAGAAGTCATCTCAAGACTGATCTGTTCACCACAGACATCGAAAAGAAGTCAGAGAAGACTTGCTCTGCAAGGATGTCCTGTAGCAATGGAAGTCTCTGGCTAGTTATAAGAATACATGCACAGTGTCTCAAAAAATCACTTTTTGGCATTAGATTGGTTTATATAGTCTTGTCTTCATGGCATAGCAAATGAAAAGTGTTCCCACTGTGTCCTTGGCAACAGCAATTTAGCTGCACAAAAATTATTTTCTCCAATATAAAATTTATTGTTAGTCAGGAAGAGTAAAAGCCACCTAGTACACCCTTCGTACACAGATGAGCTAATTCAAGCAAAGGATAAAATCTTACTTGGAAATTTGCAAATAGGTTATTGTGTTTTTAGATAAATTGCAGTTAACTGAACAAGGCCTTTTTGGCACCTACTGCCTCATCTTGCTTCAAAGGGTTATTTTGGCTCATACACAAACTAATATTCTGCTTCCCCAAGGAAACAAACTACTAAGATAATGCTGAAAAAGTTATCCTTTGAAACCCCATCCACTTGTGACATATCACTGTAGTCTGGAGATCATGACCCAGTAATTAGTCAGTCTCCAAGAAAACAGTCCGCTCTCTTTTAGGACTTACTCTGAAACTGGTATCAGAACCGGTAACCTGTGCAAAACTGTCTCAGCAAACTGGATCAGTGTAGGCATTGCCAGAGCAATAGAAAATGAGAGAAGGCATCCCCATAGCGAGATTTAATGTAGAGCACTGATGACACTGGAAATTAGAATATCCTATGCTTTTCATCAGGGGGAAAAAAAAAAAGATAAGATGTGGCAGTTTGCCGCTGTGCTCTTATTTTTAAAAATACTGAGGGTCTACTTTGCAATAGCTGTCAGAAATGTTTTTGAGAGCACAGTAATTCAGCAACACTCTGTTTACCTTTCCCCCTTATATATCTATTGATCTAAAACTCCTCTGACCTAGAGAAAGCCTCTTCCACAGTGTTTATTACATTAAGAAGATGATGAAATTTGAGGTAAACAGAGAAGAGGGATGATTCTTATCTGAGGATTTCCTCCCTTGAGCCTTTTGTCCCAGATACATCCAACCTGGCCTTATAGGTGCCTTTCCCAAGTGCCTGATGGTATGCTGGCTTGGGCTAGAGTGTGAGCAGGGAATTTCTCAGACACAAACCTTCTCTCTTCTCTGCTTCCTCCATGCCAATGTGCTTAATTACAATCCCAGTCATCCTAGTTTCCATCTGCTGGGAGGAGAGAAGGGAAAGAGGAGCTCTTTGTCCAGTGTTAAGATGAGAATAACCCTCTGGCTTGTCCTCTCTTCCTTTGGCGGTCTATGCAGGGAGCCAGCTGCTGCCAGAGACAGCTCCAGTGATAAGCCTGGAACAGGCTGAGTTATCTATCTCAGCTTTTTTCTCCTACTTCTCTCCCAGTGAATTAGGTCTGCAGAGATCAGACCTGTCATTAGCAGTGGAAGGCTGTATTATAAATGGGAATTAATTTACTTTTTAATAAGTATTTTGATTTGTTCAAAGTATTTAAGACCTGACAATGTGATCTTGGGAAGATTCAGTGGGCTATTTCTTTGGCTCCAAGTATAACGAAAGAGATGGTCTGTTGCCAGCCATGGAGGAGGGAGGAGGAGGAAATTAGAATATGCAGCATTTAAGGAAAAAGTCAGATAAAAATAAAACTCAATTATTTAGACACAGTTTTACTCATGAATTGAACTGCAGTTCACAGAAGAGAGATGTAGAGGATGTTAATTTATAATGACCACATCCTCAAATGGATTGAGGTGGAATTCAGAATACAGTGTTTAGTTGTAGGCCAGCAACCAGAGCCTTTCAATCTGCTACTTTTTTCCAAATGTGTGAGAAAACAGCCTTGTGAGTTCACATAACTGCTCAGTTGCCAGTTGGTGCCTACATCTTGTCCTCAGCACAGCAGTATATTATGCACAGACAAAAAAAGCAGTTGTGAAAAGAAAAAGAAATTTTTGCATGAACTTGTATTTCAGCAAAGTTATACTTTACACCATCATAACTAAGACCAGGATTTGTCCTAAAGTTTATAGTAAAATTAATGTAAAAGGAACATATACAGGGAATGTGGATATATATTATGTATGTGTATATATGCAGGTATAGATAGATTTATAAGGTGATTAATCACAAAGAGTGAATTCTAGATTGAGTGAGATTGGTCTTCAGTTTCTCTAGAAGAATTCTCTTCTGTGCTTTAAATCAGATGTCAGATGGTTCATGTGACTTTACTGGCTGAAAATCTCTGTCATTTTGCCATGTCTGCTGTTAATAACGCAGTTACCAGACAGTCTACATGAAGAAAAGATTTTTTTAAAAGATGCCACAAAAAAAAAAACAGTACTTGAAATTTTAGGAGGGAAGAGGTTACATACACAGATAAAGCTGCAGTCTCTAGACCTGGATCTTTGCTGGTTTCATGTGAACCATGTGCCTTTAAGAACAGTTCTTTATCCTCATAATTCCTTATTATAGGAAATTACAGTTGACAGCAATCAGGTTAAGTATTTAAATATTTTATATTTAATTGAGTGGATGAAATTCACAATTCCAATTTAAGATGTTTTCCTATCTTAACTACAAAACCTGGTTGTATGCTTTAAACCTTTTCTAAAATGTCAATACTTAGCGTGAAAACACATTACTATCTTCTTGTCATTTAAAGACAGACACTGGAGGCATCAAATTTTTTATTATTTTGTTCACTGTCTTCTCTTCACTCCCCTTCTCCATCCCTCCCCCCATGACTGACTTCAAGTGTGAAATGTGGAAAAAATCCTCATAATGAATTTGCTGGCAGAATCTGGTCAATAACAGTGATCTCTCTTGATAGGGAATCATGTCCAATTATTTTCCTGTAGTCTACATTTTCCTACTTTTTTTTTTTTCAGGCTAAATGACTTAGATGTTTCCAAGAACAAGGGTCAGGCAAAAGGAGTTGTGCTGACCTCTTCTTTGAAGTAAGATTAAAAAAAGGGCAGGGAGAAAGTATATTAAAATGTGGCTGCCTTCCATGCTTCTTAAAAATGTTCTGTTTGCGTGTATGCTGCCTGCCAAAGAGTCTGTCTGCATCCTGTGTGTTCCAGTCAACAGCGCACGCCCTGCAATTGCATCTGATCTCCACTTTTGGGCAACTCCATCTCACCTTTTCTCCACTCAGCAAATATCTCAGAATTTTGCTGGCACAGTCATCTGTACCTTTTTCACAATGGTTTCAACTACTGGGCTGCTGGGGCAGCTGAACCCCAGTGCTGCTGATAGCCCAGGTAGGGTGGCAGTTCTAGCCAACATGATGGATTCTGGGGCAAAAGCTGGACTCATGTTGTCCTAAGGTTGATTTTCTTTTTTAAATCTAGACAATTAAAGCCATTTCATTCTAATCTAAAAGAGCATTAAGACTGCAATGCTAAGCATAACATGGGAGTTCTGCTGCTCTGGGGGGCAATAATCTGCATCTGGAGTACTTCCAGAAGCTCAGCAAAGTGGCTGTTAGTGCCACTAGGGTTCCTCAAAGGCAGCCCATGAAGGAGCTGTGCTTTATAGGCCAGCGTGTTCTGCTAATCGCCTGCTTCGCTGCCACAGATTGGAGCTGCAGCCCCTCGCTGGGTTCACCTGCTGATCCTGGAGACAGAGTGATCACTGATCTCAGTGGAAGCAAGGAGATCAGTTGGGAGCCAGGAGCTTTTTTTGATTACGAAGGCAAAATTTTGCTCCCATGACTGGTTGATGTTCCCATTTCCAATCTCCTGCTGGATCTGAACTCTGCTTCTCATGGATACAGACTCCTACCTCACAGTTGCTCGTAATTATACATTTGATTCAGGGGTCAGAAAGAATTACTTCTTGCCTCAGATACACCCTCAAATTGTATCCTGGATGCGCACCAAAATGAAGCCATGGCATCTACTGTTTTCTCCCTGGCTTTGCCTTCTTTTGGGAGAAGTGTGTGCAGGTAGAGGAGGAGCTGTGCTGCATTTTAGCAAATCCCCACCGAGACCATCAGAGGCTGAGGCCTTCAGGACACAACACTTTCTGCATCCCAGAGCATCCCTTCCCAAAGTTCACGTTCAGCAGCAGTCTGATGGCTTTCAATGAGGGGATCTCGATCCTCAGGGTTAAGTCCTTGCCTTCCTCCTCTGTTTGAAGCAGAAGGATACATGTTCTACCTTTAGAGGCTGGTTATAAGAACTGAAGATTTTAAGAAAAAAACACCCTGAGAAAGATCATTCAAATACAGTCTGTTCATAGTCAAATACCATCAGAAAAAAAAATGTTTCCAGGTGTTGCTCAGAGCGAGGGATGAAATAAGCCTGATGGCATGGGCAAGCAAGTTCTACACGCTTGGGTTAGCCACAGCAGCACTGCAGCTCCCTCCGTGCCTCAGGCAGACTAGTGCAGTCCTTGCACATGGTGGAAGTGCCGCTCCTTGGCCAGAAGGACTTGGGACTTGTTCACATCCCGCTGGGAGCAGTGCCTTTAGGCACTTTGATATCCAGCAGAGCCAACCTAAAATCAATCTGCTGCTTACTAAGGGAGCATATAAGCTGTCTCAGGGTGGACACAGTGTAATGGCAGTTTCTTAACCTGCTGTGCAAGGACACAGTGAGAGCAGTGAGCAATGGAATAGCTGGGTTTGAAATTCATACAGGATGGCTGCATTTGTGGAGGATGGGAGGTTTTCAGAAAATCCTGAACCCTATCCATCCTCTTAAATGGACATCAGTTAAAGATGCCACTCAGGGCATGCTTTGTTAACAGTCAGCGAAGTAATGCTTCTCATTAGCCATGTCCATACTGTAACAAGTAATGCTGCCCAAGGGGAGTGGATCCATAGAGTAAAATAAAAGAAGGCTCAAGGCTTAACCTTCACTCTTACACGTATTTCTAGTTTAGACTGCTGTTGCTCTTACCCTACAGACTGGATTTCACAGCACATATTTGGGTTTAGTTTCCTTCAATGGGGAAGCAGCTTGCATGCTCCGAGATGGCTCCATGATTCAAATGGAAAGATGGTAAGTCAGAATGTTCTAGAGACACGGTCCCGTGTTGAAATGCTAACACGTACCCCTTGTGTCTAAATAGGACTTCACTGCAAGAGCACAACAAGCACAGACTCGAGCTGAGGGGATGCTGAATGTTCTCGTGAAATCATAAACCAGGGATTTGTTATGGCAATTACATAATAATTATGTAATTGCTACAAAAGTGGGATTTGTCATAAAATCAGTTATCCTCTTAGCTTCTAGATGCAGACCGGGTAACAATACTTCCATTCAAGAATATTATCTAGTTTCCTACATTCATTTGCTCTCTGGATATACTGAAACACTACAATAAATTATTCTGAAATTGCTCTTATTTCTCCATACTTTGCCTTTTATACATGTAAATGTTGTGGAATTTTTTTAAAATTACTATTCCAAATTGAGAGAAAACAAACTCAACACGGAATGAAACATAAAACAGGTCACTTCTGGCTTTGCATTACTTAAAACTGAAAAATAATGTATAATGTCTTTTCCACTTTTAATATTCATTTTTGGCAAAGTAATTTTGAAAACAAACTAGAACAAAACATTGAAAGCTATTTTAATGACAAGTGATTATTTTCCTTACAAGTTGAAAGTTACCAGAATAGTAAAGGATGTTTAAAAGAGTTTAAATTTTGATGACTATTGACTCACCAGTGGAAAATATTCTCAGCAAAACCGATTAGTTGCTTCTTTAAAAACAAGGAGGAAGATAAAGTGTTTAGTCAAAAGTGTCTTAGCTATCCAAAAGGAAAAGAAACTTCAAAGTTTTGTGATCTCCTCCAGGTTCTTCTCTATCACTGTCTAAGATTAAAATCTTTAGTGTCTAAGATTTAAATTATGACTGCCACCATTTGTGAGCTTCATGATGAGGATGTTTTAACTGAAAAAAAATTAGGAATGTGAGTTGTGTTTTGTGTCTGGTACACATGCTTTCAGAATTTTTTCTAATGAGAAATAATGAGACATAATACAGCCTGGTAGTGCCTACTAAGGTCCAAAGGAGAAGCACTTTTCACTTCACTATACAGCCTTCAGATGTAGCTTTATAAGACTAGTAATGTTATATTTAGCTTTATATGTCTCCTATATTTATATGGCTTCTATACTGAGGAGCTGTATATTTCTCCTCTAAACAATCATCTCCCCTAATCCATACTGCATCGAACAATTTGAAAATAACATTATTAATGAGAAGGTGGTCATCCACAGAAATCATAATCACATTTGATTTTAGAAAAAAATAATTGAGCCTGCTGCCTGAATCTCACCTGCCCATTTCCCTTTTACGAAAGCATATGCAGGCTATGGATAATTTATAAACAAATAGTATTATATTATTGATCTCTAATCTCCATAGTTACTGGGCTCCTCCAGTTTCATCTTGGCTTCTATGTAATTAAACCTTGTTGCACATGGAAAGCAGCACAAGCTAGATTAAGCTGGAAACACAGGAATCTTTACAAAGGACAAAGGGGGAAATTTCCTTTACTTTGCACCATGGCATAACTAGCAAAGCTGTTTTGTCTTTGTGTGTGGAATTAGTGAGAAAAAGTAAAGTTGTGCTCACACACCATAACCTGAGTTCCTGAAAGTATGAGTGCATTGAAGTTAGTGGTATGCTGGCCAGATTTAGGTCCTATTCTTTATCCATGGTGTTGTTATAGGCCTTTCTGGCACTTCCCACCTGTTGTCATACTGGGATCTATAAGAATACCACCAGCTCAAGAGTCATAGAGTCGTTCTCTTCTACTGTAACTTTGACGTAGTGTTAAGTACTCATGCTTGTACAGTTAAGTTTTTAATATATTTTTTTCTTCTTACTCTATGAAAGACAGAGACAACCAACAGGAGTATTATTGTTATTATTATTTTAAAAAAAGGCAATACAAAAGTACCTACACATATAATACTAAGTACCCTAAAAACTGAGCTTTCCCACACCACCACTTCTATTTTTCAGTTACAGCAATCTTAGATAGTTCTTGGAGCAACAGTGGGGGAAAGTTTACAGTGGAGTTTACTTTTTTAACAAACATTTCTTGAATACTCTTCTATGTCACCTTTGAACTGACCAGAAGCAGGTTAGTCCTCTTCTAGATACCTTGAGTCCAAGCTGTCTAACTACTTTAAAATGCAAATAGAAATCAGTGGAGAAAGGTTTTGCACCTTGATTGAAATAACTTGGAAAAAACCCCTCCATTAGTCACCACACACTGATTACTCTTTCACTTTTCCTATCAGACTCTTTTCCATTTACTTTTAGTTTCCCTGTTTCTGGATTCAATTTCCCCTAACTTCATCTTTGTGGAATATTTATCCTGCTGCCAGCTATTCCCCAAGGCTGTGGATATCTGCTTTCCAATCTAACTGCAGAGGTAACTGCTCTGAAGGACACGGTCACCTTTTCCATGGTAGCTACCAGAGGGCTCACTGACTGCTCCTTCTCCTTGCATCCTGCATATTTTCAGACAGTAAGGTACTGTCTGTTAGCCTAGTCAATATTTTAACACTCTCTGGCCACTCTCCTCCATTTTTATTTTGTAAAAGGCCCAGATTCCTTCTGAAATAAAGAACGCTAATGATTTTTTTATCCTTGTTCCACTGTAGGTTTACTCCCAGATATGGTATTTTTGGCATGTATTGTATCTCTTCTGGCTCCTAATGGAGTGGATACTTACAACTAGAAGTTAAAAAACAAAACTGGGATTTACAAAGAATGTTTTTCCACATAGTCCATTTCATAAAAGCAGCAGAAATGAAAGCATTTAAATACACAAACCCCCTAAAGTTGCTAAACCAAGATGCTTAGATACTACTGTAGTCACGGAAGGACCATAAGTAACCAAAAAATCTGCTTTGAGAACACAAATTATATACAAGACTATATAAAACAAAACATTCAGCATACATAAATAAGATTTGTTGATATTTTTGGCTACACGAAATAGCAAAAGTTGATGACAGGAGTCATTCCAGAACTGCAATTAGATGACAGTTTCATAAAAAACAGTGAAGCAACAATACAATTCTATCTACGTTTCTGCACAATTGCATCATTCTCTGCCCCAAATGTCTAATTCCCTGACATTTTCCTTGTCTTCAAAAGGAAAACAATGGCCAAGAACTGAGCCCAAATGAACCCACTAGTGAGAGCTGAAAATTGGGTTTTGCACAGGGAGGTCTTTGGAAAACTACCATGAGAGGTGTATTTTAAAAATTCTAAAAAATGGCTTCAGAAATCAGAGAGAATAGTTTGGTCTTCCCTTCTTCCTAAACAAGAATAATAAATTGCAAAATATGCAAGGCTAGATCATATTAGAGAATTCTCATAAATTATATATTACATAGTGGGACATTAAAGTGTTAATACAGGAGAGCTTCAGAGTATGGGTTTCCAATTTCCCCTTTATGAATTTTTGTCAGCACAGCTTCCTGTGGTCAGATGACGTATCCTGTCAGTGCCAGGCTTTTTTGAATTTTAATGACGTGCAGAAGCTCACACACCAGTGTTTGGTTGAAAAGCAGTGCTAGGGACCATTCCAATTTTTTGTTCCTGACTGTAGCTTTGTGATTTCTTACTATATTAATTCTTGTAAGCACATCTAATTTTTTCATCGAAGACTTAGCCACGTGAGCCTTAATTAAACACATTAGTAGTCATGGAACAATTAAAGTAAGTCTTCCACAGAAAGAATTGGTCTTCAGGGAGGAAGAGATGAACAGTAAGTGTACCGCATACTAGCGCTTTATTTACATAGGCCATGCTGAGAAAACCCAAGATTAAATCAATAACAGTTTGCCTAGAGAAGAAACTATCATGCCTCATGGACTGAGACACTAAAGTCTTCTTCTTGCCTATTATTTTTAATACACAGCGACTGTCCCAGAGCTTAATCAGAATCCATGAAGCTGCTAAAGCCAAGAAAGATTATATTGATATTAAAGATATAACAGCACCAGACTGAGAAGACAGGGCCCCCAGAGAAAGAGAGGATGGGAGCCTCCTGGGGAAGCCAAAGCAGCTGTACTTCACTGTGTTTAGCTCACCGGTTCACTGCCATCAGGAATCTGAGGCAATTTCCTCTTCAGGAGCTTGAAAGTCAAGGCACCACTGCCCCACACTGAGCACCTAAATCTCTTTACCTATAGATTCAAAGTTCACCTTCCTGGTCATTATCAACAATATTTTAATTAACCTCAAAGATTTAATTCCTACTGCACCTAATCCTGTCTAATGCTACTGGAAACAAAGGAGTGGCAGAGGTGTAGCTGGATGGGAATTTAGAAATTGTAGGTTACAGGGATGTTACAGATGGCCTAATTTGACTGACACAGGTGGTACCAACAGAGAGAAGTCATCTAGGGATACTTATGTATCCTAGGGATTTTTTTTTCTGTACTAATTCTAGAAAGAGTGCAAATTCATTGCTATATTTATAAAAATTGTTGAGTGATATCAGTGGAAGTAGAACTGTGCAATTTTTTTTTGATCAGCTGCCAAACAGGAAAAGTAAATTAAATTTGTTTAGACTGATTCAAAATATTTCCTTTTTCATTTCTTCATGATGAAAAAACCAAAAACCTGGAGAAGTCCTAATTTGAGTAAGTTGTTCCTTTTGACGCAAAATTGCTTATTTTATTTAGAAGCAGCTAGAACAAGAGGAATCAAAGCACTCAGCTCACAGAAATTTGGAGCTGGATGTTCCCTCTGCTGAACAGCTGCACGGTCATGCTGCTTCACTCACTGAGATATGAGAACCTGGGTTAAATTTGGAGGGATCCTCCACTCTCAGAAGACCGGATATTTGGAGCTGAATATTCCTCAGTTTCTCCTGCTGCAACTCTTCCATCCTGCCTCTACATGAAATTCATATGAGTCAGACAGAGCCCAACTCTGTAACACACAAACTCCTTATTTCTGGTCTTCATGGCTTTTTTCCTCTGCCGAAGGAGCAAAGGGACGAAAAGAAGGATGACAGAGAAGGAGAGGAACTGGCTCTTGCCTCCCTTCACCAGCCAAGGAGGACAGAGGGGTGTGCAGCTGGACACCTTCAGGGTGATGACCTTGAGCTCCTCCTCCCCTTCACCCTGCCCTGCTCTTGGAGTGGCTGCTCCACCCTGAATGTTTACTTACATACACAAAATACACCAGTATCAGGAACTTAGTACTTCAGCCAGAAAAGGAACATGGCATGGTAATTAGAGGATTAGTCTAGGTAAGAAATTAAGAATTTCAACTCAAATCATCTCATGAAGAGGAAGGTCTTGGCCATAGAGCTCCCACATTCTCCATCATTCAAGTGCCACATATTGCATCAAAGGAGGCACAAGCCTCTTCCTCTCCTCCTCCAGCTTTATTTAACTAGGGGAAAAAAGACAGCTGCAACTATTTGGCAAATCTGATTCAGATTAAAGTGGGGGGAAACTAAACCCAGTACTTTTGATAATTACTGTAGTCATCTAAAACACTCACCCAGCTGAAGACCACAGCGGTATTCTTACAGCACACCTGTGCAGGCAGGATTGTCAAGCTAAACTGGAATTCATTTTATCTCTCCACAGCAGGTGAAAATTAAAACTGAAAACCAGAAAGGAATAACACATGTCTCCTGGCCAGCAACCACTGTCTTGATAACAGGTGATTTGCAGCTGCTCTTAGCAGGGTAAAAGGTACTGCCAGAGAGATAGGAAAAATTTTTTGTGTTCAATCCCATTGCAGAAAGTGGCAGATTGGTGCTGCAATGGCTGGGTGAGCTGTGCTGCTTGGAGGAATCCTTTCTGGCTTACTACTCTTTCCAGAAATAGCCCTTTCCATTGCAGTGTGTCCTTATGTGCCAGCCCAGACAGTTCTTTAGCTGGTAAGGGGGAGCCACATCCTCCTTCAGGGAAAGGGAGAAGCCCAAGCACTTGATCGCTGTGCTTGAACTTCAGGAATCCATCACGATGATGGAGCAGTGAGCTGGACCACAGCTGTGTGTGTGCTTATGTGCTGTGCAAAGGGCTCATGCTGTGCTTGAATTTCATGCCCATGGTGTATTTACCAAAAAACCCATGGAGTAGGTTAATCCTTCAGTTTCACTCTTACTCAGGTACTGTCACAGATTATTTTGTCACTTACAATGTATTGATTCTGTATTTATGATTTTGAGAGATACTTAATTGTGAAAAGGACACACAATTTCATTGGGAAATTAATTACAAAAAGGCCATCTCAATCTTAACAAGTGTTTGTGGAGTAAGCCCCATTGCAAAGATGAATTTTGTTCTGATTTTCCTACATTATAAAAGCAAACTTTTGCCTCTTGCAACACTCCTTTGAAATCAATGTTGATAGTTTCTATGGAGTGCGGTCTAATCACATCTTGCAGTTGTGGCTCCAAGTGTGTCAACCCACACATGTCATGTGTGTTTTAAGCAAATAATTTCATGCAAAGTGTTTTATTTCAAGACTGAAACACCATTCCAGGACAGGTACCATAGGAATGAGGCCAGATGGGTGGACCGCTAAAGAATTTTTTACAAGGCAAGAAAGGGACCGTGATGAAAGGTCTCTGTGATCTTCTAGATGTGATTGTAAAAACACCAGTGAAGAGGGATGATTTACTTCAAGGGGCAGCAGACGTCGTGCTCCATTGATAATCTATGCAAGTAAACTGTGTGTAGAGCAGTATTAGTCCCACACAAGAAGTGCAAGATAATCTCAATATAGACTGAGAGACAGGAAATATCTGTTCAGAAAAAAAAACTGGCAAAAGGACAAATATAGAGTATGTACTATCAACAATAAGGATACAGATAAACACTTCAAAAGGGCAGAACTGTCTTAGGTGGGTCTTCTTTGCCTTTCCAGAGTAAATGTACTGTAACCAGCATGAAAGACATATTCTAAGAAATCATACATAGTTTGAACTATTTAGAACTTATTTGGGAAAGCATGAAAAAGCATCACGTAGAAATCCACTGGCATGTTTTATTAGTGCAAATAGCTATACATTTTCTCTGTGTATGTCATACATTCAGTAACTCAGGAGGAAAATAAGATACGTGAATATAAAACTTAACTTGTAATTCTGACTCTCATCATCTAGTTAGTTTCATGTAGAAGTTTGCTCCTCAAATAAGCCATGGACTATATCAGAATTTGGATGTACCATTATTATTTAGAGGTAGGATAACAGTTGATTGAAATCAAGGTTTCTCTTTCCAAACTACTGATATATAACAGAATTTGGCACATCAACTAACTTCCTTGGTTTTCTTAAAAGTCTGTCATGTAATTACAATAAGCAACTCCCTTCTTTCTGAATCCATATGAATTTGTAATAGGGTCCTTATATAATCAATGGTTTTTTCCTAGAGATTCAGGTTTCCTTTTTCTGCAGAATCCTTTGAATTCAGGCACGCCCATAAACACCGGAATATTGGAGGATGGTGTTTTTATAACTTTTATAAGCTACTGCTTCGTGCTTGTGAGTATTCTGTACATCTTGAAAGAAAATGGTGGTTTCAAGATAAACCTAAATGTATTTAACAGCTTGTTCTGTACTTTTAATTTATGCTACTCTTTGAATATGTTAGATTTTAGTTTATACATAGGCTCAGCCCAGTACTTTTCTACCAAGTGTGTAGGAGAGTGATGCACTACAGGCTGTAATTTAGGAGCAGGTTGGAACTGCCTGAAATATCTGTATCTTCATAATTTATTCCTAAAATGCTATTGTTACCTGAACTCTCTCTAGTTTCAGTACTAAATATCTTTCCTTCCCCCTGCACTGGAGTAGAAAGGCAGTGGGAGGGAAGCAAAGTTATGTTTTACTTCCATGGCTGCAGAGCTGTGTGCCAGCAGCTCCAAGAGCCCACAGGAGCTGGGAGATACAGCTGGGCTGCCAAGGGCTGTGCTAGCTCTGGGCAAATCAGGGATTTTCCAAACACTGCGACATCCTCATAAAGGTGGTGTTGGATGATGGGCACAGTTAAAGTCAATACACCAATAAAAAAAGCCTACCTGTCTGTTAGAAACATTTAAAAGTGAGGGGAGTGTATTAACATGGTGCTCAGGTGTCACATCAATGTACATTCCATGCATCAAATCCAATGCCTGGATCAAAGGATCAAAGTGATCACACTAGTGTATATATTACAGTTTCTAAATACATTACTTAAAATGCTATTGCAAAAGCTCAGCCAGTGGGATCTTAGCTCTCATGAACTTTATAATTATTCTTTACATAGTGGTTCATCCCTCCTGTACAGCCATTCAAGTTCTTGAGTGCCAATTAAAATTCTTTATTTGCATAGAATAAAGTGGGATATTTTTAGTGTTATTTAGCATAGCTGACTTGTATATATGGCAAATAGCAACAAAATACAGAAATTTAAATGCAATTAACTGTTTCAGAGGAACTTGTAAATGAGAACTCTTCCTTGGAAAATCTGCTGCTCGAAAGAAAGCAAGCTGTTTTATCTGGGGACTTAAACCTCCGCTGGATGATATGTTCCAGCTTTTCAGACTATTGGATGGACAAGGCGAGCTTTTAAATCTTCCCTACCCCATGTGTCTGATCATGTCACTGCTAAAATTAAGCAGCAACAAGCTTAATTTATAGTAATATAAGAACGATAAGCACATAATGACATGAAATGACATTTACACAGCAGTTATGGGCTGTTTATCTGCAGGACTGTTGAGGGAGTGGGGAAGTGTTTAACACTTTTTTGATGATTTAGATGAGGGGATTGAGACCATCGTCAGCAAATTTGCTGATGACACCAAGTTGGGAGGGAGAGTTGACCTGCTGGAGGGCAGGAGGGCTCTGCAGAGGGATCTGGATAGATTGGAGAGATGGGCTGATTCCAATGGGATGAAGTTCAATCAGGCCAAGTGCCGGGTCCTGCACTTTGGCCACAGCAACCCCATGCAGGGCTACAGGCTGGGGACAGAGTGGCTGGAGAGCAGCCAGGCAGAAAGGGACCTGTGGGTACTAATTGACAGGAAGCTCAACATGAGCCAGCAGTGTGCCCAGGTGGCCAAGAAGGCCAATGGTATCCTGGCCTGTATCAAAAATGGCGTGGCCAGCAGGACCAGGGCAGTGATCCTTCCCCTGGACTCTGCGTTGGGGAGGCCACACCTTGAGTATTGTGTTCAGTTCTGGGC